>JARFJA010000001.1:14200000-14727500 GCA_036326145.1 Rhagophthalmus giganteus
AACGCCATCGATATGTAAAATTGCACAGCCCACTAGAAATATAACTCCCATTCATAAAGAAGCGCGCGAGAGTCGTTGTTCTATGTTAAAGACAAAGATAAAGCTACAATTCGACTAACAATATGAAGTTACCTTGAAGGTTGAGAAGGTAACTTCTCAAAAAAAACTACTTTTTCGATTACCACTTAGTAAATGCATAAATTCGCACCTCCGAAGACGTTCTTTTCTTCTATATTTTAACGCTATATTATATTAGTAGGCTCTTTACATTTGTTTTGTTGCCTAAACTAACGTAAACGAATATTGTAATGGAAGTTTAATCGAGAACTCGATTGAAAAAAGGAAATTAAGCACGTATAACATCTATTAATAAAAACTAATTATAGAGACGGTCCATCGTTTATTTTGCTTAAATTGTATAGGCCTATAAGTACCTGACACAAACAATTTGAAAACAAAACTTAAATTAAGAGAAGTCTTGCATTTTTATTGCGATGGTGCTCGAAGAATTCAAAAGCAGAGTAGTTGAATACAATGAACGAGAAGTAGTAAAAAGAACCGCAGTTCTATACAATGGATGCTGCGTAATTAAGTATGCAAATTTTATTTTGGCTTTTGCATGTGAATCTGAGGAACAAAGAAGCGTTCAATTGTGGAAATGCGAGGGTTGGATTGGTAAAGACTGGGGTTGGAAATTAAATGAATGTCTAGTTTCTAGAAGCACATTAGCTGTGGTTAAGTGTTGTTTAGGTTTTGTTCGGCGATTTAAAAGCTTCCGAAACACGAACTTCGATAACATAAAAATCTGACTCAAAATCTTATTTTAATGGTATCTTGGACGACGCAACGAGACGCCAATAACTTTTAAATGTGGAATGTTACTAATTCTTTGGCTTTTAAGCGGAGAACAAAATAAATCATACAATCAAACAAAGATTCACAATTAAGAACAAGTTAGAAATAAGGAAAGTAACGAGCGAGGTTACTATAATTAAATCGTCGACAAGGAAATAAATCACGCGTTGAAATGTACTAATTTAATTTAATTAATATCTCGGAGCCGGCGGTTGTGTGGATTAATAAATAATTTAGAAATGTCGGCAGTTCTCATTTAGGTTAGATATTTTTAGACGGTTTATATCGCTCTGTATTATAAATCAAAAAGTTTGTTATTAACGCAACGCTATTACGTCGAAGATACATCCCAATTATTATCCAAAAATCTAAAACTACGATAAAATTTTATAGCCTGCCGATCTATAGATACCTAAATGCGGAAAGTAAAAAGGTCAAACAATAAAACACGGAATGTATGAAAACATCCATGTAGTTTTGCATACCTATATCAGTAAAAGCTACAATTCTTGTATTTTTATGGCCACACAGAGATGCGCAAATGTCAAGATCAAGTTATTTGTGCAGGGCTTTTGACGTCACGACTATGTTACTAGGCGTCCTTATCCTTTTAAATTTTCGTCCACGTTTCTGAACCTATAGATATACTTATTACAATTTACGTCTTTCTCGAAAGAAGTAGAAAAGGATATACAGAATTCGATAACTAAATACGTTTATTCAGAATTAAATTTCTCTAAAGCACTCCTGGCCTATCATTAAATAATGACTGCAAATTAGGAATGTATCTGCTTAAATGTTTTAAAATGACGAACGTAAATAGAAAATTATAAAGAACACACGCTAAAATAAGTACAGATGGCCAAAAAAATAATGCTCGCGTCCGAGGTGAAAGCGGGCGGCAAAACACGAGAGCCCTTGTAATCATTTTATTGTTAACAAGACTTTTGTAGGAATAGTCAAAGTAGCCGGTTTTCTTGTCGAGTTCGGAATTCTTTTAACGATACATTTTAGCGAATTTTCATACAAAATAAAGCTATTGCAGCCTGTCTGATGACGGGACCCAGACGTGTCCTTTTGGATTTTATGTGTTACAGCAAATATCTCGGCTATTCAATGAATTAGTAAAAAATGTTATGTATGAAAGTTATTAGATTATTTATTCTTAATAATGTGTCAAAATCAGAACATTAAATGTCAAATGAAAATTGTCAAATTGAACATTAAATAATTCAGGTAAAGCAAATAAATTTAACATTTTAAATGGAACATACCCAGTATTATTACATATTCTGAAACTACAAGAATTTATCTTTACAACGATATATCACATGTTATACTTTTTCATTAATTAACTGGGCGTAATACACTAAATAACTGATCGTGTTGAAAACGTAGACAGTATAAACAATGTGTTGATTAAAACAAACTCAATAACAGATTATTCAACATAAATACAATATTATGAACAAACCGATATGTGAATAAGTAAGTTAATTATAAAATTGTATGTAATGCCTACCTAACATCTAAATTCTTTGTTCAAAGTGTTCTCCGTTGTTTGTAATACTTTCCCCGAGATCTGCTTATTAAATTTCGTCGCACTTTTTGCAACATGTTTGGTGTTATTTCAGCTCATGCCCTATAAATGCGATTTGTAAGATCCTCTAAATTTTGTGGACATATAACGTAAACTTTTGATTTAACATATCCCCAAACAAAAAAATTCAACACAGAGAGGTCTGGCGATCGTGCCGGCCAGTTTATAGGGCCACCATTTCCTATCCATTCCGCACCAAACTTTTCGTTTAAAATATCCTTGACGTTCCTTGCATTGTGAGGAGGTGCGCCATCCTGTTGTAACCACATATCACGACGCACTTGAAAGGGTATATCATCCAAATATTCTTCGAATTCTGACGTAAGGAAATTAGCATACCGTTCAGCATTAAACGTTCCGCGATAAAAATAAGGACCTAGTATAGTATCACCTAATACACCAAGCCAGACATTAATAGAAAATCTGTGTTGGAACCTGCATTCCCGAATTCGACGTGGATTCTCTGTATCCCAGAAATGATCATTTTTTCTGTTAGAAATTCCGTTATTGTTAAAATTAGATTAATCGCTCCAAAGAATAATATCCACTAAATGTTAATTATTGTTAAGCCAGTTACAAAATATTAGCCTTCCATCAGAATCACCAGCTGTTAAACCGTGAACCAATTTAATTTTATAGGGGGTCATGTTATGTTTTTTTTTTAAATAGAAAATACTTTGTGATGATTTATACCCATGTAAGCTACTGCTTCACGGATTGAATTTCTTGAATGTGCTCTAAAATATGCCAACAATATCTTCATCATATGCTGCACGCTCATTTCTTGGTCTTCGCACTGTAGCATTAAAACATCCATTTCTTAGTAAATTATGTTCAATTCTTGCAATCGTGCGAGGATGTGGCTGTACCCTTTCTGGATACAAGGTTCGATACAATACAGAAGCTTCTTTAGGATTATCATTGCATCTGATGAACACTCTCAACATATCCATTTTTTCATTATTGGAATAATAACTATCCCTCATTATGTATCACGAGATGAAAATTAACAATTAACAATTTACTTAGCCACTTTGACACGATAGCGATAACAAGTGAGCGCATATCACGGTCTCCTCGGCTCTACTTAATAGAACATGCAAAGGTAAAAGTGTGCGTCGTCGGTACATTGTTTACACTGTACGTGTTCAACGCGTTCGGTTATTTATTCTATTACGCCTTTAATTAATGAAATAAGTATAACAAGTGATATACCGTTGTAAAGATAAATTCTTGTAGTTTCAGAATATGTAATAATAGTGGGTACGTTCCATTTAAAATGATAAATTTATTTGCTTTATCTGAATTATTTGATTTTCAATTGTTTTTCTGATTTTGACATATTATTAAAAATAAATAATCTAATAACTTTAGATCTATAATAAAATCTATAATAAAATCTTATAATCTATAACTTAAATTTTTATTTATATATATTATATATAATCAATTTTCTGTGGACACGATTCCGGTCGCAATTTTGATCGAAAGAGGCCGAAATTTGGTCAGTGTATTGTCTTTACAAAAACAAAGGACGAGTTCGTTAACCAGTCAAATCAACCGAGCCGTTTCAAAATGACGGCCGTTCAAAAATTTAAAAACTTCTAATCTCCATTATTAATCATGGGATCGGTAATACGAAATATGTTTTGGAATCAGCATAAAATTCTCTACCGATTCATGTCTCTTTATAATTTTCGATAGAATGCACTGTTTCGATATGATCGAAAAAAAGTGATAAATGTTTTTTTTTTAATTCTTATAAATTTCTCTCGTAAATATTATTTATCAAAAAGTGTATTTCTTTCGAGAAAAATTTAAAAAAAATGAGTTTTTTGACATATGACACGAAAATTCGATACCGAGGCTTGCGCGTGGTTGGATTTTACGTTTACGGGCAAGTAATACATACTTTGAAGTTCCGATAGTTTTAAATACGTAATGTAAGATTAAACGCAACCCACTAAACAAAAACCTTACAATCTTGAAACAGTTTAAATTATAACGTAGATAATGATTTATCTACTAACAAAAAGGCGATTGATAATATTTTGCAGTACAATAAACTGTTGTGAACAGAGAAAGTCGACCATTTCGGTTTGCCGGGATTTCAAATATTTATAGTTTAACTTCTATTTATAGTTTATTAAAAAGTATGCAAAAAATGTGATGTTTTTTAACAAAAAATGTTTGATATGCATTATTCTAATAACATAATGTATGTATACCTATGCTTTTTACAGTAATATAAATTGCATACATGTAAATGGAAAATTTGATAATTAAAACAAATATCTATGATTTTAAAAATTGTACACTCAACGAACAAAATAACATTTTAAACATTCAATTAAAAGATTTTTTTTATAAAATTTACATTTAAGTATTACTTATAATTCTAAAGAATATTTGTCAATAAAATTTTCCGATATAATGCAAAATAATTAATATTTCGATAATAAATTAATTTGAGACGTGATTATATGAACTTTTTTCTTTATTTCGTGTTAGAAAACACATTCCTAAAATAGTGCCGTGCAATTCTGAAACACCCTGTATAATTAATTGCCAATTTTAGACACGAACGACGTCATAGTGATTTTTAAACATTAATTACGGGCTTCGTATTCAAACTACAAAAAAAATTCAAAGAGAGTTCCTATCCTTGTTATTCGATTTTGTAATTACGATAATAAAAATAAATACCTAGTCTAATTTCCCATTGTCCCCTATTTGACTTAATACATTTAAAAAAATCTTCATAAATACATCAAAAAATGAAGAATAAATAAAATTAAATTAAACATCCGAGAGCGCGCAAGCCTCGTTATCGAATTTCTATGTAATATGTCTCAAAATTCCTTTTTTCATTTTTCTCTAAAAATTATATTAGATAAATATTTTCAAGAGTATTTTTATAAGAATTTAAAAAAAATTATTACTTTTTCCCGATTATCACGAAAACGGTACATTCTATCGAAAATTACAAAAAGTATAACGTCGGTAGAGCATTTTTTGTCTATTTCAAAACATATTTCGCATTACCTATTCGATAATCAATAACGAATATAACTCACAATCAGTTTAAAATCTTTAATCGGCCGCCATTTTGAAACCAGTCGGTTAACGAACTTTGTTTTCGTAAAGACAATACACTATCGAAATTTCAACTTTCTACGATCGAAATTCCGACCGCAATCGTGTCTGCAAGATTTTTATTATATTATATATGACCGACTCAAAATAAACGACCTATATTTTCATTATCTATGGGTCGAGATCTGAGAAAATCTAAAACGGCAAACTTCAAAACTAAGCAAGTAACTGTGAAAAAATGAAATTAAAAAAATTTCTTTCAAAGCACATAACTTTGTAAGGAAGCAAAATTTTTACCAAATAAAGCGACCGTTAGCGTATAGCTCATTCTTTACTGGATACCCTGCATTAAATGAAATTTAGAAATGTTCGATTGTTTATATTATTAATAATAGATTGTTTAATATAGAAAAATAATAGATAGATACTTGTCAAGTTTGAAAACAAAATAAACATTGTTTCTATTATGTAATAATGTATGTAGGTATATAATAATGTTTACGTTTTATGTTATAATAGATGTAAACTAGTTACCAAAATTATAGGTACCTACTTACATAACAATTATATTCAATTTAAATTTCGATAACTTTAAAATATTAATTCCTCAGAGTATGTAGTTACCTAGTACTTACTTTTATATGATTGTTTGAAATTGAAATAATTTTATAAATATAGACTACACTACTGGGTCGTTTAGGAAAAGCTAAATTAGGGTCAAAGAAAGTTATAACATTTTCATGTCCATACGATTTTAGTAAGCAAGCAAGCGGAACAATCGAATGCAAGAAAGCAGAAGAACATCTGCAATATGACAAGAGATTGGGGCCAAGTGTACGTATCTGGGTCCATAAAGACAAGATGTCACACAATCGATTGGACAAAGAAACAAGCCGAGCTGATATTGTGAGGCACACCGCGACATAGAGTGTACACAAACAAGGCAATTTGATCTGTTAGGTTAGCTCAGAGACGGGCCCCGCCATCTGAAACAAAAATATTTGAACAAACCTAGGGAATGCTCAATATTACTAAATGAAATCGACCATCTTATTGTTAGAAATGGCGTACGTATGTGAAGGATACTCGGAATAAACAGAAAATTTGTTCCTTATATTTTGATTATAACTTGATTAAAAATATTTTAACAAAAATATTAAAATATTGACTTGCACCGTTCAAATATTCATTTAAAAACATAATAAATAATCATTATTTTTATAAAGAAAATAAGTTTAGTAATTTGAAGTGTTTAAGACTTTTTACCGCAAAGTGTAAGAAAAAAATAAATAGTTCGAGAAAAATATTATTACGTCGATATAAAGTAATATGCGTACCTATAGATAAGTAATATACAAGGTTGCCGACCCTGTGGCCGAGTGCCGGTGCCCGATACGGCTGGTGAAATAGCCCCCTGGATGTCTTGGGGGGAACTAAAAGTAATGCTAGCGCGGTTCCTGGTGTCTTCCAGAGTATGTCACTAACAAAAAAAAATATAGGATGCCCGTTTTTGGAGTAAATGCAGGGGATCTCGGTTATCTTAAGAGATATGAAGTCTGTTAAATTGGGGCAAAGTTGCGCACGTTTGTGCTGATTAATAATGTAAAAAAAATGACCTATCATTTTTAATTTTAAAAACTTTAGTTAGAAAATGGCATTTTCAAATGAAGAAAAGCGTGATCCCTAGCATCACACTTAGCTAAAAGTAACATAATTTCCCGATATATTATTATAAGCCAATGTGACGGTCTGTCTTATAATCACAATATAGAATTTTGATGTAAAACCTATGCAGTTAAGCTATATTGTCAAGATATGTAGATTCTATATCTTAAATATATACATAACTGATCTAAAAGTAACATATTTTATTGATATAATATGATATAAAATTTGTATCTAAACGATAGCTAGAATTCTTAGCTAAATTTAATATTGTTTTAAAACATCAAGAACGTCTACTTTTTTGAGGTTGTATTGATATTTTTTTTATATTGTTCTGATCTTAAATGTATATAAATAAGATATTTTGTCATTCTCGTATTGATATAATAAACATGTATACGAGTTATTTAAAATCTATATTGCTATAACTATTTTACTTATGTTACAGTGGTATAAATAAGAAACTACTATATTATCTTATAATTTTATTATTGAAAAAAGGATATAAAATATTTTAGTTGTACATACTAATTATAATACAAAATTAAACATATTTTCAGTAATATCTTAAAATTTCAATTCATTTTAATAATAGTACCTATATAAAGACTTGATGAAAAGGTCCAGATTTATTAATTTATTATTTATTTATTTTCAATGTTTCGGCACAATTTTTGTAATTTTCCAACAAAATTTCTTTTTGTTAACAATACTTACAATACAAAAATTGACAAAAAAGAAATTTTCGTGTTTAACAAAAATAGTGTAAAATTGAAAATAAATAATTAATCAATAAACAAATTTGGACTTTATCAAGTAGGTGCACATAATCAAATAAAATTTAATAGATATCTATAAATAACACTTATATTTATAAAAATACCGAAAATATGAAAAAGTTGAAGTGAAGTATCATTGTTTAATTTTTGTATTTGCCAAATAGATGCCCACGGATTTTCTTATAGTTATCATCATGGATGGTGTACAACACTCGTCGTATTATTTCTGAAAATTAAATTACACATTAATACACGATCGACTATACAAAAATTACTTATATTTAACTTACCAATAATACATTCATTACTTTCAGGTCACAGAATGTCGGTTTGTTGATTCTTTTTTCTAACGCCGTGTCCGCGTCTTGTACTTATTGGCTACAACGTGAGTTAGTAATTTGACCATTTAGCATTAAACTGTCTTATGGGCATTTTTTCTCCGATGGAATAATATGATACGTTTATCTGAAAATTAATATAATTAATCATTCAAAGAAAATAGTAAAAAATAATATCTAATAACAAAGATTACCTACTTAAGTACATTCTACTTAATTTGTTCGTGTTTTTAAATACTGAAGTAAGTAGGTATAGTCAAAATGGAGTATGACTCACCTATGAAAGTAATAAGTAATGAAATGTGGCGTTCGGCTATCGTTTTCTCTTTCCACAGAAGTTGGCATTGTAAAAGAGATCGAAAATATCGACGTACGTTTGAAGTTGCTTAATTCGTATGTTTTTTAAATTGCTCCCAGAATGTTACATCCCACGACTTCATAAAACATTAAATGTATTAATAAAATGTAATATATAAGATCATAAAAATTGACTTACGTATTATAATACTTACTATTGAACATTGAAAATAGAAGTACACTATCCGCTTCGTTGCAGTGAACTGACACCCCTCTGTTTACACCACTTTGGTTAAGCAACAAGATATGATGTCCCGTTAGGTACCTATTGACCGAGGGTTAACAATAGCAAGTATATACGCTAGATACCTATACTTGGTATAACAACTTAGGAAGGTAGGATATCCGAATATTCTAAACACGTTCAACCCGCGCAGGACGTCATCCGTGCAAGTCCGTACCTGTCAGATTTCTGATTCTTTCACGAGTGACGTCACATCTCGATGTGCAGAACCGCCCCGATATCTTACCTTAATAGTTATTGTATCATAGTACCTATATATACCAAGTTGATAAACTAATATTTTCAAAAAACAAGCATTTATTTAAAATCAATTTTAGAATTAAATTCACATTAACCCGCAACTTAAAAAAAATGATCAAAAGTTAATAAAAAACGTAAAGGTTTCGTCGGTTTTAATATATTGGCGGGGTGGAAACCATAACACTTTCCGAACTAAATCAACAGATTCACAGCCATATTGGAAAAAACACTTTCCTATGTTTCACAAATGATTTTTTCTACTATTGCTTCAAAAAGCAAAATAGATATCTAGGTATAGATAGTTTGAAAAAAAATAATAAATTACAAAATACATAACTTAAGTAGGTTTCGTAGTTTTTTTCGCGGACTCTAGCTCTCAGTCGCTTATACATGTGTAGGTACTTTTTGGTTACGCACTAGCTTACTTACATGTCTGAGACAAAGATTGATTCCCTATTGTCAAACTTTCGAAGAAATGGCAAAAGCACAACCTAGTTTATCAGTAGAAATGTAGAAAATTTAATTTCAACATTGCCTGGTAAAGCGACATAGTCATAAAACTACGTGATTTTAAAATAGCCAGTGCGGATAACAAAGGAGATGGGTCGTAAAGAATTTGGGAAAAGGTTTCCTACTTCGTAGACATGACAATGACGAAGGTCGCAAAGTTCTACCTATTTGCATTTTTGATTATTACCCATTTAAAGAGTTTGAAAAATATGTACCTTATACTTACTCAAGCTTATGTTTTACTCGAAACTGCTAACTTTTTTCAACGTTTAGTATTTATGCTGTTTTAGAGTGAGGTCATCCCAAGTATTTGAGGTTACTCTAGGGTTAAATAAAATTATAAATGAAACCGGCAAACGAGCCATTTTAATTCCCAAAATTTTTTATGAAAACAAATTCTACGAAGACAGCTTTCTCCAAGTTTGGGTTTGGATTTTTGTCGTTAATTCTTTGGTAACGAAAAGTGATAACAATTTAATAGTTGTTACTTATCTAATAATTAAACTAGGTATTGATAATATTCCGTTTATCAGTGATCGGTGTATGCGCTTCTCCCTAAATGCTTTTTTAATTAGGTAAGAAAGGTGAATATATTTCGAGAAGGTTTTGCAAGTTTTATATTACCTATTTTTTAGACAGCAGATTTTGTTAAATTTGATATCTATTTAAACTAATTCAAAAGACATTGAATAGATATAGAAAATCCATATCAAGTATACATAAATTTAAACATGTTTGTTAGTATAAAATTTAAAAGATTTTAATATATCATTTTTAGATCAATTTAAACCCATTTTAAGATATTTATTTAAGCTAGCAATTTTATGTCGCAGGTATATCACGTTAAAACATTATTTACAAGTATGGTTTACTAAGATCACATCGATCTTAATATTATCTAATTTTGTAATATTTAAACAAACCACCTAAAGAATATCTGCAAAACCTTATACTAAAGTCACATATATAAATGTGGCTTATTATATCACATTTAGATAATGCTGAGTTTAATAAACTCAGATGTGCTGCTAGGGATATGGTTAAAAAGCATTACTCTTTTTTGAAACTCTAAAGTTATTTTAATTTTAACGCAACTGTTTGAAAACAAACACAGACAATCAAAATATCGATTGAAACATACACGATGTTATTTTGTTTTCATAGAAAACCTAGAAAAATCATAAAAACCAAAATATTTTGATAAATTGGTTATTTATTAAAACATCAAGTGTTATATATTTTGAGAATCGGAAGAAACATCTGCATTTAAACGAAAATAAATATAATAAAGTGATCATAAGATTAATAACAGTTGACTGTCGTTGCTTGTTTTGTTTTTTCAAATGGAGATGGATTGGTCACACCCTTAGAAAGTTAACCAAGAGCATAACAAGACAAGTCCTAGATTACAATACAACGGGTAAAAAGAGAAGAGGTAGACCAAACATCACATGGAAAAGAACAATATTAAAAGAACTATAACAAATAGGACTAACCTGTAAAGAAGCAAAAGGGATTGCAAAAAACACAGAAGAATGGAGGTGATAAGTTGGAAAAATCGGTCGGGCTCGAGACAGTACGCGAGACTAACCTCCTCGCCACAAATAGTTGTTATGCGAAACAAAACGCCATTGTGGCGCCCTTTGTTACATTATGGATATATGAAATCGCCTGTTGACGCATAACCATCAGTTAATTTCTTATTTTGACATAATGTATTTTCTATGACAACTGACTGATTAACGATTACGGGCTATTGATAAACCGACCCTAAGTGTTCGTTCAGGGCTTGCGAGGTTTTACAACATGCGTTTAAAACCTATTTAAACTTTTTTTATTTAAGTAGGTACATAATAAGTTATCGAAATGTAACTTTTTAGCTATTCCTCCAATAAACAAGGTGTTCCTAAAATAGGTGATCAAAGCTTGAAGGCACGTAGAGTAAGTCAAACCATGACGAAACCCTCTATATGTTTTTTTTTTCTAAAACGCCCTTCAAATGTGGATTGTTTTAGAATGGTTTTTATTTAATATTTCTTGAACCTTTTAGAAGATAAAATGACGAAAATTTGTACATTTACTATAGCTTTAATGCTTATTAAATTAAAATTATCAAATGCTCGATATTCAATTCGGAAGTGTGTCAAACTGCACAGGGACTGGGTAAATATCACCCTAATTTTTTTGTATGTCAATTTTTTCGACTTTTATCAAGAAATTGTGAATAACTTAGTTTTTTGCCAAAAAAAGTATTCTTATCGAATTTCGTTAGGACGCACCGTTTTCGTGTAACATCATTTTGAATATTCCATTACATGAATGTGTTCATGCTGTGATGCAGCGAAAACAAGTTTTATTAATTTTAAAAATTATCAAGTACCATTATTTTGCAATATATTGTAAAATTTTATTAATAAATATTCTTTAGTATTACAAATAATACTTATCTTCATATTTTATACTTGAAAAATTTTGGATTAATTGCTAAAAAATTGTTAAATTGTTAAACATTGTTGAATAAAAATTTATAATTTGCAATTGGTACTATCACATAAATTAAAAAACTTCAAAAATTGTTACCAATCTGGTTACAAATGGTAAAGTTTCCAATCGAATAAAACTTTTCAGACTATTTTTTTTTAAAGATAAAATGTAGCACTTTATTCAATCAATTTTAAATTAACTTTCCTGTTAATCAATGCAAATAAGCCTAATTAATCATTCTGTAGACACAAATTTGATATCAAATTATTACTTGAAAAATGAGAGCCAAAAAAGCCCAAAATTTTACTGGCCATTCAACACATTATTTTTAAATAGTAAATATGTATATTAGTTACTTATTAAGTAGGTATTTACGATAATTTTAAATTATCAAATAGCAAATAATTTCTAATTAGTAGGTACCTATGTAACACTAACAGAGTAAGTAGGTACTTTAGTAAAACGACCTTAATAGTTATCACGTAAATTATCGAACATTTTGAACTTGCAAAACTTGAACACTGTCTGCAAAATCAAATTGGGGTGTTATTAGTCTGGCGCGACTTGCGTTGAAAGATCTGCACTCTTAATCTTATAACTTCGTATTATGTGACAGCTCTGAAAATTGTTCTTCCATTATTGTTCTTAAAAGTCGAAAACGCTAGATGCGTCATATTTTGCGAATAATATATGCTCTGATAAAACCTTATCATTATTGTTCGTGGAAACTAGTAAAAAATTCCCCAATACCCGGTTTATTGTAATTTTATTCCGACAATATTCTCGTTTCCAATATAGGTAAGTATGTGCATCGTCGCATGAAATGTGTATCAAAAATAACTACCTACATTTTATACGTTGTTAGGTTGTAAATGAACATCACAACGAAGAGAAATTTCATGATCAAACTTAGTTCGAGAAAAGCGATCTCGGCAATCGGACGAGTTATAACTCACAGATTGGCCATCAAGAAAACTGTGGCAATATTTCTAACTTGACCCATCATCAGCTTATTACGACAGGAATTGAGGAATCAATCAAGATAAGTCGAGCTTTATCTATTGAGAAAAAAAGGAAAACCGTACCTAATACAAAATTTACGCTTTAAACGAAAACGTGTCTAATTAATTGTAAGATAAATTCGATTAGAAAAATTGGTTCTCGGTCAAATTATGGTTTTACTTAAACTTCCCCATTACCTATAGATATCACGTGCAGATTTAAACTAATGCATTTACAAGGAACTCGGTTGTAGACAACCCCGTGCAATATACAAGTTCGTGGCATAAGAAGGGCGAATGCGGTTAGCATAGCGTTCAAACAGACACGGTAGCAAACCCGCTCGTAAATTCGGCCTTTCTTACGGCCCTTGCGGTCTCTAATTCCTCCCATGTGACGCGGGACGTGTGCTTTATGTGTTTGCGTGAGTGCTCGGCCCGGTATATGTCCGCAATTGATTCACCCCTCTTACTTCATCTTATATTTCGACGTCTTTAGCGTCATTTTATGATTTCTATATGAAATCATAAATTATTTACTTCCTATCCCGCAATTAAAAAATACCATTCCGCACATAAAAGTAGATAGGTATGTACTATCGCGTTCGATTCAATTCCCCCCAGTGGATTTCTGAAGTCTCTGTCTAACTTCTCCCGCTACAATTTTCGTACTTGCCATGCCAATGAAGATATTTACCTAGGTGAATTCCTACTACTTGTTTTACAATTTTGTTTGCCAATTGTCGGTTACCTAATTTTTAAATACTTTTACTGTTGCAACAATCAAATGAGCGACGTGATTCGATTTTCTTATATAAAATCAGCCTATCAAACAATAAATTAAGAAGATATTATCAATGATTATAGATACTTATTGTTAGTTAATTATTTTTAATACTTTTCGCCAATAGAAAAAAACCGTATTTTTTATGTTAACAACGTATAGGTATTTCGAGCATTTTCTGCGGTCTTTTTCACATGGAGTAAAATATATTGTACTAATTACCAAAAATATGACAAACTGTATCATAATTTATGTGGAAGAATTTCAATATTATTACGCAATTGTATGTTTTATTATTTTTAAACAATCCTGTATGTTATATTGACATGACTATAGCTAAGAGTATTTTTAAACTAAGCAAAACTCGTTATAAAGAATGTCTTTTCTCTAAAAACGAGAAATAAAAAAGTTTACTTTAAGTTTAATTAGGTCCATCTGTGGACATACTGTATATATTATATTGTAATACAGGCTGTAACTAAAATAAATCTGAACCTCTTAATGGCTGTAATCTAGCTGTAATTATTTAAAACATATTTTCCTTATCAACATATGGTGGCTTATTGATAGTTTCCGAGAAAATTGCATTTCAAATTTACGACCCTGCGCTTGCTCAATTTTACTTAAATTCATAATGCTGACGAAGCAGATTAAGTGCACAAATGACTAAATTTTCAAGGTAAAACGAACATCGTTATAATTTACAAATAAGCAAAAGGTACATACGGAACAGAAATCTGATATTAACTGTTATGATTAGGGTCAACAACATGACATCGGCACGTTCAATTTATTTTATTGGATAGTAGGTTTTTGTTTTTGTTTTGGCACAATCTGTCATAAGTTGACATTCAATAGATAGTTTGACAGGTATATAGATAGGGTTGATAGACATGTAGAGTAGGTTTAGTGCAAAAAGTTTAAATATTTTTTTTGTAAAGGATCAGCCGATAGTTATCATTCTGTTATTGCTCGCAGTAGCATAAAGTTCTATTATATCGTTGTTTGTGCGTTTGATTTTGTGCTACTAGTGAACGTGTTCGCGATGTTTTAAATTACGCTCATGCCTCTCTATACGGCCCCTCTTTATATGGCTTTTCTTTATAACGGCATTGTGTAATTACGGCTATGATTCGATTTACGGCCTACAATTTTTCGATATACGGCCAAAAGATCGGAAAGTGTGATCCCTGTGTAGTAGGAACGTCTTTTGTCATGTGTTTTATCAAGAGCCAGCTATTTGTCGACAATTAACATTACTCATTTCGAACAAGGAATAAACATCCTACTTTAAAACGGTCCTAAAGCGGCGTCTTCACGTAAAACATGTTTGTTAAATTTTTAAAAGTTAAACTTGGCCAAACATTTTCATAACAAGTTTTATCTACTGTTCGAGCGTCCACACGGTAAAACATGTTTAACAAACACCGAAATATAGAGTTTTTTCAAGTTTTGTTTATGTTTTGATAGGTGTCTTCACGGTAAAACTAGTTTTATGAAATTTGAGAAATTAAAACTAAATAAAAACTAGTAGAAATTTGTTTTACCGTGAAGACGCTGCTTTATAATCGAACGATGACGATGATAGGCAACATTACATCTATATCTATTTCATTATAATACACGAGATCCCTGCTTCGCTTTGTTGCGGACTGCGTTTGTTGCGGTTTCTTTTTGAATTCTATTTTCTAAAAGGTGTTTAGCTTTTGTCCTTTATTATTAATTCAAAAGATGGTCTGGTATTAAGGGTCTTCTAGTGGTTACCATAAACTGAACATATCTTATTTTCCGTTTCTTAGGCACATTTTTAAATATAAATTAATGAATATGTACATATATCAAAATGTTCTAAATTTTATATAAAATAGCAACGACATAAAAAAATCGTTATCTTAAATTACCAAAAATATTAAACGCGAAAACGTAAAAATCGTAAACCAATTTTTCGTTTCTAAGACAATAGAGTCAATAATAATCAAAATATTATGGGCCTTCAATTTTTAAATGCCCTACAAAATTGTAGTTACATCTTAGTTTTTCAAAATTTAAGTTAAGCATCGCAGCGCAAAATTCCGCAACCAATCGTTGTCACGCAACAGAGATCCTGCATTGACTCATTTAAAATGTACCCCAGCAATTGATTGCGGAGCTTTGTGCTGCGATGCGACCCGCTGCGGCACGGCATAATGTACGCTTACCTTTAAAATAAGCGTATACTATGACGGGGAGCAGCGGGCCGCATCGCCCGTTCAAAATCAAATTTTATTCTAACAAAATCGGTAATAAATTTAAAACATCCTTAATTTTTTTATTAAAGCAAACTTTGTCCAAATGACGGTGTAAAACATTTTGGTCGATTTTGGACAAAAATGGACGTGCACAGAAATACATCTAAAATTCTGACCGATAATTTAATTAAAAATAATTAATTTAATGAACGCCACATAAAATTTTCAGTTTAAAAAAATTCGAGAAAATAACTGTTTCATCGTCTATGATAATGCCATCATACTTTTCTTAGGTTTGTCACAACCACTTTTAACTAAAAAGTAACCAAATTTCAATAAATTACATAAATAAATGTTATACAAGGCGGCGTAAGTAAGTTACAGTGCAATAAGTTGAATTTAAAACAAATTATTTAACCACACTGTATTTTTTTTATTCAAAACGCAATTTGTGTTAGTAATGTTCCATCTAATAAATTGTGACGATTCATAATTCCCGATCGATGTGCATACTAATATTCTTTGGTATGGTTTGGTCAAGGGAAAACCTCGAAATTTTATAAACTTGGTGTTACAGACGAATCCTATACCATTTAAATTTCAAATTCGTCCTATTTCACGAAAATTTAACTAGAAACTCCGATTTGGATTTAAACTTAGATTTTTAAGTTAAAATAGTACAATTTTAAACATTTTCAACAATCAGAAAAAATTATTGATGAAACAATTAAGGGTCGATTACTCACAATAAATACGTGCGTTTTCGTAAAAGGACTAGACCCTATACATATTGTAATGAGTTATAAAACGCATTACGTCACTACTCATGTACCAACAAAATGCCTGAATTTAGCTTTTAAATTACATTTGAAAATCTACATTTAGGTAAGTCCGCCATGTAGGTGATTTGTTAATAATTAAAGTAAAAAATACACGGGGACTTACTTTGATGCCCGAGGACGCACTACCACCTGACTCCACAGTCGAATCGACAGTCCAAATTCTGTTTTAAACGACTAAAATTAATTTTGAATTAACTCCGGGGCACTTCATACACACACAATTTATTAAAATAGTCTAAAGGCCGAAAACCTTAAAAGTGAACTAAAGTCGCGTAGCTTCGCCCAAGAAGCACCAATTCGTACTGACGAAACGAATAAATTATGCATATTTCGTACCTATAAAGAGACTCAGAATAAAGTTTAACCAACCATTTCCCAAGGTGATCGCTTATAAAAGTCCCTTCTAATAATCATCATCTTATAGGAAGAAATGTTTTCAAGTAGAAATAAATTCGGGTCGTCGAAATTCGCATTATCGCACACGTGTACAAGAGATAAGCCGCATTTATTCCTACGATTGTATTGTACTTAATTTTTATCGCCCACGTATAAAATTATGTTGTGTAAAATTTTTAAATATAAACATCCATTCACGATTTAAGCGAAAATTTATGTGAGATTTTAACATAGAACCTATGCATATTTTTTCTTTAAAGGACCACGCACACTTTATATGGAAAAATAGGAACCACTCAAATCGATTTTTTTTATATCAATTGATGCATCTTAACGTGAGGAATAATTATTGCCCTTGCGCCAAATCTGTAACTTCATTATTAAACCCGTTAATGAACAATTCATTGAAAAAATTTGGGCTTTAAATTATGTCGGAAGTAAATAAATCTGTCGCTCGTTATTTATGGAGGGGTCATGGTAAATACGTTTCTAACAAACGACACAAATGTAAGTAGCAGGTAGAAAACAGTAAAATAGTGCTCATAGAGTATTATATTGTTCGGTTCCTTGTTGTAATTAAGAATTTTAAACCCGTATTCATATTGAATAGACGGTAGCATTTAAATTCTGAATTCAATCCTATTATTTTAGAGTCGTTAGAATAAAATTAGAAGGGTACCTACTGTAAGCTAGCTTAAAACCTGGAATAAAAGAATTGCCTAAAACTAATAGTTTTGTTAGTTACATTTTATCCAAACCTATAGGCAATTTACGTCATCGATAAAAGGTTACCGGATGATGACGTTTCACACAGTGCTGTCACCTCGTACCTCGTATTTTGACAATTCTAATAAATTGTAGTATTTCTTTATATCATCTAATATGTGCGCAAGTAAATCATCTATAGAATATGTCACTTTCCAAACTTTAAACCGAATTACAAATAAACAATCTAGTGACTTTTTATTGATGACGTGAATTGCTTATAGGTTTGGATAGGCCGTAATTGTTATAATAGCCACAATTTTATGTGGAAGATTTCTTTTTTGGCGGATATGCATAGGCCGATTTTTCAATATTAATGATTTATTGAATGATTTATTACGTTACAAAGTTATTTTAACGTTACTTGACAAAGACCTCTAATGAGGCTGGTCACTACTACCCCCACTAAAATAAAATTAATAATTTGGAGTTATCTATAGATATTTTATGGTGAACATTTTTAATAGAGGTAGAAAAATAAACAGCTACATTATGTGTATTTTTGTCTTATATTGGATTATTTTATTATTTATTTATTTGAGTCACAATTTGAATATTGAAGAATTATTTTTTTTATTGATTTGTTATTCGTGAATGTGTTTTGTTTTTTATTTGAATTCTTATTAATATATGAATAGACTCTATTTCCAATTATTAGCGTTAACAGCAACTGTATTATAACAGCAATTGTAAAAAGCAAGCTGATATAAATATTAACGCAGGTTTTCCAGAAGGGCGTAACCCACAAAAAGTAAATTTTACCGGAGAACGCATGTTGTGTTGTTGTGTAACTATAAGAAGATACGTTTGGCGGAAATACAAACCGATTTTTCCGGTGAAAAAAATCGAAATATTGTTACCAGATTTTACAGATTATGTCTTTTCAATTAATTCAATAATTCATTTTAACAGAAAGTGTGGGCTACGCCCTTTTGACAAAACGCCATCGATATTATCTTTTTATAGATAGCTACAAATAATCTTTTAGTTAAGTATACATTTTTAATGTGCACAAAGCCAACATCTATTTAAAGAATTATTTCAAACGTTTTAAATCTCAGGCCAGTTTAAGTAGGTAGGTACCGACCCGTCGTTGTTAAGTACCCCGCAATAAATAACAAAGTTATGGATTTATGGACTTAAACAAATTTGATTTTAGTAGGTTCTCTTTTGCTCTTACGAAATTCTCATAAGAGCGTTAATTAAAGATTGCGGCTTTATTTATAAATTAACAAAATTGGCGCAATGATAATAATTATTTCTCACATTAAGATGAGTCGATTGATATAAAAAAATCGATTTGAGAGGTTCCTATTTTTCCATATAAAGTGTGCGTGGTCCTCAAAATTTTGATCATTACTGTAACGCTGGGGACACACTGCCGTCACGTCACGTGCCGGCATGGAATTTTACATTAGTACACATAAGACGACACGTGACGCATCTGTTCAGATGCTCACGCACCACGTTCCAAGTAAAGATATATTATATTATCTGCCGGTCGCTATTTATTGGCTTGTAATTGATATATCAAATAAACTTAGATAGTAAATTCCAATATATTTACTTATTATTTTTTTTTGCACGCCGACGAGTAGAAATCCCAGCTTTACAGTATAGTACTGTGTTTGTCAAGTAGTAACTCTCGTTATGGTTGTAAGACCGTATTTTAATCGTTAACATCTTCAGGACAATTGTTATGGTTTTTTTTTATTGCTCTTCTAATTATGGGGAAAAGTACCTATACCTTTATGGGGATTGTATAATAGGGAAAAAAATATATTTTACTTTTAAGGTTAAAGCGATAAAAGGCGGTTACTTAAATGTGTTAGAATGTTTTAGAAACTTAATGTGAGTACCTACACACATTTTGGTTTGGCATCAAAAATTGTTTATTTTAAACGCGGTATGGGGTTATCTATGCCAACAAATAAACCAAAATTTAATGCCGTAATTGAAAAATAAATAAAATGTTAAATTTCTCGCCTACAATGCCAACTGTAGTTCGACCTGTTGTTGGTCTTCGAAAATTAATCGAAATAAAACGACTAAAACTAAATAAATGTCCATTTTACAGTTTTATAAAAAGAAGGATTTTACAATCTGGCTACGACATATATCGACGCCGCTTTAACAGAAGAGCGTAACTCACAAAAAGTAAATTTTACAGGAGAGCACATTTTGTGTCGTCGCATAGCTATAAGAAAATACGTTTCGCGAAAATACAAATCGATTTTTCCGGTGGAAAAAATCCGAATATTGTTATTAAATTTTAACTGATGATGCCTTTGCTTTAGACGCATAAGATAGTCAGAATAACTAGTTTTCACAAAAAGTGTGAGTTATGCCCTTTTTACCAAGATCAGTTATTCCGACTATCTTATGCATCTAAAGCAAAGGCATCATCAGTTAAAATTTAATAACAATATTTCGATTTTTTCCATCGGAAAAATGCCGAAAAACGAAAACGAAATACCGTAAAACAAAAACTGCCTGTATGACGAACTGATAATTGTTTTATATTTTATTTACTTAAGGGGATAGTAGACGGAGTTTTGAAAACTATTGTCGTTGCGATGACGTTAATGTAGTTCCACCGATCCTTTGTAATAATAGGCAACCAAAATTTCTAATATCTTTACACAGATGTTTTCTAAAAACAGCAGGTAGTAAGGTTTCGATTAAGTAGGCATAATGGTCCTCAACGTAATCCCTTCTCATTGTTACTGAAAGTATTTACAAGTAGATAAATCGCACCTTTGCGACAAAAGTGATACAACTCAAAAAACTATTTCCAACTTAAGGAAATATAGAGGAGTCAAAATCAACTGAAAGACAGAATATTATATAAAAGTAAACAATCAAATACGCTTTTGATGACTGATAGATTTATGTTTAAGTAACCTATAAAAGATGATAACTCAAAAATCAGGATTTTTGAGTTGTGTCACTTTTGTCGCAAGGGTGGAAAATGTATTTTTAGATTCTAGAATTATTTAACTGCTGTCGATTTACAAAGTCGACTTGAACATGGCAAAGAATTTCAATAACTTACAAAATTTAATTATGCCTATTATCGCAAGTTTAGTACGAAATAGGAAAATAACCGTATAATAACCGTAAATAATCTAACCGTATAATAAATTTCCTAAACTAAAACAATTTCGAATGTTGCCAACTAGACTGCATCAAATAGGTCGATTGTTGGCGCAATAACCGCAGTCTATCTGCGAAGTAGCGTTGGACATCGCTATGATTGTGATCTCCGAAAAATGATTAATAAATTTTGAACGAAAATACCTAAAATTAACTTAAAAAGACATTTTAAAAATATACCGTATATACTCGTGTATAAGCCCATTCTCTTATATTCCGACGAAATTTCGTCGAAAATAACGTGTGTATAAGAACAGTTTGAACTTTTGAGGAGATAGAGTAATTGAATCAAAAATGCGAACAATCAAGACACTTGGTAAGTTACCAGCGTTAAGTTGATTTTCCGTTTCTTGTCCTTTATTTTCATCATTTACTTGATATTGCGTCACATTTTCGACATTTAAAAATATTTGACCCGTGTATAAGCCCACCACCAATCTACAGATGATTTTTGTACAAAAAGTGGACTTATATTCAAATATATACGGTGCTTTTTAAAATCATTTCAATTACGTATATACCTATAGATACTTTATAAAACCTCGAAAATATTTTAAGAAAGTCTTCACTAGAGATTTTTAATTTTCAGTATTATACATAATTAACGTAGTTTCACAATCAGATATAATAATTATATCAAAATTAATACTAGATAAACAGGCATGTCAAACATGCGGCCCTTTGCAAACACACCTGTTATTGTGTGCGGTCCTCATGACAACACAAATATGACCCATATGTCCCTCAGGGACTCAGTTTGACATGCCTATTATACTAGGTAGGTACTATAAATAAAAAAAATTACTTAGTTTTTCTGTAATCTGTTCAGAAAATAATAAAAAATATCTTATCGATGATGGAAATTTGAAGTAGATACAGTAGTCGCCGCTTATTGTGTTCACTGGAATCAGTCGCTTAATATGCTCATTATTTAACTAATTCAATAATTAAACTAATTTTTTTAAGGTCGTTTAAAGAATCGCCGGATATTGGAATTAAAGTTGCAGGTCCCAACGCGATTTTGTTTAGCGGCACCTACTGTATGTATATGTAAATTCTTAAAGAAACATTCATCGTTATTTAAAAACATATCTCTCTACTACAACTTGTTACGGTAAATGTGAATAAAATCACCCCCAAAAACCATAAATTTACTTTTACCACATTTCCAATAAGACAAAATTTAAACAATCTATTTAAAATTATTGATATAACATCTCTGCTATACCGAATAATTGTTTCCCCAATATTTTACAAATTGCTCTTCAACTGTCCTTTGTCTTAATTTTTTTTAAACTTCTAGGGTGGTAAAAGTGGGGTAAACGCACCTTGTGAGTACAACTTTGTTTATGTATTACTTAAGGTGTTTAAAAAAAGTAAATGCACCAAAATATGGGCATTTTTCTGTAGTGCTGAAATTTCACAGTGCCTCGTAATTATTTTAAGAATTATTAAACAAGTGCAAAACGATTTAAATAAGAAATAAAGAAAAGTTCCCATATGCTTTTATTTATTTTTTATTGAGGTTGTATTGCTTTTAACTTTCAGAGTTGCAATTACCCCAAAAGTGCATTTACCACATTCATCTTATTGTTAGTAGGTAAACTGTAAAATACAAGCTCCGAAGTGACACTTCTCACTTCTGTGAGAAACGTCATCATCTAGTAAGCTTTTATTGATGACGTGAATTGGCGCCTAAGTATCTTGGATACTGTATAGCAGAGTTGTCCAAACCGCGGCTCGCGAGCCGCATGCGGCCCGCGAGGGGGCTTTATGCGGCCCGCGAAGCATTTTCAATAAAACATAGTTAAACAGTAATAAATGTTTTTTTTATTTTGGGTGCGGCCCGCGGATAATTTTTATTTTCGTATTGCGGACCTCGGGTTCCTAGAGGTTGGGCAGCCCTGCTATATAGGAAATAAAAATACTGGTATCAAATAAATAATAGAGATATATTTAAAAGAATCAAATAAGCAACTGTTTCCGTCAAACTAAAAGTAAGTATCTAGGTATGTACTATAAAGGTGTAAATGTTTCTTTGCCATTACAAAACTATTCCCTTGAATAGAATGTAGATAAATATTAAGAAAGTTTTTTAACATCTTTATAAATAAAACTTGTGTAAGATGTGTCGTTGTGAAGCCCATACAATTATTAGTGTATCTTACTGCTTAACGAACTGCTTGCTATTGGAAATATTTTCTACATTTACTTATTTTCTTAAAACTTAATATTATTTGAATTTTAGTTTAATAAAAGTTCAAAGATTTATTTCTATGTATTAAAATTTTAAATTATTATTCACTTTTGTTTGCTTCGGTACTATATCAATAATATTTCGTAAGGCGTAAACTTAAAACGTTTGAGCAGATAATCTTTCTTTAGAATTTGTTTTCGAATAGAAAATTCATGTTCCATTTTAATACATACTCGAAGGCAATTTCGTACAAGAGTTTTCTAAATCTATATTTTTAAAAGACAGCGAATCGAGAAAATAAACAGTTTTAACTTGAAAAATATACTTACCTAAATACACCTATAATTTATTGGAAGTTATGTGTCGGTTTTAACATTTCAAGTGTCATCATCTTAGAACTAGGTAAATAAATAAGTTTTAAGCAGGTAGGTTACTCCAAAGTGCGTCCAAGGATATATTGTAGGTAATCTACATAAGTAGCTACGTACTCGGCAAACAATTGAGTGATTTAAATTAAACGATTCTTGCCTTGCAAGTGTTTTCTGGTAACGATTCGGACGAGGGACATAATTTCTTTATGTGATAATACCTATTTATGATATACCTATAACAATCATCTTTGTAAATATTACATTGTACATACGTACACTATATAAAATATGTTTAATCCTTTCAAGAAATAGTCTTTCTCTTCTAAGCTTTCATGTATTTGTTATCCCTAATATACAAATAGTCGTCTTTAAATTGCATTGTATTTTCTAACGCAATATTCTGGAGCTGGTTGAACCCGGAATCAGAGAGAATAATACCCCGTTGATGTGACCATCTGTCAAAGTAGATTAGCGTACCTATTTAACAGATCAGGAACTCTAATCGTCAGTAACCTCTGCAATACATACGTTTCGAAAATCCAATACAAACTGACTGATATAATCAGAGGCTTTATTCCTATATAGGAATAAGCCTACCTAATTCTATAATTAGGTACTGATTTTTAAAATAAACAATTCAATTTTAAGTTTCCTGACCAAACGTGCACGTTTCTTTGTCTCTCTTAAACAGTATAACAGTATATCTATACTAATTAAAGCTATTAAAAGTTTTAACCTAGACATAGGTTGATAACATAACAGCAATTTAGATAGATACTGATGTATATTGTGTTTCGTGAATTAGCATACAACACTATAAATTACTGTACCTATCTCCAATAACTCCATAACTAGTATTACGGTTTAAGTACCTAACTATAGGTTTTATTGCTCCGAGTATTCCTAAAGCCTAGTACGGACGCGCCAAGAGACATGTCTCGAGATTTTATCTAAAAAGTCGAGTCACATCTGTCAGGCCTTGTTGATATATGAGAAGCATGCTTGTGAGTGTAAATCTTCAATAAACAGTTGTTTCTGTAGATCACATTATAACTTCTTGGCCAACCCACTTCTTCAACACTATCTACTTTCTGCTTAAAATACAATTTCGTACATCTAGAAACCAACGCGTCTTGTGAAGTTAAACGGATATTTTGTCACGTACGCATACGTACGTCATACATGTCTATATACTTGTATCAAGTCTTCCGTTCATGTGGGAGACACGTATTTTTGTCTACATTTTGAGTGTACAAAATGATACCACATATTTTTGGTATTAAAAAAAAAAACGATTTAACTTCATTTACCTATTTACAAAAGTTAACGATTCGGGAATTATAGCCTATTAAAGGTCAATTTTGAAATTTCGTTTTTCTAAATTAAACGAAAACGATTGATGATAGGAAGTTGAAATTTGGAACGTAGAATTTTCACAAGGTAGTAAAAATTTGTTTCTTTAAATAATAAGGGTAATTTTGGGGGTAAGGTTTTGGAAACTTTTGAAAAAGTTTTTAACCAACGGGAAAATAACAAAGGGAATTAATCCGTATTAAAAAGCGAAAGTTTTTCTCTCTAATACATTTTGATATTTCTTTTAGTTTTGATACAAAAAAATAAAATGTAAATTTTGTCATTCTACGCGGCGACGGCGTACTGGGGAACGAGCCTATGGCGTAGATCGGACATGAGGGTTACTTCTCGGTAATTTCTATTTGGCTTATCATAAAGTTATGAAATTTATACTACTTAATCTAAATATTGAAGCTTTAATATGGTTATAATAAAATTCGTATATTTACATTATTAGAAGTGTTATAGAAATAAGTATAAAATAAATGATATTCTTACATCTTTCATACGTTTGAAAGTGATAATTAATATTGTTTTATGTTGATAACATCAGTGCATGTCTACTTTGTTCTTGGCGATTACTATAAAATATTTAAATGTTTCATTGTCACGAACGGTTAAACGAATTGCACGCAAAATATCCGTAGCTGGTAAATTCATCTACAGCAATTCATCTACAACAATTCATCTAAACAACAATTCATCTAGAATTTTCGTCTTAGAAAAATTAAATGGTGGTTTTAGATTTGATGAATGTTTGGGGCGTTATAAAATGTATTATGAATTTTGGATTATTTTCTCTTATTGATCGCAAATTAAAATCACGTTTTAGTTTGTGCTTTTATGACGTGTGCATCTATTTGGAAATTTGTTACTGCTATAAAAAGAAAACGGGGATTAAATAAAGTAGAAATAGAACAATATATAAATGGGAAAGCAATGGTTTCTGGAAGAAAATAATACCGTGATTGTGCCAGAAAAATTAGAAATTTAGTATTTAATTTTGATAGACAGACCCATTTAAGACTGTGCACACGGGCAATTGTCTGAGTACACGGGTTAGATTAAAGTTGAAAGAAAGGTTAATCTCCTTAGTTTTTATGCATAATAGCCAAATTTTCGACAATAAGGCGGCGTTTTGTAAAAAAGCTGATTTTACGATTATCCTACGATATTGGTATATCATCCGAAAAAGGATATTTTCTCATTGTCAATAAAAATTAATAAACGGTTTTTTTGTAAAGACGTAAAAACTCCACACATGTAAAAAATAAAAATAGAATAAATGTGTGCATTTGGCAATAAGTTAAATAACCTAAGTATTCATTAAAGAAATAAAGCCAACATCTTGAAGGTTTACAAAGATCGAACCGCATTCAGAAAATTGCATTTTTAATACCTACGTTTTATCCTACATATTTGATAATAACGTAGAAATTTACATAAGGTCTAAATGCAATTAGGCACCAAGCTAAAGCTAGAATTTGTAGATAAGGGATGTTCGATGTCAGTAAGTTATTGAAAAAATTACTCATATTCCCATTAAATAAATAATATTAAACGCAATTAACTGATGAACGACGGAAATCGTTCGGCCTAATTGTTATAGACAAATTGTATTGTTGGTAGACGAATTATTGCGTAGATGAATTGCTTTAGGTGAATTTACCGAGCTTCCAAAATAACTAACAATAAGTAGGTACATATAACTTATATTTTTAAACGTATATACAGATACGCATGATTAATTAATATCACAGTTGACCTAGTCACGAATAATCAATGTTCCGCTGTAAAAGAATTGTTTAGATTTATGCATTTATAATAATATAGACACAGTTTTTCCAGAAGGGCGTAACCCACAAAATGTAAATTTTACAGGAGAGCACATTTTGTGTCGTCGCGTAGCTATAAGAAGATACGTTTCGCGGAAATATAAATCGATTTTTCCGGTGGTAAAAATCCGAATATTGTTATTAAATTTTAACTGATGATGCCTTTGCTTTAGACGCATTAAGATAATCAGAATAACTCATTTTCGCAAAAAGTCTGGGTTACGCCCTTTTGGCAAAACGCCATCGATATATTATCGATATCGATTCATAATCCATTTTTTATTACAAGAAACCCACCTCAAAACCTCCAAAAAGATTAATGCGAGTAACTGATTCCGGACAATATCACTAATTATTACGATAAGAATTTATAAAAAAAAGGTAGTTAATTTTTTTTTCTTATTTATTTTTATTTAGATAATAGGTATAATATTATAATAAAGGAATTAAACTTCAATTTACACAAGTTATTAATAGGTGTTAATATTTAC
The DNA here is from genome assembly GCA_036326145.1 of Rhagophthalmus giganteus. Lineage (NCBI taxonomy): Eukaryota > Metazoa > Arthropoda > Insecta > Coleoptera > Rhagophthalmidae > Rhagophthalmus > Rhagophthalmus giganteus. The sequence goes on from JARFJA010000001.1 coordinate 14,227,585, forward strand.
AATACTTTTTCAAATTGTAAATTTGCCTTTTTTTGATAAATATAATAAACACAATTGACCGTCTTCATAAACAAGTGCTTAAATAAATACGTTTAAACACAATGTATATTTTAAGCATATTCGAATTAGTGGAACGCAATATTTACAATTAGACAACCACATTGCGGACTGATCGACCCGTCATCAACTGAATTTGGCGCCGGGCGGACTGGCGTCGAGTCGCCCCACCTGCAACGTTGCTACTCAGTTTGCATAACCCTTAATTCTGCAAATATTTTGTTATGTATTTTTTAACGAAAACATAAATAATAAATATGTACTTAACATCGTATTTATACGTCACCGTAATCAGTAATTTTATTATTTTATTAAATTATCTCTCCTATTATTACTATTATTTTTTAATATAGTCTTCTTGCTTTTTAACGCACTTCTTCGATCGTTGCACAAGTTTCTTTATGCTCTCAGCAACAAACGTTTTTGACTTCGTCTTCGACTCGTGCCGATAATAATCCTCGTGAATGAAGGTCGATTCTCACCTAAACAGCGCGCGTGTCACTCGTAGCGCAGAAAAATGCTGCTTCAAATTGTTGGCATGTTATTAAATGACGCTGTCCCCATTTAAGCGACGCAGCGCGGCGCCTCACAAAGCAAAAACAATTTTATTTCTCAGTGAGCATTGCCTCGCAGCACTGCTGCTTAAGTAGCGCGCTGTCCTGCTCGTTGACGGACAAATGGAAACCACGAAGCGTCAAACGCAAGCAGCGACTTGTAAAAATTTGGAAATCAATATGAATAATTGATAGATTAATTTTACTTGTCAATGACGAAACATTGTACGATATGAGCAACAAAAATTACTACAAACAAAACAAAAAAGAGAATATTTGCTGGTAAAAAATTGGAAAGAAAATCAATGAAAGTTCAACTCAAGACAAATCGTCCGATGTTGATGCAGCAATCTCATCTGGCGTACACATTATCACATCACAAACATGAATGGAATTCTTGCAATTCCTGCATAGGTGGGAATAGCTCTGTAAAACGCTGCGCCGCGCTGCGCTGCGACACGACGCCCTGCTTAGGCGGGAATTGACCTTAATAAACATTATTATACACTTGTTGAAAAATATACTATTATTAATTATGTGCAAATACAATCAATACCATATTATTTTGATTCTCTTTTAATACCCAATACGAAATTTTTATGCAATTGCGAACTGAAAAACAATAAAACAATGGAATGCACATTAACGTCATAGCTTTGTATCATTAACCCCGGTAACGTATATACATATTTACATCATAATAGACTGTAGAAACACGAGCTGATCACGCAAAGAGGTGTATTATTGCACGAGTATTTTTCTATCATACGCTAGTCATCACATCAACTGTCAATACAAAAGTAATAAAATAACTAGAGGTTGATCAAAGTTACCAGATAATGACGTTTCACACAATGGTGTCACCTTGTATATATATATATATATATATATATATATATATATATATATATATATATATATATATATATGCCTGTTCAGACCTGTCGGTGTTGTCGACATAGCTTATTCTGTTCATCTGCAGTGATTGTTTTTGCTAGCGCTGTTTTCTTTTTGTTTCGTTTTTTATAATGGCAAGTTTAAGTGAACAACGTGAGACTGTGAAATTTTGTTTTCTACTCGGTAAAAATGCTGCTGAAACTGTTTTAATGTTGAAAACAGCTTACAAAGATGACGCTCTGGGAAAAACTGGGAAGACGTCAGTGTCACCCCGTCCAAAAAACTGTCTTCAAGTCCAAATCAAACATCAAAACAATGTTGATTTGCTTTTTGATGCCAAAGACGTAGTTCACTCGGAGTTTGTTCCCCCGGGTCAGACCGTCAATCAAACCTTTTATTTGGAAGTTTTAAGAAGATTGCGCATCAGTGTCCGTCAAAAAAGACCCGATTTGTGGCAGACAGGAGACTGGTTCTTCCAACACGACAATGCGCCTGCACACACAGCCAGTTTTTAGCTAAAAATAGCATGGTTCCGCTGCCCCACGCACCTTACTCGCCCAACCTGGCTCCGTGCGACTTTTTCTTATTTCCACGCATGAAAAGAGGTATGATAGGACACCGATTTGACAACGTTGAAGAGGTCAAGAAAAAAATGAGGGAGGAGCTGTCAGCCATTTCTAAAGATGACTACAAAAAATGTTTCGAACAGTGGAAACACCGGTGGGACAAATGTATTAGTTGTAATAGATAGTATTTTGAAGGAGATAAAGTTGTTTTGTAAAAAAATTGAAAATAAATAGCTTTTAAAAAATAATTCCGGTTACTTTTGGATACCCTCTCGTATATATATATATATATATATATATATATATATATATCATTTATATACGATTGATATTATTCAACTATTGTCTCGTGAGTATTTTAGAATTCGTAGACAGCGTACCCTCACAAATTAATATACAAACTTGAATTCCGCATTTAAAACGCATTAATAACTAGAAAGTAACTGGCCTCGTAGCTCCCCTATATCGCGGTCATGCCAAATGCATATTCTCACGTAAACATTTAATTCATGTCTTATCTGATATGGCAACATGCATTTCCTGCGTGATCAATTTGCAATAACCCTCCGAAATATCCAGAAATGCGTATTACCATAATTTGTCTCCTATAGAACCGGAAACTATAAAATATTGATAAATAGATATATTTTATGTAACTAAAAATTGGCAGAGAAGACTGAACTAGGTATTGAAAGGCGAACACGGAAGGTATAACGCAACCAAGTGCTTTTAATTTGCAAAAATGTTGGTGTCACTCCTCGTAGATCTCCAACTCATTGTCAGACAGATAGGGTTACAATTATTCATAATTTCCAAGACCAATGATAAATCACGAATCACGAATTTTATTAAATTAATTAATCAAATCCTTAAAAAATTAATCCTTAAACGGATTTATCGCTAACGCCCTTCGTAAAAGCAATAATAGCTGTAATTACATGCAAGTATTGATATTACATAAGTGTTAAAAAGACATCCATACACCATTAAAGAACAGAACGAACTCGAGTGATATTTTTTTATGATTTGCGTTCAAGTGTTAAATATAGCTGATAACGATCACGTCATCAATAAAAAATTACTAAATTGTATATTTGTAATATTCAGTATAGAACGTGGCATGTTCTACTGATGATTTACCTGCACACATATTACATGGCATATAATGATCATATGCCATACGATCATCTTGTAACGTTATCTGCAAGATCGTCTTGTCTAATAATATTTCAGGAGTTCGTTTCATAAACAATACAAGTTTACAAATTACAACGGTTGTTATAGAAATAGTTTTCTTGGCTGTAACTTACTTTACTCTGTAAAACTTGGTAAACTCTGGTAAACTTGTAGAAATATTTTTTTGTGAAATGGACTGCAGGTGTGAATTATTGATCAATTTGGGCAAATGACAAACTATACTAAAGTATAAACTAAAAGGGGTTTTGTCATTTATTTTGTTATTAATATTTTATTTTTATACTTATCTATTTATAAATTTTATTTACAACTATATTTTAAAATTAACGTTTCATTTTCTTCCAAAAATCTGTTGGGTGAAATGTGATGACGCTAAAAATGCCTTTTAATTACTGTTTAACCAATCTGCTTAAGAGGCAAATAATTGTAAATGTGGTAATGTTATTAACAGAATAATATAGACGGTGTAACTATGGAAAATATTTAATTTAAGAGAGTTCAAAACAACTTCAACTATCTAGAAATTTTTTTGTAATACTTCATTTTAAAAGAGATAAACAAAAACTTTGTGTTTTTATTATCTAAAATAGTGATCAAGGTGAGGTTAAATGATATTTCTATCATGGCCCATAACTATAGACACTTTTACTTACTTACTTATTATTAGAAAGCACCAAAATATTTACTCGTCCAATGATGATGGTATATTTTCTGTAGCATTTGAATAAATTATTGATGTGTTTGCAATATTCAAAATAAGTGATACGTATGTGTGGGGATAAGCTTAATGCTAGATATTACGTTTCTTTATTCAATCTAATTGCAGAATAATACAATACATGAATAATAAATAATGAAAATGAGAATAATGTTTTTAAATAGTACTTTTACCTTAGATTACTAGTTTAGTATTAGTTTAAGTACTTTTCTGATAATAAATCCAAGTATAAAAATTGTATATACTTTTGTAAGGATCAAATAATAAAAATAATGTTGTTTATTTGTTCACATTTATCTATTTTTCTAAAACTGTGATAAATTCACAACAAAATCCGCAGCGGTCACACGTACTCGTTTCACGGATCAAGCGTGGCATGGCAAAGAAAGACTACAATTTGTTAGTACTGTAAAAATACGAGATTTTATTGATGACGTGTATTGGAACCTACCTTGAATAAGGTATAGGTACATCCTTTAACAGACATTTACGGCTATAAATCTTTTTTGAAAAAGGAGTATTTATTTTTGTAAATTTAAAAATAATCTTTTAACTCAAAGCTGAAACTAAATATGTAATTTGAGTCCACATTTACCTGTAAGTATCGTCTCTACTAGGCTGAATAGTCTGAGAATTTTTTTCTCATATTTTACTTTAAATTTATGTTACGTAGGCCTGATAGCGTTAAATTTCATTGCAAAATTCCAGAATTTCTATGTACTATATTCCACCTACCTACCTAAAATTTAATTAAATTTACAAATTACGATTAATCGAAGAAAGCAATGGACAACATTATCCACCAAATTAGTATTTATGTTAATTTGACAAGAATATATTTGTTGAAATGTTATAACGTGAATTAGTTAAAAATATAGAAGTATGATCTATAAAATGATTCACTAATTGTAAGTGAAAATGAAAAAAAGCATTTGTTTACTTTAATACAAACTTTAATTTAATCTTTATTTACAAACGCACGTTTATGTTCTAATGCTAAAATTATATCGTAACCCTAGAATTAGGGCCTCCAATTCAGAAAGATGAGAATTTTCAGATAAGTACCTATATTCATTATATGTATAAAGGTTTAGATTTGTACATAGTAAAACATATTTTGTAAAAAATATCACTACTATTTAACAACATTTTAAATATTACTCAGTTAGAGTTAAAAACAACTGCATTTTTTAGTTAGTTTCACTAATGAGATAATGTTATTTAAATGAGTAGTTAATTTTACAAAATACGTTGGGAAAGTAACAAATGTAGCGTTAAATATTAAAATTGTAGTTATTTGCAAAATATTTTGTAAAAGGTACAAACTATTTTAGTAGAATTGTTTTTAAACAGATGTTAAAAATACTTCTATTTGTGTTACTGTATGAAAAATAAGTTGTCAATATGAAGAAATGTGTATTATGGTTTTAAATAATAATGTTGTGAGAATTGCCATGACACTTTTATACTTTTAACAACTCAAGATGTAAGTTTTTTGACACAGTTGGCGTTTTTACATATTTTTTGTCATTTTTACTGCAACAAACTGCTGAGTTCTTCTTCGATCGCATTCGGTAATAATCGATTGGACATCCGTTCCACAAGTACGCCATTTAGCTAATGTTCATCGTGAAGTGCAAAGTGTTGTGCCAGTGTGCATGTTTTTTTAAAATGGTAAGTGATCATCTTTACGTTAGAACATATACAGGGTTGGTTTGATATATATATGGAACCAGTAAAACATCTCGAAAATAGTTTGTCACAGCTCCTTGAAATTTGATACCAAGTTAGAGTCAATGCGGTGGTTAAAGTGCTGAAACTAACAAATGCTAAACTCATTCTAGTAACAAAATAGTAATCAGGTTGTAATAGTAATAGGTAGAAAAAGTAATAAATTTCCGTTTTCATGGGGAATGGGGAAGTCCCGCGCTCGAAAAAGTAGCTCTATACGCCCAAAGTTCCGAGCAAAGACAGAGACAACCAACTTTGTTCGGAGATGAAATAATTTGCCCACGTGCCATCGGAACAGCATTGCTGTTTATAACACTTTTTTAATTTAATCTTATTTTGAATTTTTTAAGGAACTAAAAGTTATATACTATCTCATCTTGGAGGAAAAGAAGTTGTAAATGTCGAAGTACGAAGTAATTGTATAGTAAGATTAACCATGTTTAATAAGTAGTAAGTTTCTCGTTCTGTTTCTGTATTTTTTACATATTTAAGTTATGTTTTTATAAGATTAAAAGTTGTTTAACAAACGCAGTAGTTTTTGTATTGTGTCTAAAATATATTTTGATGCTTTCCTTTTAGTTGCAGTAAGACAAAATTTTGACAGATGGTCGATTAGAGCAAATTTCTTGCATATATCTACACTCCAGCGATTTCGCTGAATAGTAGGTATAGTTATTTTATTTTGTACATTTGTGTTCTTTATATTGTTATTTTACACGTATAAGCACCAGCACAGAAAATAATATAGACGCATCGGTACGTACATATCCTGCTACAAATTTTTCATGAAACACGGGGATGAAGCTTCACCAAGAATATTGGAGAACTAATTATTTTTAGCCCTTATTCTAAAAAAAAGAGCTGCCAAATTGACTACATTCTGTTGTAAGATTTACTATAAATGGTTGTGAAATCTACTTTCAGTAGTTGTTAAATTAACTTATAACCGTAGCAAACGTAAATAAAAATCCATGTAGAATTAACTGTACATAATTGTAACATTTACTTTAAATAATTGTATATTTCACTTCCGATTGATGTTGATTTAGCTGCCAATAATTGTAAAAATTAATATAAATGCGTGTAAGATTAACTCCGACTAATTGTAGAATTAACTAAATACTGCTGCGAAAGTGACTGTGATTAGTTTATGTTTTAAAAATTCTTTTGATAAATCAATGCTAACAATTTGTTGAATATACTACGAATTACTGCAACTTTAACGAACATGTTTGGTAATTTGACATCGAAATGCGGCTCTTATTACAATCGAAATAGTAAAATTTAACATCTAATTTATTGTAGAAATTAATTCTACAGCTTTTGCTAAATGTACTAAAAATAGGAGTGGACCTGCTGGAACTCAAAATTGGATTTAAATTAACAACATATTTTTTACTAGATAATTATGTAGATTTGTCAATTACCTGTTGTAATAAATTGTTTTCAAATAACCATTAGAAAATAACGCTTAGCTACAAAATTTATACAAAAATAAAATCAATAAGATCAATAAATTATATAATTGCCGATAATAACACGTTGTCGGACCCATCTGGCGACCTTAATACACGGAATATACCTATGCTTTAAGTTTAATTTATCATGATGAGGCACCGGAATTAAGTTTTCAGTATCACTACTTACTTGTAGGTACATTTTGTTCCAAAAACTTGGAAATAATCACCTATATCAGTTCGAATTGACGAATTGAATCAGATGAAATTGACTTAAAAGTTCTTGTCAGATAGTTTGTGTAATCATAATAATGCCTTCAATTATTCAGAAAACAACTCATTAAGTTTAAACTTCAAGAAGCGTAGCTGTTGTAGCAGACGTAGCGACAACTCCGAGCATATTATTTGTGGCTTTATAGCGGGTTTGATGGCAGCAGGCGGCCGGTGACGCGCCATGACACGCTCATTTGCATTGAAATGTCCCCCAATTCATGCAGTATGCTCCCCGTATCCTGCGGCCTGCTGAGAACTTATGTCCTACTTGTACTTACAAGCCTTGCTCTGTCTTGTTTTTGTCTTCAAAATTACCATATAAAAATGAAACAACAAGACCTCAATTTTATCTACTAAATTACTTAGGTATACCTCTCTAGATTTTGCTTTTAATTTTTAATCAAATACTTTTCTTCGTTTCGAAACTGGAGTTACTTTTTCACTATTTGAAATTTTATGCTTTTGTAGCTTGTATATTATAAGTAGACTTTTAGCTAAAAATAAGATTATAAATGTACTAGGTATGTATACCTTCTTGACAACATAAATCATCCATGATTTATTTTGCTTTGATAGAATAGCACCATTAATCAGATATTCAAATAACATAAGTAACTACATATTATAAAGAACTAGAAATAACGAAATATGCAATATACTATAAGGTGTTTCAAAATTGCACGGTGGTAGAACAGTGAAAAATAAGTAAGGTTTGCTTAATACACCTTTGATCGAACGTCATCCGTTTCCAAGATACAGGACGTTGAAAACTGCTTTTCGTAATACTCTTGTTTTTCGACTGTATCAAAACTATAAGCGATATTGTATTAAAATTTGGTTTGCAAATGTTTTCGGGGTAGCTGTTTTCGGTCAACTTTTGTGAAATCAGGTTTGTAGGCACGACAATTGGAAAAACTGAAAGGACATTCAATTTTAAGTAAGTAAAAGTCGCCCAGACGCATCGTTTTCGAGATATTTCGTGATTCATTATGTGATATACGCACGCACGGAACAGACACCTAATTGTAAGTAGGTCAATTATTTTACTTCGGTATTTATTCACGAAAACATTTGGATACCAAATTTCTATTCGACATCGCTTGTGGTTTTGATGCAGTCGAAAAACAAATAAGTAATACATATTACGAAAAGCAATTTTCAACGTACTAAATCTCGAAAACGGGCGACTTTTGGGCAAAAGTGTATTAAGCAAACCCCACTGATTTTTTACTTTTCTATCACCCCTAAGTGCCGTGCAATTTTGAAACACCCTGTATAATAAATAATAATAGAAATGCAATATGAAAATAAGAAATATACTTTTTTTAAGAATATACCTACCTACCTACTTCCACAGCTTATTTAAATTTATTTAATACCTATTGAAGTTTATTTTTAAAATGTTAAATTATTTAAGACAGATTTACGTATAACTACTTTATCAAAATTTCTCCGATGTGTTGTTTTAGCTATTCAACAAAATTTCTATTATAAAATAACTCGGGCAATAACTTTACGGGCACTTTACGTCATCTAAGCCTTGCTATAGTGATACTATTAAAATTCACAATCTACATCTAATAGTATACTTAGGTGCAATGGTTCAAGAAAATTAAAGCCACCCTTCTAAGAATTACGATAATAATTTTCAAAAAAATATTGAAGTTAGTGACGTGAACAATATTATTAACTATAAGTAAGAAATCGACAGTTACAGGGAGTTAGCTGGTACCTTAACTAAAGATATCGATAGAGTAATAAGAGTATAATTAGGTACCCATAGAAATTATCAACATAACCATAAAATCTAGAAATTATGAGTTATTCGGATGATATAGGGTACGTATTCGGGTCGAAACAGTGGCTGGACTGCTGAGTTAAAAGCGTTACATTGAACGCGCGTGTTGTGTTACTCTAAAATCCAACGGCTGCCGAATTATACGCAGCGAAAATAAATTTCGCTGACTTGATGCAGCGCATTCTTTAACGTGAAGGGGGTTATTTCATTACGTGCTCAAATCCACTGCGCACTGCACCCAACTGAAAAATTGAACATTTAATTTCATACAATTCAGAGAAACGTATTGTGCTGTATTTAACCCACCCAGCAATTAACGCGCTGGAATTTCAGCTACTATGTCGGCTGAACGCAGCTAATGTCGCAACTTAATGACTATTATTGATAATCACTTGTTTATGAACACAGCTGTTAATTTTAATGGCACTGATTATTTTATATCGATATAAATATTAAAATGTTACTTATATAACTTATATAAATAACTTATAATAACTTATGTCGGTCCCATAGCCGTAATTGTATAATATGTGTATGTAAGAATAGTCCGGGAGGTAGCGTTGCATTTTTTCATCTGCAACTCTGCCTCCTGGACTAGAAAGCACGATCGTACAGCACGAAAACAATCGAGATCGTCACGAACTGTTGAAGAGCCTTAACACTTGTTAAACGAAGATAAGAAGCAGAATTTATATTATGATATATTTTAATTTCCTTATTGTAATTGCCTACATACAAGAAACATTTAATAATTCAACAGTCAAAAACAAACTTTTTATATATGTCTTATGAAATCGACATACACATGCAGCCTACCTACGGGCTATCCAAGCGTATAAGAGACTTACGTCATCAATAAAACTTCGTATTTTTACAGTTTTAACAAATTGTAGTCTTTATTTGCCGTGTCATATGTGTGCAGGTAAATCGTCGATAGAATATGCCACGTTCAAAACTAAAAATCTGAATATTACAAATATACAATTTAGTAACTTTTTATTAATGACATGAGGCACTTATACGCTTGGATAGCCCGTATTTCCCTTACGCATTTCCTTACGCCCGCATTTTCCTTACGGCATAATACTATATTCATATCGACGCAGTTTTTGCAGAGTAACTTAACGCACAAAAAATAAATTTTACAGGAGAGCACATTTTATGTTGTCGCGAAGCTATAAACAGATAGATACGTTTCACAGAAATACAAATCGATTTTTCCGACGGAAAAAATCGAAATATCGTTACCAGATTTTAACAGATGGTGTCTTTGACTTATAAATGCATAAGATAGTCAGAATAACTCATTTTCGCAAAAAAATGTGGATTGACTCACTCTGCCAAAACGTCATCGATATATTCTAACATCTATAATAATTACAGTAAGTATATTTTGTAAAAATGCGCATATTCAGCAATTGCATAAATGATTTTTAAAAAAAATGAGACCAACTAGGATTTAATATTTTGTTCTTAGTGAGTTTCCTAAGAAAACTGGGGATCCAGAGCGGATTATAATTTTAGGAAGGTACGAAAAGAAAATTATAAACTTTTCAAAGGTTAAAGTCATCGGAGATGTAATGAGAAGTGCGGCTTGGCCCTAAAAGTACAACAAAATTACTTAAGTTTTATAAGATAGAGACACTCTCATGTTTCTTTCATGAATACAGCGTCCTAGAAGACGCTTAACAGCGTCGTAAAAAATAGAGGTGAAATAAATTTGGGAATATCATTGAACTAACGGTTTTCTCCCAACAGCAAGTATATTCGCTTACATGAACCATTCCTATTCATTTATTTCTGAGGTCGAAGTATCAAATTCAGTTTAGGTATTTGTTGACGGATATTTTATTCGCTTCACTCGACAATTCGTTTAGATATATTCAGTTATTTTAGTGCACTGAAAATACATATACAGAACTAGTCAAAATTATGGAATAGGTAGGGTAGGTACCTATATCAAATAAATTTGAAACAAATGAATTTTTATAAAAATCCTGAACCACATAGATTTTATTTTTAAAAATGCACAAGTCGAAAATCTGAAAAGACGTGTTAGACAGAAAATTTAAAGAATTGCCGAGGATGTTATTTCATAATGTTTTAAGAAAATTTAAACTTGCTTACTGTCAAGAAGTGAATGGGTGTAATTTTGAGCATTTACTTTGATACCTACCTGAAGTTGTTTTTTCATTAAAATTATTGGTTATTTTGTCATTTATTTAATATTGTTTATTTTGATTCTTAATTAAATTTCCAGTTTCTTTTTTACATCCTAATAAAAATATTTTAATAATTTATTTCTCGAAAATGTTCTTATGCAATGTACCGCATTTACTCGAATCTAATGCGCACCTTTTTCAACCGATTTAAGTCTCCAAAATCGGGGTGCATTTTAGAATCGATGGCGCACTAGATTTGTATACAAACTCGAAAATTCTGCATATCGTTCGTTCTGTCAAGGTTCCGATGATGGAAGTAGCAGTACTGACAATGATTAAGATTTTATTTGATTATATGTATATAGGTAGGTCAGTATTTTTTAAACAGTTTACTGTATTTTATGCTGTAACTACCGGTATTACCTAATAATATTAAAACCCATAATTTTAACTTATTTTTGTATAAGCAAATTTTGCACCTGATTTTAACAGCACATTACAATCGCCAGTAAACATGTTTTTTTTTAAACGTTTTAAAATTGTGGTGCGCATTAGATTCGAGTAAATACGGTGTTAACATTTTTATACTGTCATTTTACAATCGAAGGATATATCCAAATCGAGTAAAAAATTTAGTTTTCGAAGAAATAAATATATTGTTGTCTAAGATTATTTTAAATGCCTTTCTGTTTTTGGATTTAAATATTGTAAATAAGCACGTTTCCCACAATTCAAAGACTCTACAGTAATACTTCAGCAATTTATATGAATTTTAACAGAACTTTATTTGCAAATATTTCAGTATGACAACGTTTTAAAAAATATTTCGCCTAATATTTAAGTTATTTAAAATGTCATTACCTTTTCAGATTTGGTATTGTGATTTTAGTTTTCAAATAAAAAACCGGAAACATTCGGAAAACTCTACATTTTCAGTTAATAGTTTAAATAGTTAAAAAATTAAAATGCTTCCAACTTAAAATTTTTCAATTCTGAAAGTCACATAGCTAATAAAAATCAACAATAAATTAATAATATTTAAAAAAAAAAACTGTACTCTTGTAATTCAGTTGTCAATCGGCTACGGTTTCAACTATACCTTGAATACTGAATACTGGATATTGGATGGCGAACACGATATAAAGTGTGATAAATTGGTTGAACCGCTCGCTTTCATGATGGCAACTGGGAGTAGTTTCATACTTGACACTCATCCTTATTTAATACTCCGCCAGGTCTGCAATAACTCTCATGTTAATGTTCTCCCTGCATTTTTGTTGAAGTTCTTATTTCTTATTTCAACATTATTTTACCTTTAAACGAAAATTTTAGCATTGGCAAATAAGCGTCTTCTAAATAAAAATATTTAAAAATTCGATGTTTCATTAAAATTTGGTTGTCGCTAACAAGATATTGACTAAAGACAGTGCTTAATATCGAACTTTCAAGCATGCTAAAAAATAAGACGGTATAGGTAGGTAGTGTAACTGAAGGCAATTTTGTTATATATTTTTAGCTGAATATGTAAAATTTTCAACAGTAGAGGATGTGAAAAATGTTTAGGACGACAAAAAATGTGAAAGTTCCCAATAAAGACGTGAACGTCGCGGCGGTGGAAGGTGGCGACGCCGCTGGAGACGTGGTCGAACTACTGATTATATTCGCACTCAATAAACACGCATTTTTGGATGTCAAGTCGTCTACTCAATTCTTTCGGCTAACCCCTTTTAGTCAACAACGTTCTACTGCACCCCTTTATCACACAATAATATCCCCGAGTTCTGCAAAAAGACCTCGAATCAAACTCCAGAAAATAGCTATATTGTCAAGAAACGAGAGTGGTAGGATACATTTTACATCAAGAAAGCATAATATTGCACTTCTATAACAGTCTTGGAGTTGAGTCTAAAGAGTGCGAACGAATAATAAGATACGCTTTAAACGCAAGTTCGAGAACATCTCTATTTGAAATTATAAAATTTTAGGTAGATGCCTATAGATATTTTCTAGATGCGTATTATGTTCTTACTTATTTTTGAGCGGAATATCTAATGTAACGTTATTCTCTAAAGGAGACGATTAATATGTATATCTACTTAATCCGGTTACATAAAATTAAATTAAACAAAGGATTAACTAATTCAAAATTAAATCCATTAATAATGATTTTCTATCGGTTAAAAACTTTCGTTATCATGACCATATAAACACTTATGGTGTTATTCTGTAAAATTAAAAATTTTGATTGGTTGAAATAATTAGATGTACTTTTTGCGGCGTTTTAGGATGCGAAATAGAATAATGTATAACTAATGCCGAAAGGTGAAATACCCTTTCAGCACGTGTTATACACTATGCTTTTTCGACGAGCACAAGTATTTTTATTAAAAAAATTTAATTTTTGACGTTTAAGGTAGGTACTTTGATATTTTAAAAGCAACCTCTATTGACAATTAGTAGTAAAACAGTTTGTGCGTAAAGTCATTGAATGACAGTTTAGAAGGCCTTCGATTGGCTGAGTAGCGTATAGAACAACTTTCGTGATGAACAACGTTTGGTGACATTTTCTGTTGTTAAAATTTTTGAAAATCCGTTTATTTATTAGGTAAGCATTTATTATTTAATATTTGTTTAAAATAAATTTGAATTTTTGTAGGAAAAGTTTTAATTATGACGAAACTTTATTTTTCGATGACCACTATGAAAAGTGCATAAATTCACACCATATAAGGTAAGCGTACATTATGCCGAGGTGCAGCGGGCCGCATCGCAGCGCAAAACTCCGCAACAATTATTGGGGAACATTTTAAATTAGTCAATCCTGGGATTTCTGTTGCGTGACAACAATTGGTTGCAGAGTTTTGCGCTTAAATGCGGCCTGCTGCACCTCGACATAATATACGCTTACCTTATATGGTGTGAATTTATGCACTTTTCATAGTGGTCATCGAAAAATAAAGTTTCGTCATAATTAAAACTTTTCCTACAAAAATTCAAATTTATTTTAAACAAATATTAAATAATAAATGCTTACCTAATAAATAAACGGATTTTCAAAAAATTTTAACAACAGAAAACTTTATGTAAGATTCAAGAAATAAAAAGGAAAGAAGTAATAACTAGAAATTTTTTGACCCAAGATCACCGCTTATGATCTTATGTACATTTCCATTAAAGGAAGCATTCGGTATTCAGAAAGAGGTTCGTAGCGAAGCCTGTTAGTTGTTATATAAAAGTAAATCCTGGCAGAACGTGCGCGGCTTCTTGTCCTGCTGCTTTCGTATTCCTATAGAATCTTCCTTTTGATACCACCCATACTTATACTTTAAAAATAAATTGGGTTTTGATATACTGGTTCATAAAGTAAATTTGGCTTTATGAAAAATTATTAAGACCTCCTGCGTATTTTTTTAAAAAGTGATCTTGATATGCGATCGTTTAATATGTCGTTTTGCAACGAAACCTCGATTTTACAATATTATTAGGTGGTATGTATAAAAAACGACTTACACAAGTATTTTGTATTGAATTCTCTATTGTCCGTTGCATGCATTAATAAAAGTGGAAAGATCGACTTGTCAAAGACACCCCTATTTCCTTGCAAAAGCCTGGTTGCATATTCAATCGCTATTTAATCATGTGTGTAATGTAAATTTCTTCTTTTAAATTTCAGTTTATTTATCCATTTAGAACCTCATGACAATTTATGTTCAACATAATAATAACATAATAATTAGATACTTAAATGTTTAAAGAAAACTGATAAAATATGTGTAGCAAGTAATAAAACGTGTGTAGGTAAATATAGTGTATTCGCTATAACAAGACGAGTGGAGCATAGTTAATAACTATTAAAACAGGTTTAAAACTGTTTAATTTTGAACGAATACTTGTACTATTCCTACCATAATAAATTACAAACAATGTAAATTTGTAATAATTACCTTATAGTTGTTTGCGCCAATAGTAGAGAGGAAAAGTCATTTTTAAGTTTTAGTATAGCAGAGTACACGTGCGGTATATCAGTATGTGTAAATTTGACCCATTTTTACCTTCCTAGTTATCTATCCAACAAAATAAAAAAAAAACAATATAGTGAACTCGGAATAATACGGCGAGTCTATAGAATTAAAAAACCACATATATATACAGTCTATTAAAATACAAAACAATAGTATAGGTAAGCACTTGTTCAATACAATTTTAAAGCTGTTTTTAATAGTTATTAACGCGTCTTGCTATATCAAATACACTATAAAGTAGATTTACCTACATAGAAATATTTTTTCATAACTTATGTACTATATATACATATATTAGAATTTGAGCAATAAATAATGCATTTGCATAGAGATACGTAGGCATAAATCGCTTTTTTCGAATGTTCTCAAAAACGGCGCATTTTATAGAAAATTGCAAAGAGAGATTTAAAATTTTATGACAATTCTAAAATATATTTTATAATATTGATCCGATAATCGATAATAGAGATAAACTGGTTTAAAATTTTTGATCGGTCGCCATTTTGAAACGGCTTATAATTAGTCGATTTAAAAAGTCGTTTAAAACGAGTTTTCGTTTACAAATCGTTTAAGAACGAACAATACAAGGTTATAAGATAAGACACCTGGATAAATAATTCTGTAAAATTATAAACGCGTTTCCTTATCTCTAAAAAAATGTACGCAAGTGAAGGACATTAGAATTGTTATTTTTAGTTTCCATTTTACGATCACAAAATCAAATTTACCAAAACTATTTCAAAATAAAATAACAAATATGTTAATAAAAAAAAACATTTGTAGAAATATTTCAACAAATTTTAAATTTCTATTAATTCTTTAAATTACCCTTATTTTTGAAAATATACAAAAATGTTATTTGGAAAAGTTTTTTAGTATTGCAAGAAGATATCGAATACGAAGTTATAGTCACTTATTACAAAAATATTTTTTTTACCTTTTGACCTACTTTTTCCTTTTCCTGTATGTATTATGTAAAACAAATTTAATTTAAAATTGATTTATTATTGCATAACAAAAGTGTACTTGCTATTGAATTTAACTTTCGATCAGCTGATGACTAGAAAATTATTATAAGTGAAATTAACGCTAAAACAATCGAATATTTTGTATCCGGCCATAAAAAGAAGACACAAACACGTCGTCTTCAACAAAATTTATTGAATAATAAAAACAAAAACAATGTGAATGATAAAAAATTTGAAATAAAACATTTGAATGATACAAATAAAGAACAAAGCTTGACAATTTTATACTATGTACCTATACATACATATATAGAAAAAAATCAGCCAGAAAGTAAAAAAAAATATTCTTTAAAAAAGTGACTAGGATTTTATATTTAATATTTTCTTTCAATTCTAAATAAATTTCGCAAATAACATTTTTGTATTTTCAAAATAAGAATACTTTACACTTGCGATCATTTCATTTTTTTAAACGTCCCTCGTATACGAAAATTTATATTCAAATTTTGACAAATGTATTTTGAATTACGAAATAACAATTAAATTTAAACATTTAAATTACAATTAACTAATGTATGTGTCTATGGTTAGTGTCTACAATGTACATTTAGTAATAGTTGGCTCATTTAATATTTAATAATTATTGTGAAACACTTGTCTTATCCAACACCAAATTAAACTTTTTCTCAAAACTACTAAAATGGACGTTATTTTATTGTTTTATAGTTTATATTTTTGTTTATGTAGGTGCGGTACATTATGTAGTAGTAGTGACTATAGAGTGTACATTATTTTTTTCAAAGTGTTGCACCAATTTTTTTTCCACGAAACTTTTAGGGGTAGTAATATAGTATAGTATATAGTATAGTATTAGTAGCAATATTTGACATTTTTGAAATTTCTCCATTAATTTTTTAATAGTTATTATTAGTCGAAACTAATAGAAAAAACATATGTTATACTGTGAAGTATTCTCTAACAATCTGTTTTTGATTTATGTTCGTAGCTGTTATTATAGCTACTATTATATATCTACGAAACAATAGTTTCGTAGATAAACGAATTTAAAAAACAGTTCCCTCGGTACATACTTTTTTAATTTTCTCAAGGACTATTGAAGGTCAGAGAGTGAAACATGTATATATCGTTTCCTTATAACTTGCCAATGTAATAATATAGGATGTTTCAAAGATTTCTTTTGGGGACCATTTTGCCATGCTTATCCGGCTATACCCTTTGAATCGATTTTCCCAATTATCTCGAAAATTGTGCATTTTATCGAAAATTGCAATGAGAGATATTTTAAAGAGAGATAAAGTATTTTATAGCAATCTTAAAAAATATTTCACTAATCCTGATAATAATTAATAATGGAAATATAACTCGATAACTCGAATATAACTCGGTATAAAATTTAAATGGATCGGTCGAGTTTTCTAGATAACGAACTCGTCCTTCCTATTTGTGGTATCGCCCCGTTTGAGCAATCCCCAATTCGACGTTCCTCAGTTCAGCGCTCACGTATTTTTATACAACATAATATGTATGTATGCGATCATTATTGATAATGATCGACTATTATTGATATAGGTCAAGCTTTTTACCAGTATTAGAAGCAATAATGATATATGAAAATTCTCAATTTGACCAACCAATATTAATAATGATTACTTTGCTGTGGTCAAACGGCAACTAAAACAAAGTAACGAACTTTTTCTTTTTAAAACAAAAGTACAATGAAAAGGTTAGTGTAGATGAGGCAAGTTTAAGTTACTAGTGCAGATGAAGAAATTTTAGGTTAATGTAGATGAAACAAGTTTAGACTAATGCAGTTGAGATCAATTTAGGTCGGTGTAGATGAGATAAATTTAGACTAATGCAGTTGAGATCAATTTAGGTCGGTGTAGATGAGATAAATTTAGACTAGTGCAGACGAAGTCAGTTTAGATTAGTGTAAATAAGATTTGTATTTTAATATATAATCTCCTTGTTCGGTACTTAAATAATTTCGAATTTTACATGTTTTGGGAAAGTAGTCCTTCCAAAATAATCGATACCGATATTACTAATCAATACAATACCCAAGCTAAAATGGAAAATTTCTTAAAATTGTATAAATACCGTATTACATTGATTATAAGATGCACCATTATTTAAGCTAGAAATTAAAAAAAATAAAAAAGTCCTTTATCCTGTTAAGACGCCATCGAATATAAGACGCTCCATGAATATAGTGACATCAAAATACAAACAAAGATGAGTCTTATAATCGTTGTAATACGGTATATCTACATATTATGTATACTTGAGTTAAATGGCTATGCCTAATAAATGAAATTTTTTAAATGTTATTTAAAAAGAAATAAATTCAGAACATCGTTTTAGAACTACGAATACATGGAGAAATAAATAAGTTTTAAGGTGATATGCCAAAGTTCGCCTGATGGTAGATTGTAAATAAACCATAATCTTTTAAAAGGAAAATCCTGTTGCATAGGTATGGAGATACTCGGCGAATGATTGATTGATTTAAGCTAAGCCCTACATTTTATTGTCAGAATACGGACGAGGGACATTTTCAATTGATCTGACTGTTCTACCTATGTAAATATATAAATAGATACCTGCAATCAATTTACTTTATAAAAAATTATAGGCAAGTACTCTAAATTTAAAATGTTTTAGAAATTTATTATTTTTAATCAAACAAATAATGTCTAAATTTGATAACTTTCAGAAAACTGGAAAACAAAAAAGTAAGTTTAAGGAAGTGTCAAATTAAAAATAATACCTACCATGAATAATAGCATGGTCTGCAATACAACCACAATGCTATTAGTTTGACATTGTAATAAAGCATTATTTGTGGTATGTACACGAATAATGTGAGGTTATTCTATAAAGTGGGTCGATGAAGCTGATTGTACGAAACCTTAACATTCATTATCACTGCCAGTTCTACATTCCATTTCGAATAACAATGACATTACGAGTATATACCTATTGTATTTGTATACCTACCTGATGGTCATTTTTATTTACTCGAACTAAACATAAAGAAATAAAATTTTAGTGGATACCTAGTGAGATTTAATGAAAGTTTAATTTTTAAATTGGTCGAACTTGTTTAGACAACTTCTATTAATTTTATTGTTTCGCTTGCAATCGATGTTACATAACATAAAACTAATTAGATACCTATATTATATTACCTAATGATATAGTCAATCAATTCGCATTAGAAGGTTTTCGGATTAAAATATTTTGTTTGTAAGTCCTACTTAAATAGCTCTCACTAACTATTAGTTAACGGTACTGAACAAGTTTGGTAACAGCATTTTCCCAAATTAAAAGTAACAATAAAAATATACATAGGTAATTGTTTCATAACTTATAACATTAGGAAACGAGATAACTGTACAATTATGTAAACAATGTACATAATGAAAAGTAATTTATCACAGTTTATAACAGTTTTCGATATTACAATAGCGCGATTCTATAAAAACAATATGAAATAGCTACAATAAGTCTACGGCTACATCTAGCGTTTTCGTCACCATGCCGCGCCGCGCCGCGTTTCGAAATACTTAAATAAACTATAACATAAATGAAAATTTGAATAATAGATTGTAACAAAATCACTTTGGATTTTTGAAAATAGCGTTAAATCAACTAGAAAGTAGTTTGTATTATATAACTTCAAATAAATTCTAGTATATAATTGAGTTTTACAGAAAAGCTAAATAAAATAATAAAAAATGAGCTTTCTTTCGTAAGGAACGGCACGTACAAGCTTGTAACTGTGTGTTGACGGAGAACCGGTAATCTTGTTGCGTTACAACGCCAACGCCCAAATTGAAAAGCATGTTTATGGGGATCGTATCGAAAAATCCTATACCAAAGAAATAGTGTCGCAAAATTAAATCAGACACTTGACTTTATAATACAATAGATTCTGCTTATTCAAATTACTGATTAATTGAATCAACAGCTTATATGACTTCAAAGTATAAAAACCATGTTATTTTAACACTTATTTCATTTCAGCATTCAACAACATTTAATATTCTGATTTTTATAAAAACAATATTATTGTAAAATATTTCGCTTAATTGAATTACTACGTAATAGACTCAAACGCACTATGTACCAACATGATTCTAATGAGCGTCGCCTACTTACTGTACTTTAAAACATTTTTTTTCGATAACTGCATATAAAAAGTTGGCATTATTGCTATTGTTTCAGTTACACGAAACGCAGTTATTCTGCGAACGGAATGCGAAATGACAATTTGAGACGGGAAATAAGCAAAATGACAGTTCGGAACGCAAAATAAGATAGTTCGAGACGCGAAATACTATGTATTGTTATTATTATTAACATCAAATCAATTAATCGTAAATATCATACTTTCTAATCACATTTTTACTAATATTGGGACAGTTATCGAAAAAATATTGTTTAATACACGATTGCGTAATGATTTTGCATTCTCTAATGATTTTTTTGATCGCTCACGCTCGCAAAAAAACTTTCATTTTCGAATACAAAAGATGCATTTCGCAATCTATAGCTTATCCAAACCTATGTGATGTTCACGTCATCAATACAAGGTTACTAGATGATGACGTTTCACATAGTGCCGTCACCTCGTACCTCGTATTTTGACAGTTCTAACAAATTGTAGTTTTTCTTTATACCATCTAATATATGCGCAAGAATATGTCACTTTCCAAACTTTAAACCGAATTACAAATAAACAATCTAGTGACTTTTTGTTGATGACGTGAACATCATATAGGTTTGGATAAGCTATAGCATCAAAAATAGCTACTTTAGTAAAATTCCTCCAATCTACCTGGATATTTCGTTTTTATTAATTAAAACAAAAATACAATATATTTATTATAAAATTGACTGTTTTATTACATAAACATTGTAACCCAATGTAAACCCAACACCTACTTATTTTTTGTATCTACACACTTTTTGAAATTCTGTTTTCTTCCATAACATAAATTTCTCTGAAATACAATAGAACCCTAAACTGGTAACTGAGACACAACTGCGTTTTTGAACGAAAATATCACGTACGACCTTCCTCTTCAGCGGCACCATCTTCGTAAACCGTTACGTGCACGTACAACTTTATTTAAACCGAAAACATGCACCCTAACTTCACAGTAGAGATCCCGTGACAAAATACGTTTAACCTTTTTCAATTTAGTTATTTCCATTTACCTTCTGTCGTTGCATTATTTCTTTCTTACAATAAAACTTGTAAATTGAAATCGGAAAGTTTTCTATTGAATTAGTCTAATACCAGCTTCGGCAAGTTAAAACGTGGAACCCGAACACCTACATATTGGATAGTATAGATATAGGTAATATAGATGAACTAATGTGATCTTATCTACTGGAAAATGCGGAAAAGGGCAACCATAATCACGCTGAACAAATGACCTGAAACTAACAGCAGGACTTAATTGCACAAAGATGGCCCAAAACAGAAGAATATGGAAGGATATGAGAACGGCTATGTTCAGAAATAAACTGTAGAAGAGCAACATTGTTTGTTTGGCAATTGAGATTGTGATGACATGCACGGAGTCAATAACCAGAACACTACGACTGTTGTGCCGTATCAGTGTACGCCTGGACGCATTACCGAATGAAAACTGTTTATTTTCGTGATCTCTATCTACAATAATATTCTTCTGTAATGAATAACTGTTAAAACTATTTACACTATGTTAAACTAAGTTAAAACTATTACAGTTTAATTACTGTTATAATACTGTCGATTTTTTCATATTTTATTTATCGTACACCATGAAATTAAAGTATAGAAAAAAACGATTGATGTTGACGCATTTTCAACGAACTAAACAGTTTCATCGTATAAACATACATACAACGTTTATTAAAGATAGTTATAAAAATCATACAGTTACGTATGTATGTATCACAGTCAAAATGTGCAAATGTTATTTTAGCTACAAGCTGGAGTGTATTGAAAATTACTAATAACTTTAGGATTTGTTCCTAAAGGTTAACATACGACACGCTAGAGACCACTAGCGTATACAGTATACTAATATATACATACATACATGGGATGTCTGGTGAGGAGATGTTTCGATATTATATTAAATTCAGTGATATTTATTTAACCCTAGAGAATTATTTTAATGTAGTTAATTATGAATCATAACTACAAATTTTTGTTTCTCTATTTTAAATTGTAATATCGTAGCTAACGAAAATATTACCTGTAGGTACAACATAATATTTTATAATGTAAGTTCGCGTATCTCGCCTAAAATGTCATATAATAATATGTTGCTACGTATTTGCCTATATTACATCAGAAATAAAACAAATTCAGTTTAAACTGATTTAAAATGATGATCGATCGAGAACTTTCCACTCACTTAAAAGTACATCTATTGCCGTCTTTAGGCAATAAATGTGATTTATTGCCGATATTGCTGTACTGTTCGTTGTATTGCCTTCGTGTAGCTCAAACACCACCAAAAGTGCATACTGGACTCTCTGGAGGTATATTTGCTACTAGCAAATTTCTAGCAGGGACAGCTCAGATATTCATGGACTCGAATATAACACGACTATGACTTCCATCGGGACGCTTCTTGATTCGATTGAATTCCCATGAGACAGTCCATAGTCTAATACAACCTTGTTGCTATGCAAATGGTATTATTGCATTTATATATATGTGTTGAACGTACCTACGTATTTAACTTCTTTTTAACACGTAGGTAAATACGTTCTTATCGTTTTCAAAGGTCATTCTATATTAATAATTTTAATTTTATATTCAAAATAATTGTAATATTAACACGTTTATTATTATTAATTGATAAACATTTTGTAAAAAGATAAAAATATACGTATATATAAACCTCGAGCTTCTTATAATAAATTAGTATATATCACTGTCAAATTATTAATTCTTAAAATTCAACAACATGAAATTTATACCTTTGACATTCGTTGCACTTTTTATTGCATCTAATGTGGTAAGTGTAGTTACTAAAAATTTCAAGTTAGTAATTGTTTTATTATAATTAAGTAGGTAGGTAGGTAGGTATACCTATTTTAAAGTCGACACAATTATTTTTCATTTTATTTCGACCACTAAATCGAAAATTATTTGTTTTAGATTTGCATATTAGCATTTTGTGCATGTGACCCAGAAAACTATCCATGTAAGCCTACTTGCTGGGAAAATCGACCTCCTTGTACTTGTCAAGATCTCCCACATTCTAGTACGTGCCAGCACCAACGCCCACCTTCTTACTTACCACCAAGATGTTGTTTAAAAGACCGTTTATACAATATATTATGCAGATGCCATCATAAACCAAGATATTATTCATGGTATAACTAACATTCATAAAAATAAGTAATAAGTAATAAGTTCAAATACAATTTTCACTAACAATAAACATTTTTGTTTGTATTTTTAAGCTCCGCTCCGACGCGATAGCGACGGCGTTATCATACAAGTTGCCGATAAATTCCTAAAAATTAATTATATACGTCAACTACACTTGTAGATAGGTACTACGTACCTATGTATATATGAATGTAAGTAGTAAATACCTACCGTTGTGTTACTTTGCGGATAGATTTAACATATTAGCAAGGAAATAATAATAATTACTTTTTAAACAATGAAAAATACTACACATATAAAATTGAAATACCTGCAATAAGCATGCAATAAAACTGAAAATGAGTGATATTACTACACGCAACGTTTGGCATCGGTTCCACTACGTCGCGGCGCCTTAATGTCGGGCGTCACCACCTAGGTCAATGCTTAACCTTTCTTTCAATTACGTACATTAAGGTTCAGGTTCATTATTTATTTGTGCGTAAACGAAACCCCCGAAATTAATACCTATTATCCAGCAGATGTAAAACTCACAACACGCGTATTTTTACAGTACTAATATATTATAGTCTAACTTTGTCATGTTTGTTTATACAATACGCGATTTTTATTTACATGTGTAACATGTAATCACGTAACAAACTCTTGCGCAAATATTTACAACTATAACATGTTCTGTTAATATTTTAAGCCTTAAGTGCACTTAATTACCTGTAAGCAATAAAAAAAAACTTATTAATAATTAATTGCATACTACCTTATAGATAGTAGAATGTATCTACATATTTATTTTCATCCAACATCAGAATATAGTACGCATACGTAGACAATAGCATTTACGTTAATATATGAAATTAGTAAGTACAGGGTTTACGACCGACACATATTTAAATCAGTATAAAAACAAAATTAATTTTGTTCTTTGAATATTTAGATTTTTACAAATGTAGAATTCTAAAATCGAAATGAGACCATTTATCACCGCCAGTTGATCGCAGCCATTTCATCGCCGCCGATCCATCGTCAACCATTTCATCGTCGACCCATTTCATCCCATTTTATTAGCGAATTTTCGTAGAAAATAGAAGTTATTGCAGCCTGTCTGATGACGGCACACAGACGTGTCCTTTTGTATTTTTTCCGATTTCGACCGATAACGAAAATATAGGTTATTCATTTTGGTACGGTATATATATATATATATATAATATATATATAAATTTTGAACGTAAGAGAGTGAAATTTGGACAGCGTATTGTATCTACGAAAACGAAAAACGAGTTCGTTAACCAGCCAAATCAACCGACCTGTTTTAAAATGGCGACCGTTGAAAAATAAAAAAATTCTAATCTCCGTTATTAATCATTCAATCAGTAATGTGAAATGTCTTTTGGAATTGGCAAAAATTTCTCTACCGACCATGTCTCTTTGTAATTTTCGATAGAATGTGCTGTTTTCGAGATAATCGGAAAAAAGTGATAATTTTTTTTTTTTCTGTTAATTCTCGTAAATGTTATTTTTCAAAAAATATATCTTTCGAAAAAATTTAAAAAAAAAGATTTTTTTAACATGAACATGGAAATTCGATAGCGAGGCTTGCACGCGGTCGGTTCCATTCAAATTTAAACCAAAATTAATTTCAAATTTTAGATAATTAATAAAAATCAAAAGATAATAGTTAGGTACGTATGTATGTATGTATTTATAAGTACCTATATATAATTAAGTATGTAAGTATATGTATTGTTAGCTAGATATTCTTTTTTTTTCATGAACTAGAACTGTCTTTTGCTTAGAATTTAATAAGTTGTTATATTACATAATTTTTTTTCACTTACTTTATAAATTATTTTATCTTCGTCGGTGTCATTATATAGACTATTTATCAAACTAATTTGGGTATTGTTAATAGGCTTACTTGTATTACCGCACTGATTGTAAGTTTTTTTTATAATAAGGAATAACAAATTAAAACAAAATTTATTAGTTTAAACAATAAGAACAAAAACATTTATTACATTATACTTTATACAACGTACGTATTAAACCACGAGAGCGTATAAACCACAAATAATATCACAAATTTCTATAAATGTTTTCTTTACGGTGGGCATCTGTTGAAATTTTATTCCTAAAGATGTAGAATAAAAATGTTTTTTTTTAAATAAAATCTTTGGTTTTTGTTAGAATTTAATGATTTTAATGTACATACGTAATATAAATATGTTGGTCATTAAAATGGTGTAATGGTGTAAAATGCCGTTAAATGAGTTGTTATTTAAAGTTAATAATAGTCACATGAAATGTTATCGTATTAAAAATTAGTCACAAATATTCTTGACTAAAACGATCGAGTTTACAAGAAGAAAAACACAGTTCTAGTTCATGAAACAAAAAAAGAATATCTAGCTAACAATACATATACTTACATACTTACATACTTAATTATATATATAGGTACTTATAAATACATACATTCGACACTAACTATTATCTTTTGATTTTTATTAATTATCTAAAATTTGAAATTAATCTTAGTTTAAAGGACCATGCACACTTTATATGGAAAAATAGGAACCACTCAAATCGATTTTTTTTTATATCAATCGACGCGTCTTAATGTGAAGAATAATTATTACCATTGCGCCAAATCTGTAACTTCATTATTAAACCCGTTAATGAACAATTCATTGAAAAAATTTGCGCTTTAAATTATGTCGGAAGTTAATAAATCTGTCGCTCGTTATTTATGGAGGGGTCATGGTAAATACATTTCTAAGAAACGACACAAATGTAAGTAGCAGGTAGAAAACAGTAAAATAGTGCTCTTGGAGTATTATATTGTTCGATTCCTTGTTGTAATTAAGAATTTTAAACCCGTATTCATATTGAATTCACGGTAGCATTTTAATTCTGAATTTAATCCTACTATTTTAGAGTCGTTAGAATAGAATTAGGAGGGCACCTACTGTAAGCGAACTTAAAACCTGGAATAAAAGAATTAACTAAAAACTAATAGTTTTGTTATAGCTCATCCAAACTTATATGATGTTCACGTCATCAATAAAAGGTTACTAGATGATGACATTTCACACAGTGCTAACACCTCGTACCTCGTATTTTGACAGTTCTAATAAATTGTAGTCTTTCTTTATGCCATCTAATATGTGCGCAAGTAAATCATCTATAGAATATGTCACTTTCCAAACTTTAAACCGAATTATACATAAACAATCTAGTAACTTTTTTTTGATGATGTAAATTGCATATAGATTTGGATAGGCCGTAATTGTTATAATAGCCACAATTTTATGTGAAAGATTTCTTTTTTGGCGGATATACATAGGCCGATTTTTCAATATTAATTATTTATTGAATTATTTATTACGTTACAGAGTTATTTTAACCTTACTTGACAGAGATCTCTAATGAGGCTGGTCACTACTACCCCCACTAAAATAAAATTAATAATTTGGAGTTACCTATAGATATTTTTTATGGTGAACATTTTTAATCGAGGTAGAAAAATAAACAGCTACATTATGTGTATTTTTATCTTATATTGGATTATTTTATTATTTATTTATTTAAGTCACAATTTTGAATATTGAAGAATTATTTTTGTTATTGATTTGATATTCGTGAATGTGTTTTGTTTTTTATTTGAATTGTTTGTTAATGTTATTAATATATATATATTAATAGACTCTATTTCCAATTATTATTGTTAACAGCAACAGTAACTGTATTATAACAGCAATTGTAAAAAGCAAGCTGATATAAATATCGACGCAAGTTTTCCAGAAGGGCGTAACCAACAAAAAGTAAATTTTACCGGGAGCACATGTTGTGTCGTCGTGTAGCTATAAGAAGATACGTTTGGTGGAAATACAAATCGATTTTTTCGGTGAAAAAAATCGAAATATTGTTACCAGATTTTAACAGATTATGTCTTTTCATTTAATTCAATAATTCATTTTAACAGAAAGTGTGGGCTACGCCCTTTTGACAAAACGCCATCGATATTATCTTTTTATAGATAGGTACAAATAATCTCTTAGTTTTGTATACATTTTTAATGTGCACAAAGTCAATACCTATTTAAAGAATTATTTCAATCGTTTTAAATCTCAGGCCAGTTTGAGTAGGTAGGTACCGACCCGTCGTTCAATAAATGTACCCCGCAATAAATAATAAAGTTGATTTATGGACTCAAACAAATTTGATTTTAGTAGGTTCTCTTTTGCTCTCGCGAAATTGTCATAAGAGCGTTAATTAAAGATTGCGGCTTTATTAATAAATTAACAAAATTGGCGCAATGTTAATAATTATTCCTCACATTAAGACGAGTCGATTGATATAAAAAAAATCGATTTGAGTGGTTCCTATTTTTCCATATAAAATGTGCGTGGTCCTTTGAATGGAAGATCCGACCGCGTATAAGCCTCGGTATCGAATTTCCATGTTACATGTCAAAAAACTCCTTTTTTTAAATTTTTCTCGAAAAAAATACATTTTTCGAAAAATAACATTTACGAGAATTAACATTAGAATTTGCGGTAATGAATGTTACCGCACTTACAATCAGTGTGGTAATACAAGTAAGCCTGTTAACAATACCCAAATTAGTTTGATAAATAGTCTATATAACGACACCGACGGAGATAAAATAATTTATAAAGTAAGTGAAAAAAAATAATTATGTAATATAATAACTTATTAAAGGTTGTGTATATGATTTGGCATTACACTTAGATAGCTATATGTAACTATATAATTAACAATAAGGCTAAGGTCCGGTATTTCCATCAACGTATAAAATGCCAGATATCGTTAACTAGTGGTTAAAGTGTGGAATACTAGTTTGTTGGGTATTTCCATGTTTAGATAAGCAATATCTGCCGAAGTAATTCAATATAAGTATATTCTCTACTGTTCTACCGGGTAACACGTTATCCAACAAATAACTGCCGAAATGGTAACTGCGCACAAAGCGGAATAATCAGCTATTTAACCTTTTACGTTTATATACATTATGAATATGTTTATATATATATATATATATATATATATATATATATATATAACATAATTAAATTAGACATATTGGTGATGTTACATAGCAAATATTTTATTAGCAATTTTTATTATTTTGTAATCAATTCCAAAATTGCACATTTTATTTAATAAAGGTTCTCTGTGTGTGTTGGTATAAACAACATATTATTTTTGAACAATATGGTTTATTATTACACACAATTTTAGTAACATGCAAAGCCATACGTTCATCTCTAAACTTGTTGACTTCTCGACTGCTGCGCTGAGTGTTTGCTAGGTGGGAGCGAGACGCTCGCTCGCCTCTCTTCGGTACAGTGGACCGAACAGGTTCCATCGAAAAAATTATATTTGCCCGGGATCCCATAAAGGTTAGCTATGCCTTTAATCTTACCGTTACTTGTAGGTAAAATAGCAGGTTACTTGTAGCAGGTACACTTTAGCCAAACCTATAAGCAATTCACGTTATCAATAAAAGGTTACTAGATGATGACGTTTCACACAGTAGTCACCTCGTACCTCGTATTTTTACAGTTCTATAAAATTGTAGTCTTTCTTTATGCCATCTAATATGTGCGCAAGTAAATCATCTATAGAATATATCACTTTTCAAACTTTAAACCGAATTACAAATAAACAATCTAGTAACTTTTTATTGCTGACGTGATTGCATGTAGGTTTGGATAGGTACCGTAGGTACCTATTAGAATATGTAAATTGTGATCTTTCTCTATTAACGGAAAGCTATTAACGGAATATCGCCGTTATTCTTTAAAAGGCTTGTAAATGTGACAACATTGTTGAAGTAAAGATACCTATTCGAAAGAATAACTTATCCGGAAAGTGCATGGAAATACCCGCTGAAGATTTCTATCGGATTATTTTGCCGTAAATATTATATATTCGATAAATAGTAATTCCTAATTTTATACGTCAGTGGAAATACCAAGCCTAATTCATTTGAACGTAATGCATTTACATACATTTTATGCAAGCTCTTGCAATCTACTATACATATGTATGTACGTTTTTAGTTCAGCGATTAAAATCATTTTTAAAAAATAATCACGTAGGTACCTATAAGTACCTATATCAACAAATGAAATATATTTATAGCTGCAAGTAAACACAAGAAGAGTACGAAAAACTTTTATCATATTCTAACAGTCTAATAAACTTCTTTCGACGAGTAACTTTTTTCATTTCACAGAAGCCGAGTAAACATTTACGTTATTTCTTTTTTTTCCCTACGCACGTAATGGCAAACAAAGATATGTTGCCACTAACCCTCAGAAACATGAAAAACCATTTAGTGTTCGCCTCGGAAGAACATATGGCCAAAAAATAAACTGCAGTAAATGAAACGTATACCTTACTACAATCCCCATTTCTTAATAGTTATAAAAGTTCGTACAATTTTGAAATAATGTATAAAAAGCTACGAGAGTCATCGCTAACTTTATATTTTATCACGTACTTTCACTTCAAAGTGAACTTGCAGAATTTTAATATTAAAAGTTTCATTACTCGTAAAGATTATTTTTCCCTTAATAATATCACAAATAATGATGTTATCAGATTGTGGTAGCGAGGTGTCCCTATGCAATTATTTTGTATCCCCAGTCAATATCTTCTTTGAAATTCATTTGTCTCGGTTTTCTCTCTTGAGTTTTTGACTTGGTAATAAGTCTGCCCTGAAATTATATATAACTTTTTTTGATATTATCACCTAATTTTCTTATAGTACATATTTCCGTCAACTTTCTTACTTAATACCTAGATATTACAGGCGAATTTGTAATTATCCCAATAATTATTAGAATAAGAGATTTTATTTAATAAATTTGGAGATGCGTAGGTATTACTTTAAAGTTAACCGTCAAGCACGTTAAAGTTAAGTTCAAATGTCAAGATGAGTCATGCATTGTGATCAAGAACGTAATGGAAACTCACTAACCGAAGGATCATTTCATGGTCTTGATTTCAACACAGACGAATTTTCCTCAAAGTTAGGGAGAAAAAAGTAAGTGGGTACGTAGGTAGGTAAATAGGTAGTCGTTTTCATTTTATTGCTTGGATATATTTTTTTCCGAGGTCTTTTATAAAAAAAAAGAAAAAACTATAAAATAATCTATTACGTTAAAAATTTTACCGTAAATGTTTTCGTTTTACACTTAGGTATTAGATGTAGGTAAGAATGTTTTTGCACGTCCAGGAGTAGAAATCAGTTTTATGATTTTAAAATTGATTATAGCAACGCATAATACCAACAGATTTTTTTAAATAAACAGTGAAATTTATTTTCTCGATATTATTCGTCATTTATTCAATTATGCAGGATGTATCATTGAGGACGGACCAACCGGCGCAGGACGATAGAGGACCTCAATACGCATCGACTGAAGTCCCCCATACGTATCATCCGAAATTTGTTAGTTTAGAAGTTATTTAGGTTTTATGTATTTTTAGCTAAACTCCGGTTTTATCCACAAATTTCGTTATTCTGACTAAACTATAGATACTAGCGCCATGATTTTTTTTTATAATCATAGCTCATAAATGAGCCTATGATCCAAAACAATAATTTTTTTATTCGACCTAAAAGTATTTCGATAAAAAAAGAATCTTTTAAAGAATTTAAATTTCAGTATAAAATTTGGTAAATATCTAGAATTATAGAATCGCCGATAAAATATTTAATAGACAGGTAGGTATGTACCTACTTGTTAAAATTTAAATTATTCGTGTTGTCAGTAGCTACCTGTCTAATTTTATAGAAATAGCTACATACTAGAAAGTAAAGTGGAATTTTTAAAACCACGTTAAATTTCGAAAAAATAAAAATATTTGGAAAAAAATAATAATAAAATAATAAAAAATAATAATAATAAAATAATAATTAAAAATATTTGGTAGTTAGATAATAATATTGTAGGTACATACAATTGCATCAAGTTATAATCTGTTCTCTTTCAACACTATTAAAACTAAAAATTCTAATATTTTATTTGATCATTTAAATATGGATCTGGGGCAATTCAATGCCGCCAATACATCGCGGCCGTTTTATCGCCGCCGATTCGTCGTCGGCCATTTCATCGCCGGAAATTTTATCCGCGACGATTTTGTTCTCCACCCCCTTTCAAGGGTCGTATCTCATGTTAGTTAAGACGCGTTTTCGGACACATCTTTATTCGAACTATTTTTGTTTTGTTTTGGCTCTAGAATTCGCCCTGTAATTTCTGCCGGACATTCATAGTATGTACATCACGTATAAATATAATGACTAACTATATTTTAACTATGATTAATACTATAAAAATCTAATTAATTAACTAAGTACGTCAAATATTCTTTTTTTCGCAGAACAGTACCCGTACAGTACAGTAAAATAAGTATCTTACGTAATATTATGTATCTATGTAGTATATTTAAGTACCGATTGTGAGCGAAGTTTCAAGATAAATTCTAAAAAATGCGATATAAATTACGAGGCTTTAAACTATGTCATATTTTATTTCCGAACGAATAAAGTGCGTGTGTATTCGCAACGCATTTTCCATCATCCTGTTCATGCAAAGCGTAACTCGATGGAAGTAGAACTTGTCACTCTGAGTAAAAAGTTGACTTTAGAGCAAGTTCGCGGAGCAGGACACGTGTCACAAAGGCGTATCGGCGTGTTCCAGCACCACCCGACGCGGATCCTTCTCTAGATATTGTAGGAAACGTGCCCGGACTAGGAACGAACGCGAGACGTTATATTGCAAATCTCATTTGTGACAATAATTTATATGTAAATAGATCCCAGTTACACGTGTTGCATTTCAAAAATACTTCTAACTAATACCTATATGTTTGAAAACTTGTGTAGCTCAATCTTTGGTTTTATAACACCGCAAACATGAAAATAAAGCAATTTCTTCTAAAGCGTAAGGATATTGTATGTATTTAAGCGCATACGTGCTTCTTTTAGGATTTAATTGCGTTTTAAAATAAATGCGAATGATTGATAAAAAAGTTTAACAATAAGATGAACGCACTTTCCATTTCACAGGCATCTCTTTATTTCATGTAGAGCAAAAGAGGAATATCTACATACATAATAACGATGAAAAAAAACTGATAATATACATATAGGCACTTCTATTATATTACACAATTATTATAGGTAATATTTTGGGTATAAAAACACCAACAAAATCTTTAAACTGTACCTAAAGAAAAAATAATTCAATCGAATCGAATTTATTCGAATACCTATCGGTTTTTTTCTCCTGCTGAAGACATTAATAAAATTTATCACATGTTTAGAGTGTAATTTATTATTTCCCCAAATAAAATCAGTGTTAGTATAACTGATAATAAATTAAACATACTATAATATAGAAGTTCTACCTTCCCTGGTTGTTTTAAAGGGGTACAGATCGTCTGATCTTAGCTTTTAAAATAATATTATAAAGAATAAGTTGAGGGGCGCAACGAGGGACCGCAGAAACAGTAGCCCGACGAATGCCGACTGGTACATCCGAAATTCCCAACTTCATCGCGAACTAAACATGCCAAGCATAGAAGACTTTATAAAAAACTCAGCTAAGAAGTTCTTCAATAACCTCCATAATTGTCCAGCGTCAGCTTATTATAACCTAGGACTCAAATCAACAACAACGCGGCTGAAACCACGGCTGCCACAAGATATCCTACTCTCCGATAGTGATTAAAAGTGTTTGATAGTGAACTACTTAGAATAACCGATGCGCTTAGTGAAGTGCTAATGTCTATGTCTAAAGGTTAATGTAATCTTATTTATCAATGCTGTGAACAGCCAGTACCTCTAAAAAAATAAATAAATAAAAAAAAATAATAAAGGAACAGTAGCCCAAGGTTTCCCGAAATAAGGTAGGCAAAACTTCAATTGGTCGTTCGAATAGGTGTGTGTGTGAATGGTGCATAGATAGGTACATAAAAATGGTTTTTGAATTAAAGTAATTAGAGGCAGTTTAATAAATAAAATTAATATGTATAGGTTATCTAAACTTATATGATGTTCACGTCATCAATACAAGATTACTAGATGATGACGTTTCACACAGTGCAGTCACCTCGTACATATCTCGTATTTTGACAGTTCTAATAAATTGTAGTCATTCTTTATACCATCTAATATGTGTGCAAGTAAATCATTTATAGAATATGTCGCTTTCCAAACTTTAAACCGAATTACAAATAAACAATCTGGTAACTTTTTGTTGATGACGTAAACATCATATAGGTTTGGATAAACTATATTCAAAGAAAGAAAAAATATTTAAATTAAAGGCAGATTAATAGCGACCAAGTTCAAATCAAATAATACGCAACAACTTAGTAGGTAGTCAGTTTTGTTCAAACTAGTATAGTAAACCCTAAAATGCAACGTTTCGACAGAAATTCTGTCTTTCTTAGGCACAGACACTAAGGGCCAGATTAATAAACATTTACTTTACTTACACTTTACTTAACCTTGACAAAATAACCAATGTCACTTCACTTGACTTAAATCGGTTTTCAAGTAACATGTAAGGGAACACTAACTCTTAAGTGTTGTTTATTAATCTGGCCCTAAATTGTTAACTAATCGTAAGGTGACACATATACGCAAGGTTATCATAATAAATAAAATCTCCACAAATCACAGTACAGATTAAAATATCAAACACTACTAAATATTAATATTTTAATGTGTACTGTGATTTTATTTATTATGTTAACCTTGCGTATGTGTGTCATCTAGTTACACACCTAATTTAGTGTCTTTACCTGAGGAAGATAGAATTTCTATCGAAACGTCGCATTTTGACCAATAAAGGGTTAACCCCTATTTTGACCAAAACCCACCACTAAGCTGTTAACTATTATTTGGAATTAAATGTGAAATTTGGAATGAGGAACATCAGATCGTTGATCGCAAGTGTATATAGTTATATTACAACAATTCTATAGATAAACGAGTTTAACTCATAGACCACTGTATACCTTATTTTTAATTGTAGTTCTTTTTTCAAATAAATATCTACTTACAATATTAGTTGTTTTATAAACATAAAAGAAAATATGAATACAACTAAAAACTACCATAATTTTACAATATTTACAAGTTACTTTTAATTAAAGCAGTATATTATTAATTTATCTGCTAATTAATTAATGCTGTTAATTTTCCTTACATGTGAGTATCTACCTAATTATCTCGCGCTATTGGTTTCATATTTCAAAGACCTTTTAAATGTTGTAATGCGGTTAATGTAAACTCACACATTTTCTACTGTTTTCTACCCTAAACAACAATTAATAGTAACAGTTAAATTTGTCAGTATTGACTATTACCTTGCGGTTACTTATACCATAACAACTGTACAACACGATATTGATTTTTGATCTCGAAGAAAACTTGGATATAAAGTACGGCACATACTACAAATACTCATAAATTATCCAGATCAGCGAGCAGCGAATAAGGAAGACTTATTTCAGCTTTTTAACTTCGATGGCAGCGCGTAATGGAAAAGAGGCGCGAATGTACGAGACATTTACGTTATGTATACTGATGATTGAAGCTGCTCTAACCGCCGTACGCATACTAAGTAGTCGGCTTCGAAATAGCTTTCTGAACTGTGTATTAAATTAGTTATAGAGAAGACAAGGGGTATTAAATGTAATACCACTTATATTTACCTAAATATACATGCACTATAAAAGTTATTAATAAAAGCTTTAAAAGGCGCTTTATACTTATAACGTAGGTTATAAATTTTTATTATAAACATCTATTAGTTATATTTGATATCAAATGAATAATTTGAAACATATTAGATAGGTACCTCTAATTTTAATTTACTATGACAAAAATGAAACATATTAGGTACCTATGTTGAAATTGAATTTAAGGCATTCTTGGTAAAAACCTGTAAATAATCCTTGTTTCATTTTTATTTCATAAGTGCATAATCAGATAGGTAACTATTTTGTGCTACCTATCGCACTATCAATAATATTGTTATTTTATTATTACATTAAAATCTGTATAAAATGAAAATCTCTAAAAACGGAATATGTTACGAGTCCCGCCAAATGTATACAATTTTATCATAGTAAAACGAAAACCCTTTTATAAGGCAGAAGCGGAATGTAAATTACGGTTCCAACATGCACAAGATTATGAATTTAATCTACTAATGCGGAATACAGATAACTTAAAGATCTTTATCTAAAAATGCGCAATTCATTCACTATACATTTGAAACCTTTCTTAGAGACCTTTTACACGACCAGTTCAGTTCTTAGTTCAGTGTCTGTTTTAGTTCAACTGAACTGAACATTTCTGTTTTTACAATTCAGTTCGGTTCTCAGTTTACATTTGCTAAAGACCTTTTACACAATCAGTTCAGTTCTCAGTTCAGTCTCAGTTTCAGTTTCAAAATGATCTAATAAACACAAAATTGATAATCGAACAGAAACTGAAACGGAACGTGATGGTTCAGCATGTAGCAAACGTAAAAACAGAAATGTTCAGTTCAGTTGAACTGAAACGGAGACTGAACTGATCGTATAAAAAGCCTCTTAAGAACGGTTACCAATTACCTCATAATGGGACACCGCAGTGCAGGTAATTATTGTTTTCAGAAAAAATGCTTTTCCCATATATTTTGCATAAATACGTACTTAATTCTGTTATTGCAAAAGCAGACAGAAGCAGTTAGTTTCCGGTTGTTAAAAACGTTTTCTTCGTCATATTTGAAGTTGTACTATCCACATTATTAATAAATTACGTATAGGTACATTAAGAACGTCTAATAACAGATATTTTAAAAATACATTACCTAATACTTAACGTAAATTAAATAAAATAACAACCATTCTTATCGAACTTGAAAAAAGTGGAAATTTTACTAATAGTCCTGCCAGATTCCGTTTTAGTAGGTTTGATCTACAAGACAATTTATCTACAAAAATTTGTTTAATTGTAATTTTTTTACTTTTCGCTTTAGAAAAATTAATTGGCAATTTTAGATTTGAGGAATATTTGGGGTGTTATAAAATGTATTAAACATTTCGGATTATTTTCTCTTACTGATTGCTTAGGTTAATGTAGATGAGGCGAGTTTAGAGTAGTGCAGATAATGTAAACTTAAGTTAGTGTATAGATAGCTATAAATCGTTTAAGTTGATGTGTAATTAATGTTTTAAACATAAAAATACGGTTTTTACGTTTACAACCAATTATTATTAAATAAATGTTTTTTTACTAATGGTGATATACATTTTAATTAATTTTTTATTTAAGATAAAATAGTCGAGTATAAAATTTCTGACGAATAAACGGTCAACGATATTGAACTGCCACAATGAACTGGCGGCACTGAATTATCCTAGATCCTTCGGAAAATTGTTGTAAGCCAATTGTATTGTAGATCAATTGTTGGTAGACAAATTGTGTAGATGAATTGCTATAAACAAATTTACCTAAATTCATTAGTCATGCCCACATTTATTTCGTTCCAACTACTTATGTATAGATATATCTACTTATTATATAATATTTTCAGTACTTCGTTTGAAGCCATTTCTAACTTGTATTCTCTTTTAGTAGCAATCACTAGTGCTAATCGCCAAACTTTAATTTAATCTAAACGTAATCCTTTATTTTAATTGTGCGTTTCATTTATACATATATTCCAATACAGGATATACCTAGACTGAGTTTACAGCAAATACGATGGACCGAACACTTCGTATAAAAAAATATTCTTTATAATATTTACTTATATCGATAATATAGTTTGTTTAGTAAAAATTGATTTTGTTGTACAACGAGCTTAAAAATCTATTTGATATTGTTAAATTATTATTTGTGCACTTGTACAAACACCTATATAAACTACTAATTGAAAATCAAACAATATAACATCTATTTTAAATCCGAATTACGTAATTCACTTCCAAATCTCGGATGCAGCTCTTTTATGTAGGTAAAAATACTTGAATTTCATTTTTTAGCGTCTCGGAGAACATTTTTAAATTTGTTTAAAATCTCCAAAATGTTGATTACTTTTGTAGACGTTTTCTTACAATAATCCCAAAAATAAAAATTAAACGAAGGTCCGTCGATCGCGGGAATTAAAAGACCATTTCTTTAGTAAAAATTTTATTAAAAATTGTATGTACAGTAACTACACATAATTTTCGTAGATGTATTTGTTGTTAGAATTTGTTTCAACAACATTTAAATAAAACATCCATACAACATCAGCATTAAATTTGGAAATTAATTTATGTAAAACCGCTTTTAATCAAAATTATATATAAAACTATATTTTTTTTAAACTCTTTTCTTCAACATACGCGAAACAAGAAGTAGGTATAAGACAAAATATGTATTTGCCTACATAGGTATGTAAAAATAAACGCACATTTTTGAACACTTCTGCTAAACATAATTTACTTAAAATTTATAATAAAACTTACGTAATAAGCGTAGTAGGTACCTCCTCGTTAAGTGAGTCAACATTTTAATTTTGTAATATTTCTAAACGATATAAGTATCTGCAACCACTTCGAGTTAATTGGTCATTGTATCAATTCCCTCTTGGGGCACAAGGTGTGGACGTGCTTTTGCCGAGCTGATCTGGCTCAACGCTCCCTTTAACTATTTTGAACTCTTAGCCCTCTAACTACCCTGTGTCGTGCCAACTTCAATCGTTCGAGGTATTATGGAATATTGTAGACGCGAATCTAAGTTTATTTTGTCGCGTTTGGCACACATATAAAATTCCAGCCTCATATAATATACGCACTTTTAAGTACCTACAATAGATATACGGTTTTATGAGGTTTTTCCACAAGATCAATTTATTTACCTATACATGATATGTAAGTAATAAGTAATATTTAACTAAATTAGTCTGCCCTTATCTTCAGCTTATCAGGAGAAAAGGTTACCGTAAGGAAACGTAGTAATTCGTATAGTCCTAGCGGACTCAATAAAACTGATTCTGTTTGGATGACTGCTTCACATTTACGGTGTTCAGGTGTCGTAAACATGCCTTATTATCTGCTTTATGAGCGCTTCCGTGGCTCATTTCTTCCTCTGTTATTTCGGACACCTATATAAACTGCCGTACAACTTCTTTTATTTCGAATAAAATCCACTTAGAGTAGTACTTCTCCTTACAGCTAGCAATGTAGGTGGTAGGTAAGTACAGTTTGTCTAACAATAAGATAATTTAAGAGGGCCATTTTAAGAATGTCTCTTGTCTCCAACAGCACTATTAAATCGATTATGCATTTAAATTTGTACAAAAATTAGTCGGTAATTATTATCCCCATTTAATAAACCAACAGCACTTATACGAACTAGTACCTATAAAAGGAAACTTATTCATATGAAGGGTACAAGAATGAAATAAAACTTTACTGACGTAGGTACGGGAGCTATTCGTCTTAGCCTAGCCATAAACATTTACAAATTGATAATAAATTTAAGTAGAAAATAACATGTTGACAGCATTTTTATTAAGAGCCTACACATTTTATCAGCACTCAAACTAAATTTTATTTTCTAAATGTCGAAAGTCTATGTAATAGCAAGTAGGTATTTACTTAACTACCTACGTACGTACATACATAAGGTACTTACATATCAGTACTTATCGGTAAAATAAAAAAATAATTTACGAAATTTTCAACGTAAATATTAATAGTTAAAATAGTAAATAAAATAGGCACCTACTTATGTAGATATATTTTAAAATATTTAAACTAGTAATCAAAAGCAGAGTGTTTTTTCTTCGTTACCAATTTCAGTCACTTACTCCGTTACGGTTTCAAACATTCGAGAAAAGCGAACCAAATATTTTGTTTGTTTTGTTTTCTAAGCATTTCCTGCTCCAGCAGTTAAGGTTCCTGCTAGCCAATGATAGTTGCCTTGTCCTGCTGAAATTTTAAACAGGCTCTGCTCCAAGCTATAAAGTGAGCACGTGTTCAGGCATAAACTGTTTTTATTTTTCCAGACTCCTTTATTGCTCCAGAAGGGTTTCCCTGTTATAAGAAAATACATATTTTTTCTTAATGATGCTCGGTATTATAAAATGACAAACCTTCGCTTACGTTAGTCGGCAGATTTTTATTGCATTTCATTTGTAATTTCGCATTTAAGACGACAAAGATGGTTTCAGTTTTTTTCTCGATACCTAAGTAGGTATATGTACATACTATGAATACATACGTAATACATATATAATATATACCTACTATATCTAAATGCCAACTTGAATAATTCTTTGTATAATTTATTCTTAATAAGAATGCGAATCACGTACAAAGTCCATTAAGTAAAAATTCAAGAACTCCTGTTTCCGCATCTAATTTTAAATTAAAAGCATTTTTATAAACTTTAATCAGAAAGTAACTTTTACGAATTAATTCTCTGCCAGAGATTTTTCGGGTTACTTTATAACAAGCTATTATGATTTTTTATTTAAGTGCTTGATCTTGGTTATGAGAGTAACACGCGAGCGGAGTTACATACCAAATAATAAAATTGTTTGGTTCAAATAAGTTAATTCTTATTGATCAGAGTAAATAAAAATGGAATCTCGATAGCCATTCGATCGTCATGATTCGGTCGCCTTAAATTATAGATAATATTATAGAAATGTACTTACTTAAGCACATCTACGATAAAAAATCACTTACTTATTGTTTGGTGATTATTTTTGAGTTAGAATATTATTTGCTGCTACTTACTCGCTTACACTTTTTCAATTGTTTTTATTAAACTTATTGTTAATTGAAATTATTTACCTACATTATGCACCTACTTACATAAATGCGCTTTTAAATAGCCGAACGTGTTAATCTTTTAATAAATTTGTACAAATGACAGCCCTCTTCCGCGCATTTTTAGTCATTTTGAAGCTAAATTTTGTTGTATACCACTAATTTGACAATGAGTTCATTAATTATTTAAAGTGAATTTAAACTAAGGTTTGATACAGTGCCACAAGTCACTGTTAATGTTAAGTTGCAAAAACTTGCTTTTAAGCAAATTAGTTGTAAGTATATCTGCAACTTGTTAGGTAGGTTTTTAAACGTTTTGTAAAAACAGACTTTGCTATTACACAAGAAGATCGAAGTCTGAAAGAAAAAATCAATTTCGTAGCGAAATAATCAGGTGCATCAGATAGGTATTTGATGCTATCAGCATGCTATATGTTATCTTAAGTACCGTTTGTAACTATACTGTCAAAAAACGAGACTGATGAAGAGACAGAGAACTTATGTTTTAAATGA
Organism: Rhagophthalmus giganteus; assembly: GCA_036326145.1. Taxonomy (NCBI): domain Eukaryota; kingdom Metazoa; phylum Arthropoda; class Insecta; order Coleoptera; family Rhagophthalmidae; genus Rhagophthalmus; species Rhagophthalmus giganteus. Next base: position 14,268,796 of record JARFJA010000001.1, read on the forward strand.
TTAGTATAATGTGATCTTTGCCGCAGTAAACTTCCTATTAGTTTTTAAACGTATAAGGTTGACGCGCAAGAGTGTGAAAAAGGGTCACAATCCGCTATTCAAAAGAATGGGTCTTATGAATAAAGTGAAGCAAATGTTTTTACTTCAATTTTTTGAAATTCTTCGACTCTTATAGGTAAATCAAAATGCTCGAAGATATTTGCCTTTGCTGGAAGTAAAAAAATAAGTAAAAAACTACGAGTAAAAGCACATACCTACTTCGAGGATGTACTTATTTATATTTTTTACAATATGAGCTAAAAATTTCGGTAAATTAAGGTAAAATCATTTGCTCCACCTTATTCGTAAAACCCAATGTCTTTAGTGAATTTTACAGTGAAAATTCAGTATTGCTTTTATTATGGAAGATGGTGTTGCCAAACGTATTTCTAAAAGTTGTTATTTTGTTGTTGTTTTGTTTTATGTTTATGTCTTTGGATCGAACTATTGAAAATTAACCTGACTAATGTAAAATTTATTGTGCTTGTTATAACGGTTCATTATTTAAATAATCAATTTTATTAACGACAAATGAACTTTATTTACGGCTAACACGTCCCTACAAAGATATTTTTTATTTTCGATTAGTAACTATTTATGAACCCCCGAAAATTCAACTGTTGAAAGTTACTTAATGTAAAAATATGCGGCCGCTGATAAAAGTAAAATGACATCGCTGTCTAAATTTTTCCATAAGAATTACATCGCCCTATACTAACAATAAGCCTTACTGAACTCTCAATGTAAAAAGCACTATAGGTAGGTACTTACCTATGTATTAACATATGCGACATAAGTTTAAATAGACGCACCGAATGATGTGTCTCCGAGACCATTTTCCTGACAACTGATAGATACATAAAAGACATATTACAATAACACTCGTTCTTATCTGAAATATGTACATATCGTCGGTGCATATTTCAACTTTATAGTTAGATGATAATTCTTAACTTTCCTTTTGTATAGTCCGTAGTGCATAAAAGTATATTTAAGGTGTAGCATTTGGCTTGCACTTGGTCATAATATGAATTCAATTAAAATCTATTTCTAGAATGAACTAATAACGTATAATTCAAGCAAGAGATCTAGGTTCTATCGACCTAGAAGAGCTTGAATTCGTGCAATTAAACACGTCTTATGAAACTTGATTTTTAATATAAGTAGATATGGAGCTACTATATTAACATCTTTATATGTTACCATTATCCCTTGTAACCCTTATCTTATTCAAGTAAAAGTAAAAAAAGGTGTCATTTATTTTGATTGTTATTATTAATTTGTTTTGATAGCGTCCTCGGACGTTGCTCATCGGTATATTACCTGGTATAATGACTTACTTCAAATTCATTGTATCATGGGTATATTAATAATAATTATGGCCATGAAAACCTATATCAAGTTGTAAAAAAACTTGTTAAAACAAAAGGCGAATCCGCGTCAAAATTTTATCAACTGTCAACATTCATTACTGCACTTAATGGTAAAAGTGCTGGCATTGCCACACTTTTTGTAGCTGTTTAGTATTAGAAGAAACATTTTGTTCGCAAAAGTATATAACAAAATTTTATCGACGATGTCGATATCTTGTAAATCATCGGTAACGTCAAGTTCGAAACCTAGGAATATTTTTTACGTATGGTACGCTGAACTTTGTCGAAGGTCCAATACGAGTCCTTTATCGTCGGTGAAACCTGCGAAGCCAAAAAACGATACAGTGCTCGATTTTGCCGCTGATCGTATAAAACCGGAAGAATGGTCTCCAATTCTAAACGCACTCGCTCTCGATACGAGCTTGCACGTTATCGCAATCAGATGTCGAATTAATAGTTGCAAGTTTCTATGCGAAATAAATAACGAGGATAAAGCGCAACGTATGAAACGACGTTGTGGATCCCTTTGGACCGATTATTTTCTACGATCATTGATTAAATCTATAGGTACCTGTCTTAAATTTACTCAAGTACTTAGTAGTTTAGAACTAGATGGGCTTCCGATATACTTTGATTATTTAGAATTGCTACTTCCAAATTTACGGAATAATAGGACTTTAAAAATGTTATCTTTGCAACATTGTCCTATCGGCGACGGTGGTTGTCATTTACTTTGTATTCATTTGCGTTTCATGCCTAATATAGAAGTCTTAAATTTAAGCACCTGCCATTTAAGCTCTATAAGTGGTCAATATATTGCTGGAATAATCAAACATCAACAATTAAACAGATACTGCGAAAGTTGGCATAATTCACTTCGATATGAAGAGCCAGAAGTCAGAATAATGATGGGAATAAAACGTATAACCCTTAACAACAATCCAAATATCGGAGATGATGGTTTAAATTACATTCTGGACGAACTTGCTGACGACTTATGGATTAAAGCAATCGATATGCAGCGATGCAGTATCACCGAAAATGTGTCAAAACGTTTAATAGATGTTATCACATATAGTAGATCGTTGGAAGTTGTGGATTTTAGAAATAACGACAAATTAAGTTTTGCAAGTGTGGAAAGGATTTTGGAAATATTAGAAAAAAAACACCAGTTCGGAAACGATCCTGAATACCAATGGTGCGTAACCTCGTCGAGTCTTTGCGATTTTGGAAATGCATCTACGTCGAGATCAAACGTGTCCGATTTAAATGCGATAATTCAAAAATCCAGGTCGGCACCTATAAGACAAACGAATGCTTTTTCTCGATGCAGCTCATCGACATTAAGAAAAACAAAAACGTTAATAACGATGGATTGCAAAAAGTCAAAATGTTTCAGTTATCTCGACAACAAGAGTAGCAAACAATTAGACATTGCAAAGAAGCGACTGTACGAATTAAACACTAAACTTCAAGAAGAAATACTGAAAAGGAAAGAAACAGAAAAAGTATACACCGAGCTACAAAAAAAGCTTCAAGATATTAAACATTTAGAAAATTTGCATACCAAACAAGCAGAAAACAAAATTAAAACGTCTAAAGTCATTAATGTTATGGAGGATGTTGTGCTAGAAGGTAATCAAAAAACTAATACGACGTTTAAGAAAACTATATATAAAAATGAATCAAAAGATAAATCCAACAATGAAATGATTTCGAATAAAAAATTAAACTGTTGTAAAGTAAAGCATTTAACGGCAGCTAATAAACAAAAATTGCATGTTAAAAAGTCAGTTACAGAATCAGTAAATGTCTCGACAGAAAATATCTCTCTAGCTCAAACTTTATTTCAAAAAATTTTAATTAACGATGACGATAACGTAAGTCCGAAAATAATGCAGGACGATGAAACGGAAAATATTCTTCGTTATTATTATTGTGACGATGAAACCCAAGAAGAACATCCTAGTTTTCCTAAAATTCATACCTTAGATACTAAATTTTCCAATTCCCCTCTGTCGGGAAGTAATGTTTCTTTGGAACAACTTCTACTCGACATGAACGCAATAGATGAAGACTTACAGACAAGTCTAGATAAGAATGCAAACAATTCTTCCACGATCAAATCTAAAATGTTACCAAATTTATCGCCGAAAGACGATCAAAATTATTTTCAGAAATGTATGGTTAAGGTTAATTAAAAACATTGTAAATGTTCACTTGTGGAATTAATTATAAGTGTGTACCTATTTAATAAACGTCAAAAAAATTGGAATATCTGCATCTCGTGAATACTAGTAATTTACGTTGTAAGTGCTTGTTCGCAGTGGGCGAAAGACATAAGATAAACATAAAAGTACGATTTACATAAAAACGCAAGAAGTTCATCATGTTCACAATGGCTGTATACATATAACGTAAAGTTGAAATAATACGCAAGCGCAGTAGACAGCTTGACAGTTTAATTGATGTCAGTTTCTTAATTTGTTATAAAACAGGATAACCTTTTCACAAATTTTCAAATTGCATTGGATTGTTGTTCCTGCCTATTCCTACCAACTCAACAGCGTCAGTGGTATGAAAACGTTAAATTTCATTAAATTTTCACATACACATACATAAGAAATACATAAAGTTGAAATAATCTCAACTTTACGTATTTCTTATGTTTGCACATAATTCGTACATAATACGTAAATATTTCTACGGTCACTGCAAACGTATATACTGATTTCCTATCTTTCAACTTTATGGGTTACACATTCCTACGTACTTTTTACGTCCACTGTGAATAAGCACTAAGTCTAGAAAATGTGCTTTTACGGCACGAGTAAGATGTTTCCTGGCGAGGCAGCTAAGGAGACGAGCATGAGTTGTTAACTCCTACGTTAACGTTTTTTATGCGATATAGTTTGGAACTACAATAACGGTGGCGTTGTAATTTGTATTTTTAACAAAAAGCCCACGTGAAATTGTTTGATATTGATAGGGCAAAATACGGTTTTGTTGAAGTTGACATTTCACATGTTAATTGCCTACCAACGCTTGCTTGGTTTTCATAAACGTTTGTCAATTGTATTTGTGATTGCTTATTGCTTTGTCTGCGTTGATTGTTTATATCAGATCTGTGCAATCGATTCAAAATTAAAACTAGAGGCGTTTGCATCAGCGACTAATGAAATCTATTATGTATGGTTTAGAACTTTACTATTGGCTGTAACTTTTTTTAAGTTGAAAAATAAAATTGTGCTTTCACTTTACATTTGTTAAAACTGCAATTAATGTATTTTTCGTAAAGTAAAAAAAAATATTTTAAAAATATGTAATCATCAGATTAGATCGATCAGATGAAAATATCAGAAGGGAATTGGTGCATTTTTATTTTATTTCTATTTATTTGTGTGCAATTAGACACACAACAACGTTTTTAGCATCATATTAACTAATAACTATGTAAATTCCACACTTTAAATGAAAATCCTAGTTGCAAATAGACATTACAGTTGCCATTCGTTCCTGACGCAAGCGACATCTGTTATTTCTTTAAGGTTGTCAGTACCTGGATTCTGTACATTGATATCTATCGATTCGATAAGCTTAACAAACAGATGTTTGTCGCTTGCGGTACCGATGACATATCGTGGAAGTTATTCTGTATTTACACTTTATCCAAACCTATAAGCAACACGTCATCAATAAAAGATTACTAGATGATGACGTTTTATACAGTGCTGTTACTTTGTACATCATACTTTTACAGTTCTAATAAATTGCAGTCTTTCCAAATTCCAAACTTCAAACCGAATTACAAATAAACAATCTAATAACTTTTTTTTGATGACGTAAATTGCATATAGGTTTGTATAGGCCGTACGCACTTATCGATTATTAACGGTTCGGTTAGTTACGCTTTCCTAACAACAGATATCGATAAAATTGGCTGCATTCAGGAAAAACTAGTAAAATTCTAATTATTTTATTGTTAAAAGAATTTCAGTTCATCGTTAATTTTCTTTAAATTTGAAATCTTTGACGATTCATATTAAATAATTTTAAAATTTTTATTTTAAGGTATATATTGATATTTGTAACACCTGAAGATTCCAAACGGGACTAAAATATGACGGAATATGGCGATATATTAAAGTTATTGCTGTTATTTATTAACATTGGCAGTAAACAAATACTGATTGATTTTATTTTTTCCCAATAGCGAAATAGCGAAAACGGCTGTTTCAAGTACCGGTTAAAATAAATCCGTACCTGAAAAGAATTGAAAGTATAAATTATAACATTAAAAATTAACAAAAAATTAATAAACAATGTCGTTGCTGGAATTATAAGAAGAAGTATATTCGTATTTATTAAAACAGTTGTTTTCCGTACCGGTTAAAATAAATTCATACCTGGAAAGAATTGAAAGTATAAAGTATTAAATTATAAATAAACAAAACAATTGAAAGAGATTGCGTCGTTCGTGTAATTATAAAAATATATCAAGATTTTTCAAAAATTATTTGACGTACTTACGGATTAAAATAAAATCCGTACCTGTAACAGACTAAAGTATGAACAATTATATTAAATATAAACAAAAAAATTAATAGACAATGTCGCTCCTGTAATTATAAAAAGAAGTACGTTAGCATTTCAGCTTTTCACAAAAGCTTCCTACCTATATTTGTTCAAAAATAAAAAATGAAACGATGACGAAGAATACCGCAGCGTAGGCGCATCGAATCGAGACCTAGCATTCTGGTTTTCTTTGTATCAAAAAGTTTCAATTTCAAAGAGAGAATGATTTTGTCGCAGAGAATTGATTTTAGTACTCAAGGTTATCCAAATATTTATATGATATATGACATACACGTAAAGTGTATGTAAATATTATACAAATAGATGAATAGAGAAGTTAGTAGAACAACAATGGTTCTTTCCTACCTTTGATCGGTGGTTGCAAGTACACAGTTCCGCATCCCTCGCAGAATTTACCTGCATTGCCCTACTTAAAAACGCGGTAACAATGGGAAAGGGGTATAGTTATTGCTGTTACTTTTTTTGCTGTTACATCTTAACATACATATTAACCACCGTCGTTTCTCCGACCGCCGATGACGTACAAATTTCTGTAGAAAAGTTTCCTCGAAATAATTAAATTTATAAACAAGCTCCTAACTTTGCATTGCTGATGTTATGTTGATTACAATCGTGTTCATAGTTTAATTTTTGCCTATGAGAAATTGAGATAAAAAATCTGAAGTCACTCGTCGTGATAGGAAAAACGACAGTGGGCGGGGCATATTTTTGTTTCGTTCTTATTCTATATTATTTATGCTATGGCGCAAGGCGGCGAAATATAAGTTTATATTTTGACGTGCCAATTTCCGTACGCACAATTTAATAATGAACGTTTTAATTTGTTCCGTATGCCCTTTATTACGTACTATTATAGAATTATATATTATACCTACAATTAAATTGATTTTTCATAAATTCGCTTAATACGTTTCTATACACTATTTACGTTTTGTTTTGCTTATAGTTTTTAAACGCACAAAAATAGTTAAATATCGTATCTGAATTACCTACTTACAATAAATTTATTGCGCATAATCAATTTTCAAAAAAATATAATCTTTCGAAGGTAGGTATATGCGATTTCCGAAATTATTTTAAAGCGCAACGAAATTGTTTAATAATAATTGTTCATTTTAACGATTTTAAATGTAACCTTTTGTTGCGTCATTGTAACGTCATATTGTTTACTTATTTGTTACAAAGTTAAGGTGTGAGTATAACATCTATCATTAATCCTCAAATTTTGTTTAAGCGAATTGTGCATGGTTCGAATTACATTTATAGAAATATCTACTCAAGTAAATAAAAATCATAACAACTCTCGAGTGCTAAATTGTAAAATTTTAGTTGTTGGAAACTGGTTAATTACTTTTAGTACCTTATATGTATGTGCCTGTATTATTTCTAACAAGAATTAAACAATTCTAAACAAAGAGATAACAAGTACTTTCAAATAGATCTTGACTTTTTTGCTGGTCAAAAGGAAGGGTTTCGATGCCATTTGCACGTTGGTATTTCCGATTAATTTAATCATTTTTTTAATTATTCATTTAATAGTGTAACAGTAAGTAGTTAACCGTTTCAAACTTATTGCACATTTTGAAAACAAACAATAGTGCACGAGAGGATAGGTTAATGTGTTCTTATTGTCCTCTTCATTAAAAAAAAATAAGACGAGATAGTAATTTTTTTAACAAAATGAAATTAAATGAAACGGATAAAATGTTGAGAAACCTCCGTAAATAAACCTAAATGAAATTATTTTAATAAATTCAAGAAATCCAAGTATTCTTAGTGGTCTTATAATAAAATAAATATAAATATGTATTAAACTCAACATAAGATAAAAAATTAAAAAATTCATAGGTACATCACTCCGTTATTTAAACACCTACTTATGTAAGGGACAACTTTTAAAGGTAAACAAACTAAACATCGAAACTAGGAACAATGTTTGCAAGGAAAACCTGACTTACGCGGGAAAACTGCTAGTGTTACGATTTTTACTTTTTTGAATAGATATCTATTTCGAAAAACAATAAAATTCAATAATAAAACTCACCGGTAAAAATAGCCCCGCTTGATACAATACATAGAAAGATCCTATCTGCAAAAAAAAACAAAATTAGTTTCAAATGCGATCGACTTATTGGATGCAGTTGATTGTATTGTTAGACATTGTTTTATTATCATTCCAAATGAATCGACCTGGTTAAATTCAATTGTACCTAATTAAATAGAGATAATAATATTAATTATAAAACAGATGGTGTATAAATACATTAATTCTTCGACGACCATCCCCTCAATCGTAGATAAGAACTGCAAAAACTCTTGTAGAGAAACACACTTTACATCTGCAAAGATCAATAATTTATGAATTAATTTATATTATGTAATCCTTATAATTAGTTCTGTAAATTAGTAGTGAATATAATCACGATTATCATTTTATTGGATAAATATATGCAGTTATAAGTACTACCTACACTGTTTTTTTATAATACATAATAAAAATTAATAGCACTTATATTTTTTTTAATTCAGGTAAATAGGTAGATATGCCTACCGATAATTAAAATAAAGAAACATTTTCAGTATGATTGACAATTCTGGAAAGTGGCGCATTTTCTCATAATATGCCGTTATTGTGAAAATTGAAACAAGTGTCAAAAATAACATCAAATACATTATCTCAGAATTGGGGTGGTTGTTACCAACCATTACCACAATTTGATGAAATCTTAAATATCAACAATGGTTCTCCATGTTCGTCAGTGAATGCCCGATTTTGTTTAGCAAAACATTCTGAGAGTTGGCCACCGCCAAATCATATTTGAATCAACCAATTGTGATCGGACCAAAAATTATGTATTTTCATGCAATTTCATAGTGTTCGACCAGTTCGCGAACTGACTACATTTCGGATTTTGACCATAACATATACATATTAGAGTATGGAGTTTAAATATCCCCAACAAAATGACCAGTTAAGTTGAACATAATTTCTCGGGTGTAACATAACAATTTCAACATTTAACCTAAGAGGTGTTGAGGGTTTAAAAATGCATAGATACAAATAAAACAATAGGTAGGAAACTGTAAACTTTAAAAGAAGTACCTTGTGTCAGATTTATTTCTGCGGTTTGTACAAATTATCTTTATTGTAATTTTTTTTATGAAAATACTCTTGAATAGTTACCTTATCTAACGCATAATCTTTTCTTTCCACAAATAATAAAGATGTCCTAGAAAAATTATTACCTTTAGTTGATTACGTTACGCAAATTCTATCGCTCAACTTTGGTCTTTAGGTAGTAGAAAAATACGAATACCTGGAACTATGATCAATAAAGGCGGTAAGATAGATCAAGAAATACGAAACAGAACTGCAAAAGCAAGTAGAGGCTACCACCAGATAAACAGCACCCTAGTAGATAAGAAAGAACTAAGCACTAAAACAAAACTACATTAATATAAAACCATCTACACACCTACATTCACCTATGGGCCAGAAACGTGGACGATGCTGGACAAACATAAATCAAAAGTAACAGCAGCAGAGTTGAGATATCTTCGTAAAATATTAGGAAAACTCAGAAGAGACGGGATGCGAAACAGAAGCGTCAGAGAAAAACTAAGCTTAAAACCACTAGTAGAAGAAATAGAGGAAAAACAATTGAGCTGGTATGATCACTTAATTCGCATGGAGGAAAGAATACCCAAGAAAATGTTCAATATGAAATCAGAAGGAAGGAGAAAACGAGGTAGACCGAGAGTCCAATGGGAAGAAACGATAGAGGAAATGGCTAGAAAAAGAGGATAAATCGTTCGAGTCGGATCGGTTTCTATTAATTTCTCAACAAATTATTGTTGAAGTTTTAAAATGTCAATGTTCAATTTTAAAATGTTCATGTTATTATGATCTGAATTAATATTTTAATGAAAAAACCAATTAGATGCATTATTCATTAATCAAAAAATTTACGAATATCCAAGTTGTATCCTTGCAAATGTTAGCAAATAGTTAAAACTCGCGAATATTAAATTCGCGAATGTTAAGGAATTACTATATTTAAAATTAAACATTTAAAGTATAATACTATAGAAACAAACTTTTCGATAAAGGTTTTACATATTTACGTTACATATTCTTGATTGTAAATTTCATGAACCACGTGCGGAAATTTAGTTCCTTTAAAGTTTACGTAAATATAAAATTCTACATATCATTCAAGAAAATCTAAGGAATCAAAGGCCTACTAGTTTTATCGAATCTCTTTACGTTCAGATGCAATAAAGAAATAGGCACATATCTCCGTTAGTGCACCATCCATATATATGCAGATCCAGCATCATGCCGAATCTGGATACCTCAAAGTAAGATGCAAGATTTATTAATTTACATATTCCTCTGTCGAGCTCAAACTTGCGGCTGCTTGTTTGAAGTATGAACGTTCCTTAAATTATTCATAACATCGTCACTCTATATCTAAAACATCCGTCCTACTCTAATCTAATCCAATGTCCTATCTCAAAAAAATGATAGGGTAATTTAGAATTTGAACTTACAAATAGATTAATTTTGGTAATAATTAATTAGATAATAAATAATTGCAATGGGATCTCTTCTGTAGGAAATCTGTAAATTTTAAAGGCGTGTTAACATGTATCCAAAGAAATGTACGAAAATTTATAATTAATAATATTTATAATTCAGTTACACCTATGTTTGATTATATATATATATATATATACACACTTCGTCCAAAGCTATATACAATCTACGTCATCGATAAAAGGTTACTAGATGATGACGTTTCTCACAGTGCTGTCACCTCGTACCTCGTATTTTGACAGTTCTAATAAATTGTAGTCATTCTTTATACCATCTAATATGTGCGCAAGTAAATCATCTATAGAATATGTCACTTTCCAAACTTTAATCCGAATTACAAATAAACAATCTAGTAACTTTTTTTTGATGACGTGAATTGCATATAAGTTTTGATAGGCTATATATATGTATATATACAGGGTGTTAGTGAATTAATGTCGCTGAAGAAAGGTACATGTACCTGAAACTAATAGGAAAGTACCGTTATCTCAGCTGGCATTCCATTAGGTTACTACGATAGTAAACAGAAACGATTGTAGGGGTTGAAGTCGTAAATATCTTTTGCGGTCATTAACAAGTTGTAATGTAAAAATATTCAAAATGTTTCCTCATTTAAGTAGATACCTAAGTAGCTATTTGTTATTCATTTTATTTTGATCATTTACATCTGCATTTGTTAAATTCTATTTAATAAATTTCTAAATTTCTTTTAATTTTTATAAAATTTCTAATTAATTTTTGTGAAATAACTCGAAAACAAACTGAAAAAACTCGAAATAACACTGAAAGTTACTAACACTCATTGCGTCATTATGGAATGTTTAGTTTTTAAATTTTGCTTTAGGTTCTTATGTTTGGTAAGAAACCAAAAAAATAAAGTACCTACTTGCCTATTTGCATTTAATTATACTTTAAAAGCCCTTCGAAATTACTCAATTTCTCAAAATCATAAATCTGGTACCGGCACCCCTTTTAGTTCAAGCCTCTCAATATTAAACGTAACTGTTCCAAAAATAGGCATGCTATGAATTGTGTTAAATAAAGTAATCTAACTTTTACGTGTAAACCGAAAATAGGAATTACATTCACAAATGAAAATATCCACAACAATCGGCACTCTCCTACAACGGAGGCCATAAATTAAAAAGTAGAGATATTTTAACTGCTGACCCAACAGTCGGTTTCACTTTTCGAGTTCTTAAAAATCTTTAAAGGGAATATACTCGAGTAAGACGATTATCAAATTAATAATAGCAATAACTCGAAAATTATTGATTTTAGGAAAAATTTTATTTAGGTTTTTGTTTGTTTTAATCTTACCTACCCGTAGTTTTTTTCCGCGATGTTAATTCACTAACACCCTGTATATATATATATATATATAAAAAAAAGATAATATATATAAAAAAAAAAGATATATATATATATCTCTTTTTTTTTCTTATTTTATGATCTTAGGGCCGCTGCCCATTGATCACAGACTTTTATTTATATGTTTATATATGCTTAGTACAGGTTACGATTAATTGTCATTCACAAACGTCCATGGTTGCAACACAATTCAAACCCACAGCCGAGAAGGCGCTAGAAAGCCAGTGAAGTAACTAACTCTGCGCCACCACGGCTCCTTGATTATACAAGGTGTTCCTAAAACAGATGGTCAAAGCTTGAAGGCACGTAGAGATAGTCAAACCATGACGAAAACCTCCATATGTTTTTTTCTAAAACGCCCCCTAAGGGAGATAGAGCCCCTTGAAATATGGATTATTTTAGAATGGTTTTTATTTAATATTTCTTAAACCTTTTAAGATAAAATGAAAGATAAGATAAAAGATAAAATATCACCCTAATTTTTTGTATGTCAATTTTTTCAACTTCTGACAAGAAATTATGAAACTTCAAAGTTTTCTACTAAAAATTGTACTCTTATCAAATTTCGATAGGATGCACCGTTTTCAAATAAAAACAAATGGAATATTTCATTTAGTTAATAGTAAAACAATAATTTCGACAAAAACACTACTTTCTTCTTTTAAAAACAAAATTAAGTAGTATTAAACTCTTTTAACTGTTTATAGAAAAACAGAAAATAATAACTGTGAAATCAAAATAAAATAAATTAGAATTAATTTTAACATACATACCCTATAATTTTCATATTTTTTTATCTTCACCGAATAAAAATTTAGAAGGAAATATTAATGAGAAATGATGGCTAAAGAAAAATAATAAAAAGACTGCTAGTGTCTCAGTTTGATGAACTTTTAAAATTAATAAAAATTATTTTCACTGCATCAAAGCATGAATACATTCATGTTATGGAATATTCAAAATGATTTTACTCGTAAACGGTGCGTCCTATCGAAATTTGATAAGAGTACATTTTTTTAATAGAAAACTTTGAAGTTTTATAATTTCTTATCAAAAGTTGAAAAAACTGAAAGATACAAAAATTAGGGTGATATTTACCCACTCCCTGTGCAGTTTGACACACCCTCGAATTGAATATTGAGCATTTGATAATTTTAATTTAATACGCATTAAAACAATAGTAAATTTTCCAATTTTCATCATTTTATCTTAAAAGGTTCATGAGATATTAAATAAAAACGATTGTAAAACGCACATTTGAAGGGGCTCTATCTCCCTTTGGGGGCGTTTTAAAAAAAAACATATGAAGGTTTTCGTTATGGTTTAACTTGCTCTACGTGCCCTCAAGTTATGACTACCTATTTTAGGAACACCTCGTGTATGTTGATGTTATATGTTCAGTTATGTGAAAAGCGTCTTATTTTATCGATGATTTACCTGTACACATAGTAGATGGTATAAAAAAAATTACAATTTATTACAACTGTAAAAATACGAGGTTTTATTGATGACGTGTATTGGAACCTATTTTAGATACCGTATAATAACTATTACATAAGTAAAACTAAAATCAGCGATCCAGCAACCGCAGTGGTTATGGGAAAAAACCGCATCGTTTGTTCTTATCATTAAAGTACCTAATATAATACATTACTTAATAATTTTACCTTATTGGTAAAATAGAGGGAAAGATAACACCGAGACGCCAGTTTTGTTATACAACAAATATTGAAAAATAAATTTTTACAAACCACAAATTACTTCATTCACTTTTTATTCCCATTTTTATTACTAAAATTGTATTTTGCTGCCTATCAGTCAAACATAAAGATAACAAAGGGACGTCCGCACGTGTAATAGGTGGATAGAAGTCTAACGTTAGACATGGCCACTGCATTATTTTTATTTGGCACGTCGAGGCGTACTGCTATAAAATAGAATGAGTTATTTACAACCTACGAAACGTAACATAATGTTATTCCCCAGACAGTCGAACTTATAGACTTCTTAACAGTTTTTTGTCGCTTCAGTTCTAGGCACATTTTTTATAAATTTAACATAAACTAATATTAAAATTAATTGTAAAGTTGATTAATTTGATTATTTATAATTGATTAGTCTCTACCTACAACATTTTGTTTATTTACATTTAACCCAGTAAAAATGTATTACTTTCGACACAAAAATTCGTACTCATCCAACATTTGCATATGTTTAGATATTTATTAGTAATGTAAAATATTGTAACTAAAAATCGAACGCGATCGGAAGGGTTTTAAAGTCCTTTTGGAGGGGTCAAACATGGAGTAAAATGCCTTTTTTTAATAGCTCAAAACTAAAAGATTTTTTCGAAAAATTCTTCAAATAAAAGTTAAGGGCTTCAAACACGAACGCGAAGTATTCGCAGCGCCAAAATTTTCTTTATGTTAATACACTGCTGCATAATATTTCGCGTCCGTGCTGTGTGGGGATTGTCATTTGCTGCTGTGATCACTGAATTTCACAAAGCGAAAGATTCATCATTGCGTCGCGCCGGCGACGACGTCGACTAGGTACGTCGTAAAACACACTAATGGAAATACATCCTTAAAATAAAATCTAATACCTACAAATAAAAATATTGTAAGGATTACAAAACTTATTTGAAATTTAACGAATCGTTTACAACGCAGATGGAAGGTTTGCATCCAGTTTAAAATAAAATGTTGATTTTGTAACGTTCTTTCGTACATCGTTAGGTAGAGAGCGATCTAAAATACAAATTTTCACATAGGTACCTAATTCGTATTTTATATAATTTTGCCAATAGGTAATAATATTTCACTTACATCCAGCCTTTTTGTTTCGATAGTGATTAGGTAATTCGATAATGAAATTTTCATTTTCTTGATTATTATGATGCTCGCGCTGTTCCTCTAAAAAAATTTAAAATATCCACTGACAATCCTTATACTACGCTTATTAAATTTATGGAAAGACGTTAAACAAGTTACCTTTACATTTAACAAGCTGTTCCCATAATCGTTTTTCAATTTGTTCAGTCCACGTTTTCTTATCCTTGTTTTTTTTAGCTTCTATTACAAATTCATGATGTTCCTTGGGGCCCTTTTTGTACGACGAAAAACGTTTAAGATGGAAAATAAGAGGCTGATCATCAAATGTTACAATGCCCATTTCGTTAAGTTTAATGCTCTCTCTATAAATAAACATTTCAGAGTTTCTCTAAAATGTATAAGTACATTAATTTGACTCCACGTGAGTGCAATTTCTTTAATATTATTACAGGATCGACAGTAGTAAACACAAGTATTTCTTCGAATAAAAACAACATCGTCTCATATTTCTTCGGTTTGAGCACTATAAATTTTTCTCTCATTAAAAATGACCCTTGTTCCATAAGATTGATTTGACTGTTATTAATAGACCCAATAGCGACATAATCGTTTCCTCTGCACATTTGTTTACGAACAATTTCTATGGCTTTATAAACGTTATTGGAAGCAAACCCTTCAATTCTCAATAATTCCTTTTGTATTTCTTCTAAAAATAATATATATTTTCCCAACCTTTGAATTGGCGTCAAAAGGTTACTTGCTAAACCCAGTCGATCGCCTAATTGCCTTTGGCGCTCCTATAAATTTTAAACGATATTATACTTTTGAATGTAAATAAAAAACTTACATGAAATTTACCTTAATTACATCTTTAAATTCTCCCAACAAGTACCGATCAGCTAATGGTTTATTCTTCATGTAAAGAGAATATAACTCAAATAAATGTTTCTGAAATAAGTAATGCAATTTTTTTAAAAATAAAATTATAAATAACTACGGTCGAGTCCCGTTAATCCGAACTAATTAGGACCGAGACCTGCTCGGATTAACCGAAATTATTCCTGTAATACAGTAGCGAGTAGCAAATACAAAGTTTTTAGTTTGCTGTAAACTATAAGTTTTCCATATTTATGTTACTTGTCTAACAGGTATTGCGTCATCCAATAGATTTACAACATTACCTCAAAAGAAACTTAACTATTTACTGACTTTATGAATAAGCCAATCGATTAATTTATATATAAGTACAGTACGTATTGCATTTTTATCATTTTTGTAAGCATTTGCAATGTTTTCCATACATTGGTCTTTTCATTTCATCTCCGTATTATTTTTTTCTTTATTTTCGTTTGGATTAACCGGATTTTCGGATTAGTATGGTTCAGATTAACGGAACTCCATTGTAATTAGAAGATTATAAAAATTGTTAAAATTTTTATAAGTAGATAACTTGTTGTAAACTGTAGGTAATTTTAATTACTTATGTTAAAATAATCAATTATTGCTCCTGTATAAATGTAGGTGTATTGTAGATAGGTACCTATGCATAATGCAAATAAGCATTGAGCAATATTGATAATAATTTGATTAAATATTTATTAAAAGATGCTTAAATTGTTCACCATTAACTATCTGACAATGTACAATTCGATTTGAAAATCGCTGTAACACATTCTGGGGATTTTGCACGTTTTTTTTGCATTTTTTGTTGACGAATGCGAATTTTCAATTGTTCTAAATTTTGGGGCCTGTTGTTGTAAACGGTACTTTTAAGATGACTCCACAAAAAATCCATCGGTTTCAGTCTTAACATATTCAAACATTAAACTTATTATATATTTTTTATTTTTGTTCCATCCTAATTAGGGGGCTTTGGAGCACTGTTGTGGTTATTATTAAGCTCCACTATCCACAAAAATATCCATGCCTACCAGGGGGTTAGTTATTTCACCACCCGTACCGGGACTCGAACCCAGAACCCATCAGGCGAAAGGTTAATCTTCTGACCACTCGGCCACAAGGTCGGCTTAAACTTAATTTTTCTAAAAATATTTTTCATACAACTTTACGATATTTTTAAAGGGGCGTGTAGAAAAAAATAAATGCTATCGAATTCCGTCATAAAAACAATAGTTGCTATTTAAAAAAATATCGATGATGTCACAGCTTGAAGGTGTAACTTAAAAAAAAATAAATGAACATCGTCAAATTGTAGTAGGGAACTAGATATCTAACATCATTATTCCTTACTTTTTATTCACCATGTATATATCGGGTGACAACAAAATCACCAGATAGCCTTTATTTTCGACGGTGAAAAAAGTATCAGTCTGAATTTTTTTGTGAGTAATATAGTACACCGATGCTATTTTTTGACTGTTGGAGAACTATTATTACACTTCCTGTTACGCCGGAAATGACCTCAACTTTCGGTTTTTAATGGAACACCCTTTATATTTTGACTTCTTGGAATCCTCTATCGATTTTTAATACAATTACATCAATTAGAAAAGTTTTTATAGTTTATTTGATTTTTGTAGACAATTTTGTTTGTGCATCTAGAATGCCGCGGTCGGGCTAAAAAGAAGGATAGACAAATTATAGAAGCGCATTTTGCGTAATAGCTTTAAAGATGTAGGCCTTGAAAGTTTAAAAAATCAGTTTTTTCTAAATTATTCAAAAATTTCAAATGGCAACACGTTTTAGACAGCGGACTTCTAAAGAAATATTTATAATACGAATTTAACGACATATTTGAAATTGAAATCGAATGAAAAATAATCGCTCGACATCGATATTTTGTTAAATAATTTATTAATTAAACATACATTAATTCCAAGAGTGCCATTGAAAAAAACTGATTTGTTCAACTTCGAAGGTCTACATCTCTAAAATTATTACAAAACATGTGCTTCTATCATTTTTCAGTCCTTCCTTTTAGCCCGATCGCGACATTCTAGATGCACAAATAAAATTGTCTACAAAAATTAAGTAGGCTATAAAAAAAATTGAAAACGATGTAATTTTATTAAAAATCGATAGAGGATTCCAAAAAATTCAAAATATACAAGGTGTTCTATTTAAAAATAGAAATTTGAGGTTATTTCCGGCGTAACGGGAAGCATAATAACAGTTCTCTAGCATTCAAAATATAGCACCGTTGTACTATATTCCTCATAAAAAAATTCAGACTGATACCTTTTTCACCGTCGAAAAATTAAATGGTGTCTAGTGTTTTTGTTGTCATCCGGTATATTCGTATGAAATACGTGTTCAAAATGTAATACAGCAAGTAGATAATAATCAGAAAGATCATAATAATCAGAAAGATCATAATAATCAGTGCAGAAAGTATTGATATTTTCGAAAAAATATAAGTTTTTTTTTTTAATTTAATTATACCAAATACATTTTGTTTAGCTAGTTTGTACTGACTAACGATGATATTATCTAAATAATCTAGGTTAGAAATTAATTTTTGTTAAAATACAAATAAGAATTGTTTAGTACTTATGTTGATCTCGTTTATAATAAATCGTCAAAGAATGATATATGCCAAAAAACATCATTATAATGTAAAAAACATACTAACCGCAGTTTCAAATAATAAAAACTGATTTTATTTGAATTTACTGATTTTGTTACTCGTCGCAACCATCGCAATTTTCTGCCCCGACAGTCACAGTTTTTGAAAATTCATAACAAGAAATTGGTTCTACTTTACAAGTTAATCTTTTCAGAAAATAATAGATAGGCGTCAAATAAAAAAATGCAGATTTTAGGATAATTAGTTTGTCTGAATTTCTATAATCTAGGTACTAATCTGAAGAGTGTAGATTAATTACTGTCCCGTACACACGTCACACTTACTCAAATGTGATTATTATTATTGTTAATAACCATCATTATATATATACGCTCGTTGAAGAATATACTATATTTACTATATTTAATTCTATAATATGTATACACTTACATAATCTAAAAACGTTTGCGCAGTGCGTTCATGATCGTTTGTACATCGCTTAAGGTCTTTATAAAATTGTTGCGTAGTAATATAAATTTTCTTAATATTACCAAAAATATATTGACTTTTTCCTATTAACGATGGTGGAAGATTTTGATCAATGATTTGAGGCATGTAATCCTGTAAAATATGGCACATAAAAAATAGGTACATTAAATTTTATTACCAAAAACCTAACCAACACCACGGTTTCCAGGTGTCCGATGTATATTCTTTCGGTATCGATTAATTCTTCGATTAAATAATCCTTCCTAAAAACGTATTTGTATTAGAAATATATCGATTAAGAATTAACATTTACCAAAATATTTACTTAGCTTTGGAGTTAGTTGAATTTTTCGTCATCAAATTGAATTCCGTCACGTCAAGTAATAAAGGTTCCATTTTTGAAATCTGTTTCGAAGCATCTTTAATACTAACTTTAGAAATTCTTGGATTTTTAAAACTGTCGTAAAACGTTGTTTCTGTTTTAATAGAGTGGTTATTTTTATTAACAGAATTATGTCTAAATTCAATGTCATCTTGTAATTCTCCTATTTCTTCGTCTTCGGCCGTTGATTTAACTATGGAATCGACACGCTGGCACTGGCACTGTTCTAAATTACTTTCTTCAGTCAAATGTGTTTCACTTTCGGGAATCAAAACGTCTAATTCTTCATCAGTGAAATAAAAAAAAGGATCGAATTTTTTAGTACGTTGTTTCTTTTCGGTGTGTTTCGTATTTTCTTTCACAATAACCGACTCGTTGCTTGTGGGATCAGAAATAATATCTCTCTGTTTGACTTCAGCTATAGGAGTAATTATAAGTTCGTCACCTACGCGATTATATGTTTCTATAAAATCCACACATTCTAAATTATTGTATAAAGAACGTTGTCCGAAGTCATCTTCTAAGTAATCGGGAACCGAGTGCGTACACAAATATAAATTTTCTTTTCTGGTACTATTATAATGGTAGCATTCAAAGACATTATTTTCTTGTAAATTAATATTTAACAAATAATCATGGCATCCTTCCATTTCTTCGCTAATATTATCTATAATGTTAAACTCATTTTGTATTTTTTGAAATTCAACATCGTTGGAACGATCAATTGGTGAACTACTATAAATTTCCGGTAAATTTTCAGATGATGATTTTACGACATTTGTGTGATTAATTTTGCCATTTTCAAATATTGTTTTGATATTTTTAACGGACCTAATATTTTTGTTGTTTAAATTCGCACCACTATTTTCTAAAGAACAAAAATTAGATTCCGAAATGTTAAATCGATCTGATATTTTTATGTTACTCCTTATATTTGCTACTAATTCTTTATTTCTCGAAAATTTATTTTGGTCGTTGTCTTCTGACAATTTTCTCTGTAAATTTCTATTTGAATCGTTGTTAAAGAATTTTTCAGTTAAACTTTCATAAATAATAATGTTATTATTTATTTTTGGGGCGATTTGTCTGGAACGTGAGTATCGATCTTTATCCCTGTTTATTACACATAGATCTAGAGATTTCGATCTATAATAGTCCTTATTGTTAGTAGCAGTCGAATGTTTTTCGAAAATCGGTTTATGACATTTTTTATTATTCAATGAATTATCCTTTCTTATTCTACTATCAAATTGACTTATACGTAATTTAACTAAACCTTTACCGTTTATATTCGACAAATTAGATTCGTACTGTTGTTTCAGTATAGAACTTTTTTCGGCTCCCATTGCTCTAAATATTATATCGAGTAGGTACCTACTTAAATTTGATAGTATAGCCGTTCGCACAAATACTTAATCTAATTAAGTACCTATATTACACTAAAATTGATGTTAAGCTATTGTTGTTAATTTTTGGAAATCGTTCGCAACAAAGGATAGTTACATACACTACTTAAATACATTCACTCTCATATAATATCATTTACAATAGAGGTAATTTTGTTATCGTATATAAAACTCTAGATAAAGATGATACACAATTTTACATTATCTTTGAAATGATAGTGGAGATAAACATTAGATGTAAGTAAGTATAAGTAGAATATTTCAAATCGAGGAATATTTGATATATAATATTATATTATGTAGATAGGTATTCGTACTATTAGTAATATTACCTAATAAACGAATTTATATGAGACTGATAAAATAGGAAGGAACTAAAATAGATCATATGCAAGATATGTCGACTTTATAATATATCTTAAAACGCTGTTTGAGGTCTACCGACATTGCCTAATATCATTTGTACTTATTATTACACTTCGTTCAAACCTAATGCAACACGTCATCAATAAAAGGTTACTAGATGATGACGTTTCACACAGTGCTGTCACCTCGTACCTAGTAATTTTACAATTTTAATAAATTGTAGTCTTTCTTTATACCATCTAATATGTGCGCAGGTAAATCATCGATAGAATATGTTATTTTCCAAGCTTTAATCCGAATTACAAATAAAAAATTTAGTAACTTTTTTTTGATGACGTAAATTGCTTATAGGTTTGGATAGGCTTTAGTATAATTCTTTCATTAATTTCAAATTTCGTTACCTGTTAGAATTCCAACGATGAATGAAAACTTTTAAAAATAAAAACGGAAATTTTCGTCTTTATATATATATATATATATATATATATATATATATATATATATATATATATATGACCGACCTATATTTTCTTGATCTAGGGGTCGAGATCGGAGAAAAGCCAAAAGGACACTGTAAAGTCTTTATTTGTTTATTCCTTTAATTATCGTTCCACACTACTCCATTGATACCTTACTACTACTTACGTACTACTACTATATTACCCTCTCTACTTACTTATTTCTAGTCAGCCCATTACATCTCCCTTCGTTTTTTTTCTTTTTTAAGTAAAATTAAACTAGCCGTTACACCGTTAGCCATACTCATATTTTGTTAAATGCAGATTTGCATATTCTTAACCTACTGTAAGTAAGTAGTTATCATTTAACCTACTACTTCCTAGTATTAAGTTACATAATATTATGGATTGGTAGGTGTAATAACCTACTTAGTATACAACTTATTGTTAGTTCCATTTTTATGGACTATGTCTTTCGCATTTTTTATTATTGTCACATTTGGTTCATTTTCACTTTTCTTTTAATTTCACTTTTAATTACATTATTTCTTACATCTAAATGAGCTCTATATTTTAATTCTAAAGGATAATCGCAAAAATTGTAAAGAGGATCTATTGTATTGGTTAAGTTATTTGGAACCACGCATACTTTTCCAAATACTAATTCGTATGGCGTGTACTGTGTTTCTGTATGTACTATGGTATTGTACGCAAAACACCAGTAAGGTAATCACTCACTCCATGACAGAATTTGATTTTTAATTAACGCTCTTAAAAATGCACCTAACGTTTTATGAGAATTTTCTAATGCACCAATTGTTTGGTGATGGTAAGCTGTACTTGTTAACTGTTTTATTAGTAATAATTTACATACTTTCTGCATTATTACTGATAAAAATTCGGTGCCAAAATCAAAAACTAGCTCCTTAGGAATTCCGTATCTTAAAATAAAATTTGTAACAAAAGCTTTTGCAACCGTTTCTGCATCTTTTGATTTTAAAGGGTACGCTTCTACAAATTTTGTAAGATCACATTGAAGGGTTAGTATGTAACTAAACTCATTTGTATCTTTTTCAATCATACCTACTATATCTAAATAGATTTTTTCGTTTCGTCGTCTGCTATTCGTTTAATACCTTGCACTATACATAACTTAGGCCCATCCCATTTAGATTTTGTGCCTATTTTATTGGCAAAATCTTTTAGGAATTCTTTAGGGCTTTCTTCCTTCTGGCAGGATCGCCATGTAAAATCTTTATTTGTTTATTCCTTTAATTATCGTTACACACTACTCCATTGATACCTTACTATATTACCTACTATATTACCCTCTCTACTTACTTATTTCTAGTCAGCCCACTACAACACGTCTGGGTCCCGTCATCAGACAAACTGCAATAGCTTTATTTTCTATGAAAATTCGCTAAAAGCGGTAGCGTTTTTCAACACCTACGTATTTAAAGTGTCTGTATCGTATTTGTGTGTATTTATAGCGCTCAAATATTTGTTTTTATACGTGCCCATATATTGTGTTATGCATTCTCCAATGGTCATCAAGTTTTCTTGGAAAGTTTTCTTTATTCTTCTACTATTTAAATTACTAAGATTGCTCAAAACAGGATACAACAAAATTTATAGATTCGACAAAAAGATAGATAGGTAAGATTTTTTATCGACTAACTCTTCATGTAGGTATTTAGTGTTTTTTTTTTAATTAGCAGTACCTAGTAGTTGGCTCTGCAATAGTAGGTATGCAATACACAGCTGTGATATGCGACTTTCAGACAAACTTTAAATGTATAATGTGTAAATAATACAGGACCCTTACCTCTGCCACAAATTCTCTAAAAGTCAAATAGTCTTGATTAAGCGGTTGAATAGGAAATATTAGAAAATAGAATATAAATATAAATAGGTAAGTACCTACTTATACTTATTAATTGTTAGATATAAAAAGGTAGGATGTGTACCTACTTATAGCAAATATTCCTATAGAAAATATTATTAATGTGATAATTTAGTTTTGGATCGCATTTTCACAATTTCGCTTAATGGTAAAATGACATTTGTAATAGACGACATTCTTATACATACAAGTATTGAAAGAAAACATTTCAAAAATTAATAGTTACCTAAATATTCATTTAAACTCTTAACTTTAACTTAAACTCTTAACTTTAAACTTTAAACGAAACAACAAGTAATAAAAGCCGTTAACAAATCTTTTATTTCATAAATCCATCTAAAATTCAACAACTCGTACTTATTGAGAGTTCTCTTCTTTTTCTTCAAGTAATTGTTCCATAAGCATATTTTTAATTTTTTCCGCCCACAAATTTTTCATCTCTTTATTTTCAGCTTGTAAAACGTGAAACCATTTTTTAGTTTTACCATGAAAGTATACTTCAATATTATTTTCCAATTCTTCATTTAATTTTATACCCATGTTTTTGATTATTATGTGATTTTTGTATACGTATACATCTCTACGATATCTTGATTTACCCTAAATTTTAAGTTACGTTAATACTTCCATCTGTTAAGTCGATTATTACCTCAATTTTTTTTTCAGTGAAAACAATTGATTTTTCAAATAAATATACCATAGCATCGTATTCTAAAGGTTTATCATATTCTAATGCTTTATAATGTACATTAAATTCACTTCGAAGAATTAACTTTCCTTGTTCGTCTAAATAAATCTATAATTTAAAAACTATTTAGGTTTTTTAGTATTTTAGAAAACTATATACTATCTAATTTTACAATCATACTATAAATAATAAATACAACCACAATACCTACCAACAAACACAACAATAAAACTTAATAACCTCTAAAAAGTACCTATAAGTCATCAGTAGGTACCTATTTACTTACATATTTAGAATCGGTATTACTTAAAATATGGAATCATACATCTAAAGATTTTTTGTGATGACACATCAAACAAAACGAAATTATATTTAGTATAGTACACTATGGGTAATTAAAAAAAACTCAAAAATGTTTTCTCTTACTAACCTAATTTTGAATTAAATATTCATTGTTCATCATACTTTGATCTCAATCATTTTTTGAACACATTGTAAATATAGGTATGTACATATGCACAATTAAAGATATATATACATATGTACATACACTTCGTCCAAACCTATAAGCAATCCACGTCATCAATAAAAGATTACTAGATTATGACGTTTCACACAGTGCTGTCACCTCGTACCTCGTATTTTTACAGTTCTAATAAATTGTAGTCTTTCTTTATACCATGTAATATGTGTGCAAGTAAATCATCTATAGAATATGTCACTTTTCAAACTTTAAACCGAATTACAAATAAATATTCTAGTAACTTTTTTTTTGATGACGTGTTGCATATAAATTTGGATAGGCCATACACAAATACATTTATAATACCTAGATATAATTAATTTGTAAACATACATTTTCATCCATAATAGAATTAATAGCAGCAATTCCATTCATTTCCGATATTATCTTTTCAATAAAATTAGAAGCTTCTTCTAATTGCTCGTACGAAACGTCTGCTTTCTGACAAGATTTTCTTAATTCTTGTAGAAGAATCTTATATTTATAAAGCCTATTTAATGGGGCGTAGAAATCGAAATCTTTTTCATCATTTTTCTAAAATTCGATAACCGTTTAATAAATAAAATCAAAATACATGTCTACTACTTTAAGGCACCTTGAAAAGCTCCTTGCATTCTTCCAGAGCTTGAGGATTGTTTTTTAACTGTTGATCTTTAAGGTATAACGCAAAGCAATATTCCTATAATTTAAATATAAAAATTAAGTATTTATGGCCTATTCAACCTGTCTGGCGATTCAAGTCATCAATAAAATATTAGGTACTATAGCTTAGCCAAATCTATATGCAATCCACGTCATCAATAAAAGGTTACTAGATGATAACGTTTCACACAGTACCGTCACTTCGTACCTCGTATTTTTACAGTTCTAATAAATTGTAGTGTTTCTTTATGCCATCTAATATGTGCGCAAGTAAATCATCTATAGAATATGTCACTTTTCAAACTTTAAACTGAATTACAAATAAACAATCTAGTAACTTTTTTTTAATGACGTGAATTGCATATAGGTTTGAATAAGCTATCGATGATTACGTTTCACACAGTGCTACCACCTCGTACATCGTATTTTTACAGTTTTAATAAATTATAGTCTTTCTTTATACTATTGAATTTGTGTGCAGGTAAATCATCGATAGAATATGTCGCTTTTCAAACATAGAAATGAATTACAAATATGTAAAAAATCTAGTAACTTTTTATACTGATGACGTGTGAATTGCCAGGTCGCTTGGATAAGATATACCAAGGTAATTCTTAATCTAGAAAATCTATAACTCACGTGCTGTAAAAAACAATCACCCACGTCATTTGGATTAAACCCAAACAAACATTTCTTTAAGTCTTCGTAAAAAATTATTTGTTTAGAATAAATTAAAGGAACAGTTCCTATAATACACTTGTGTCTACGTTTTAACTTCACAACATTCCGTATTTTTGGTACAACATGCTGAAAACTTCATATTAAAACTAATCCTTTTTAAAACTATTTAGTCCAGATTCTATCGTGTGTATAAAATAATGCCAAATTCTGCACTTTGCGATACTAACATGAAATTTTAGAAATAGATAGGGGAATATGAGTACGTTGGAGTACGCTGCGCCGTTTGCAAAAATTTTTATAAAGATTATTTGATTTCTTGAGGTCGATTTGTAACTTTGTCACAGACTTTTTCAACACAGGGACAAATACTTTGATGGATACCGGCTGCAGTCGAGTTCAAACTCAGAGATGAATTTTTATACATTAAAAATAAATAATAATAATAAATAATCAAATAATCCAAAAAGAAATGATTTACTAAAATAAAGCTAAACAAAATAATTAAGGGCGCCACGAGTTTTTACCGGAAAACTCGAAAGAAATAAGACGATAATTTACAAAACAACTAACAACAATAAAATTATTTAACTTAATAAAAAATAGTACTTAATAAAAATAATAATGAAAGGTGAATATTATTGTAAACTGAACCAAATAAATAAAGTGAATTAAATATTAAAATTTTTTAATGTAATAATAATATTTATATTCATATTGCAATAATCTCGCAGAATACGACCCATGGATAGTAAACTCGCTACACCAATATTAATAATTAATTACGTAATAAATTCAAACTAATTTCAATAATGTTTATAAATAATCACATGAAGGTTAAAGTATAAATGGTGTTCGACACAATGCGGTACTTATCCTCTGACGTCACTGCAGCAATTGAAGAAACTCAAATGAATAGTTTTTTGCCTTCATAAAACGACGATATCACCAAACACTCCTTATGAAAAGTACAGTTTCTACTAGGACGGTAACTTAAACGAAAGACCATAAAATGAACTAACGTCCTGAAATAAAACCCTAGAAAGATTGTTAAAATTAAAATAAAACAATGCCTTACATGGCTTAATGAACTTAATGTTGAGACGTAACACTCACCCAAAAGTTATAACGGGGTTTCGAAAATATAGATGAACGTTGCTTATGAAATTTTGCTATAATCCTCCAATGGGAGATTCTTAGTCAATTACAACAAAATAAACTGCCCTAAGTTATAAAGATTTTATAATTCGATGGCGTTTTGCCAAAACGTCGTAACCCACACTTTTTGTGAAAAGACATCATCTGTTAAAATCTGATAACAATATTCCGATTTTTTCCATCGAAAAAATCGATTTGTATTTCCGCGAAACGTATCTTTTTATAGCTAAGCGACGCAACAAATTGTACTTTCCTGTAAAATTTACTTTTAGTGGGTTACGCCCTTTTAGAAAAACTGCGTCGATATACGATTAATCCGTTACAAAACGATAATCAAAAATTAAATAATTAATATTAAATCACCAGAAAATCTAACTTTTTCTTTACTACAATCTCAACGTTAACCAGTACTCGATTACCTCTCAAGGTTTCAAATTTTAATTTGAAAAATGAACACCTCGACCAGTGCCGTCCTATTTAACAATATGTAGACGAAATGAACAAAATATACGAAATTTTACGACTACTGAACTCTAAAGTAATAATGAAATAATAAAACGAGACTACTACTAATTATAAAAGAATAAAGACAAAATTAAATAACCAAATAAATGAAACGTAACAACTTTCTTAGGTAAGATGTTTTTCTTTTAAGCAGAGACGATGTAACTTAAACCTTTGCTCGTAATATCATTTATTAAGCATGTATATATGTGTTACTATGCACACATAGTAACGTTATTCGTTTGTTCAAAGTAAGCTCATTACTGCGTTATAACAATTACTTCATGCTACACGTGATGCGGAACAATGTGAAAAGGGCAAAGTGACATATTATTTCGTTCATGTTAAAATGGTGTCACTCATCCGTATGTCACAATAACATGATATTTAAGAAACTAAAATATAAATATAGTACAAAGAAATATCAACATCATTAAAGAAACATCTGGGGTCAGTTGCACAACAGCTGATTATTGCTGATCATCGATCAATCACCATAGAAATGATTATCTAAACAACTGTTTACATAACAATTGACAGAGGTTCGATGGTGATCGGCTGTTGTGCAACTGGTCCGTGGTTTCACTTTGCTCCATAAATAAACCATTGTATTTCACTTTACCCCGTGTATGAAGATAAAGTGACATTTTTTTGAAACATCTTTGAACATTTTTTTTGACATCGTTTTTCTTATTGCAATTCACTTCAAAGTATAATTAATTCGCACCCCTCCCCATATTCTGTGTTTGATATCAAGCCACAGATTAAATTGATTCGCACTTTAATTGAGGGATTATTGCGTAATTCGGCGTTTGATTTAGCGGATTAACCCACGAAATTAAAATAAAACCGCGAATTAAACGCTGAACTTTCGCAATCCGTGGAAAAATTGAATAATTTTTGGCATGCTTAAGTACATTCATAGTAAATGAAGATTTTTAAAACAGTATATCTCATGGATTTCTTGATATCACTTTTAGGGGTACCAACGGTATCCCTCCTGATCTTCTTTATTACAATTTTTTTCAGAGGATCAATTTTTCAAACAATCGAGCCGATTATATATTTAAAACATTAAATATAATACTTTGTATGTTATGCATATACCTATGTAATGTAGGTTATGGTTTTCAAATTAATTTTTTTAATTCGGTTTTTATAAAATACATTGTAGGTAATTGTTAAAAACTGAATCCTCAATGTGTCAAATATGTATGTGCTATAAGCACAAGATAGTATTTTGCAATACTAACATAAGATAGTATTTTGTAAAATTCAAATAAGTTAAAATTAAAGTAAAATGTGTTTATTTTTGGTTACGTATTTCTTTATCTTTTATTTACTGATAATTGTAAGCATATTATATTAAAATAACCCCGTTTAACGCTGTTTTCTTTAGCCGACTTCTAGGAGTTTCAGGAAAGTTAATCGGAGTGTATTAAGTACAGTAATTAAAATAATACCCTTGATCTACTTATCTTATATACCTCATCCTTTAAGTGCAATTTTCTCAAATATGTCTCATTTTATCGAAATTCGAAAAAAAGTGCATACCTTTTTATCTTAAAATGTTTGAGAAATAAGAAAATGTCATTAAAAATTAAGCGTCGATCCTCTAAAAAATATATTTTATTTGGAGGTTAAAGACTGTTTTAAAGACTTTTATTTAACACGAATATACCAAAAATTATTAAATACAATAAGAAAGAAAAATGTTAAGGTAGGTATTTAAAAAATTTAATTTTCCTTTTGCGACTTTGAAAGTGAATGTCTCATTGTTAGCAAGGAAGCGTCGGCGTCGTAGGAAAAATGTTTAAAAACTTATGCGATATATTGTTTTGATATGGACTATAAAGTAAGTTCCCCGCAAATTTCCTACCAGTTCTTACGCACCCTGTACCACTGTGCGCGTAGAATAGGTATGCTTATAGGTATAAACCTACCTACCTACTAAAAAGGAGTTATTTAAGAGTAAGAGTGATTTCAAAAGGAGTCTGACGTTTATTGTAGTTAGAATACAATATAGAATGTAACCCTAAAATTTCATGCTTGTATCACAAAGTGCAGAGTTCAAGCACATAAAACCTAGACAACATATTTAACTTACCTCGATAAAATTATTCAATTTTTCAAGGTACAGTCGCTCAGTTTCGACCATTTCTGATATAACAAACCTATTTTGTCAAATTAATTATACATGTTTATCATATTATACAAGTATAAATATCAATGTATAAATACGCACCGGATTGTTTGTTCCTTTTTAGAAAAATTATTAGTTAATTTCTTTACTATTCCAATCGCCCTGTTTACATTTTTAATGTCGATATGGTCATGTAAAATATTTTTTATAGTTTCGAGAAAGTTTTGATACGATTGTATTTGTTCACTTATTGTTTTCAACAACACAATTTCGTACTTTTTATGTAAATTTGAATTACCGTTCTGTAAAATTTTATTTTGTTAAAAACTTTTATAATTTATTGTTATTGATACAAACCATAAAAAGTTCTCTATTTTCATTTATGGTAAAAATCATGTTCTGTTGATTCTTGAAATAACTATCATAATATGTAGTAAATAAGATTCTCTAAAAAATTTTGCATGATAACTACAGAGAATCGTTATAATAATAAAATAGCTAAATGTAAGTAAGTACGTACATGTTTTATAAAACAATTTACAATATTTGATACATCATGACTATTTTCAAGGTCTGGTAAAAACGTGTTGTTATGATAAGAAGATATAATATCAATCCGACCAAAAAGATCCAGAATATTCAACTTTTCCGATTTCAGATTGTTTATATAATTCTGAAAAGAAGTAGGTAAATTTAATGTAATATACATACATACATATATATATATATATATATATATATATATATATATATACACATACAATATCATCTAGACTTACCTCTACTAAATCTTCTAGAACGTGGCAATAATTTTCTTCTTTTCTTAAGAAATTTTCTTTTTCATCTGTTCTACAAGTAGAAGTAGAAGTATTTATAAGTAGGTAACTAATTGTAACTATGTACCTATCCATATCGAAGGATCCGACATAAAATTGACTAAATTTTCAAATTATCGAACAAATAAATTTTATGCATAAGTAAACAAAACACAAAAATTTTCCAATCCATAGATAAAATAGGTAACTATAAATTTTAACTTGCCTAGATACGTTTAAAATATTTTCGTCATTACCTGTAAAATTTACAATATGTTACAGTTACGTCTTTCTGATCGGAATCCCTCGATATATCGACGCAGTATTTCTAGAAGGGCGTAACCTACGAAAAATAAATTTTACAAGAAAACACATTTTGTATTGTCGCGTAGCTATAAGAAGATACGTTTCGCGGAAATACAAATCGATTTTTCCGGTAGTAAAAATCGGAATATTGTTACTAGATTTTAACAGACGATGCCTTTGGTTTAGATGCACAAGATAGTCAGAATAACTAATTTTCACAAAAAGTGTGGGTTACGCCCTTTTGACAAAACGCCATCGATTATGTACCCATCTAAATGTATAAAATATATAAATACTTATAAAAACCAACGTACATTTTCGGAAGATGTAAAAATGTACAAAGTTGTCCAATATCAACTGCTACGTCATCATTATCATCGTCATCGTCATCGCCATCGTCATCGCCATCATTGGATAACAAATATTCATTTCCTAAATGTTCGTTAATACTTGAATGGTTTTCGATAGATGAACTTATACAAACATTTCTACGTTCAACATTGCACTTCGATAAAAATAAAGAATTCTTATTATCAAATTCTTTTATCCTTTCCCGAACACTTAAAGAAGTATTCACATTTGTCGAAGAACCATGCATATCAATAATTATGACAATTACAACACTTCGTGAAACTGACAAATATTTTATACATAGAACGTTCCTGAAAATTGTTATCGTTCTTATCTATGAAAAGATTAAAATTTTTATAATATAAAAAAGTGACACATGGTAGATAACGCATATTTGTGATTTTCTAATAATAATATGAACTTATGTAGCATATACACTGCGCGTCATAATAAATGCCGTATACTTAAATTTTGTCAATGTAAATCAGACTTGCTTTCTCAATATGACTAGTTACACTCCATCTAACTAGATAGTTATAACTATGAAGTTATCAAATTTTTTACTGTAGTTGATTTTTTTTTAGAACGCCATAACTTTTCCAAATCGGACCTATACATTGCTACAACTTTTTTGCTTAAAATTACTTAAGAAACGCGCCCCTAACGTTTGGCAGATTCCTCCCGGGACACCTTGTATGTATCCTTAATTACTATATGGGTTATTTAAGCTACGAACCTTATATCCAAGAACAAGAAACGATAAATGAAATAATTCCGTAAGTAAGTATGTAATCATTCTTTGTGTGTATAATAAAATAATAAAGATACAATTCTTTGGCCAAATTAATATATTATATATTCACTAATTGTTTCCATCGTTTATATATTTGTAGCACTAAAGATAGTTCCAACCAGAGCCGAAATATATGGTGGCTTATCCAAACCTATAAGCAATTTACGTCATCTATTAAAGGTTACTAGATGATGACGTTTCACACGGTGCTGTCACCTCGTATTTCGACAGTTCTAATAAATTGTAGTCTTTCTTTATACCATCTAATACGTGCGCAAGTAAATCATCTATAGAATATGTCACTTTTCAAACTTTAAACCGAATTACAAATAAACAATCTAGTAACTTTTTGTTGATGACGTGAACATCATATAGGTTTGGATAAGCTATAGTTATTCCAAGTTTTTATATTGGCTTATTGCCACAATTTTTAAAAGAAGTATAGTAAAGTAAGCAATCGGTCACTAGTTTTAATTTTAAGGCGATCCCCTACCAGTAAGCTTACAAACTTCAATGTAAACCAAATGGAAATAAACATTTCGTACTTTTTTATGTTTTAGAATAATTTTTTTTTCTATGATATTTGGTATCGAAATCATCAGCACAAAAAAAGAAATCATCCCACGGCGACGAAATTATCGTAAGACGTCAAAATTATATCAAAAGAATATCATATAGAATAGAAAAAGGTTACAAACAGAACAATGAATTAAATCTACAGGTTCTAGACGAGAGTGGTATAATCGGTGGTAGATCGGCAGGAGTACGCTGGGTACAGTTATGTACGCTGGGTACATAATTCACTGGAAACAAATATTTCGAAATGTATTTTTATACTTCATTAGTAATTATAATTGCAAAGAAAGGAAATCAGCATATAATTCAATACATTGACGTTATTGTAGAAAAATATTTAAAAAAGCATCAAAATATCAATGATATAATAAATAGTAATATTATCGTAATAATAGTTGTCTTCATAATGATCGCATTCTAAATTTACTTTAGATAAATAAGTTAAAAAATGCCAAAAATCATAATTCGTACCTTTGTTGGGCGAAGCTTGCCTGTTACTGTTCTTGTCTACAACCCGCAAATTCAATACATTGTTCTGTTTGTAACCTTTTTCTATTTTTTCCTAGAGATTATTAAATGTCATATTTTTGATATAATTTTGACGCCTTACGATAATTTCGTCGATGTGGGATGATTTATTTTTTTGTGCTGATGATTTTGATACCAAACATCATATAAACAAATATTCTAAAACATAAAATAGTGAAAAATGTTGATTTCCATTTGATTTACATTGGAATTTGTGACCTTACTGAAAGGTAGGGCTTGTCTTAAAATGCAAAAAGCTGTTTCAACCTTTCCGATACCTAACACATCTTTAGAACCCCATCTATGTAGGCAACAATAATGATTTTATGGCTTACAGTAATCCTTCTGTATTTACAAACAGTTTATTTAAAATCCGATTCACAACCAAACATTATTAAAATTCTCAACTTCTATTGTCCCGATTTTTTACATGATGAGTGTACCAGCTAAAAACAAAACTGAATTTTTGTGACATACAATATATTACAATAACCACGACGCGACGAAATAACACTGAAATTTCTGTATGTTTATTAAACTTTTATGTATGCTAATGGTATATAATTGGTTTGCATTCAAGCGTATCTATATATTTATATTTAACATTAAAACAGTTAAAATGTTTTATTACACTTAATAACAAATTCAAATACAATATTAATTTTACAAAACTAAAGTATTAATTTAAATTAATTAATTACCTACCTAATTTGATTACTTTTATATATAGCTTATCCAATCCTATATGATAATCACGTCATCAACAAAAAGTTACTAGATTGTTTATTTGTAATTCGGTTTAAAGTTTGGAAAGTGACATATTCTATAGATGATTTACTTGCGCACATATTAAATGGTATAAAGAAAGACTACAATTTATTAGAACTGTAAGAATACGAGGTACGAGGTGACAGCACTGTATGAAACGTCATCGTCTAGTAACCTTGTATTGATGACGTACATATCATATAGGTTTGGATGAGCTATACATAATGTATAGGTAGATATTATACTTACAAGTACCTATCTATAAGAAATATTTTATGCTTCAAGAATATTCATCCACACATTTTATTTTTTTGTCAAAGCATAAAACCGGTTACCGGTTTAAATCGCCTTGGTTCCAAATTACAATTTTAACGATGAAAAATAACACTATATTTTATTGTCTACATGCATATCATTATAATACTTAACACATATTTGCAGTTGGTATAATAGATCATTAAAAATAACTAGGTAATACTTACATTTAAAGGAAGTGGGTATTACCTAAGCACGTAGTACCTATAATTACCTACTTAATCGAAATTTAGTTTCCTAAACGAACCCTCGATACCAAAAAAGTCTCTCGAAGTTTTCGGTTTACCGGGACGCTTCGTTTCATCCGAACAGTATTGGGCGTCATTTAAAAACCAATTTCTATAACTTTCGACTTTGTTCTTCCAAAAATCTAAATAATTCAACATTTAATTTAGAAATAACTTAATGGCTTACGGTTTACTTGTTAGCTCCTTCAAGGAACCGGCGCTACCTCCATATTCATTTGGAAGTATAGATAAAGGTATCGCTTTGTAAAGTTCATCTAACTGCTCGTTCTTATAAATTCGAACCTAAAATTTGTATGTTTACATTTAAATTTCAATTAAACATAGCATAAAATTTTAACCCTGTTCAAATTTTTTTCGCTCAATATTGATTTGAAGACGTTAAAAGCTGCTTCAGCAAACTGCGGAACGTTTATGGCGTGAAATCCTTTCGGTCTTAAAGCATAAGCGTCATTGAGACAAATATGTGTTTTTTTAAGAATAGTGGGAGTAAGCTGAAGAATATGATTCATGGAAATGCCTTTATCATCTATAAACAAATGAACTCCGGCAATTACAAAGTTATCGTCCTCATTTAACAGTATATCTAATATCATTAATATGAGCTTTATTCCGTTTTCGATCTTTATTTTAACGGGATCCGCAGTTTCTACACGAAGCAGTACAACTCGCGGTGCTGTTAAATCTGACGTCTTCGGTAATGGAAGGCAAAGACTGTAATAGGTAGTACTTTTATAACAAAGTAAGTATTAAACATTAAGACAAAACTGCAATACCCCAGTTCTAAAATTTCTTGCATCTCAAGCAATTGTGGATCCCTATTGTCGTAAAATTCGGGAGTAACAGATTTTAATGTACATAATAAATCCAATTTTTCTTTGACACGTTGTAAACTAAATTTGCAGCCACGCAACATACTCAACAACCATTGATTATCTAAGGCAACGATTGTCAAAATACTTCCATTTGAATCTTACCATTTTACACATTTTACCTGCCCTTACTGTTAAATGCGGTTGTTTTTTTAACCATTCCCGAATAGCATTCAAATCTTCTTGAATTCTCTCAGGATCTTCATTTAATTCGTTAACAGCTTTCTTTTGAAGCTCATTAGATAAATTTCTAATCGACATTGTTTTCACCAATACCGAACAACAAATTGCAATTTTTTACACATCAACGTTCAAACTTCTACTATTTGAACAATAACGCACAGAAATATTAAGTATACAAAGTAGTTTTGGCAAAAAGTGAAAATATGCCTAACGTCATAGTCAGTTCATGGTCAGTTTTTAACGTCTTCAAGTAGAAAATTAATAGTTTAAAATTATACCTAGTGTTTATTTCTTATACGTTGAGTATCTAAACGTTTCTTTTGTAATGTTCTTTTTGTTGTCGAATTACAATTGTTACGTTTGAGGAAACTGAACTTTCGCAAAGCACAGATCAATCTTATCGTGTTTTTTTATTAATAAATAAATGACTTTAATGCTAGTTCTATGTTGTGATTCTATTTAAACATGAGCAATATCCGCATATTCGTGATTTGCGTTTTTATGTATAATGGAAGTTACGTTATCGAATACTATAATTATTTAGACATCAAGGTGATCACAAAAGGTTTTAAAAATACATTAAAACAAATTACACTTTCGATAAATTCATAAGAAAACATTTCTATGCTGATTCCGTGTTAACGTACCTAACCAAGCATACAGCATATGTACATATGTATGTAAGTACCTATATACCTGTGTAGGTATTTTAAAATGTTTTTAAAAACTTCGGTTAAAACCACGTACGTCGAACTAGGTCGGAACGTACAAAGGTTGTAAACATACCAAACAGTCAAAAAAAACCTTTAGTTAAACCGTGGTATCCATACCCATAATCGATGCCGTAACGACAGCGTGCAGAAGAGAGGCGCCCATCGTCAGACGCAACCAGGTTTAGGGCGCAAAAACCTAAAAAATGTAAAATTCATTCTTCTAAAAAATATCACTAATGTAAGTTCCTAATTATATTTTTTAAATCTCCCAATCGGTTTCACAAATGTTTTGCATCGTCAGATGATTATCTGAATCCTGAAAGATAACCCTTGTTTGATAAATAACGTCTATTCCGTTCGAAAAGTTTAATCAAACCAAAATAGAGTTAATCAATCACGCAACATCCGTCGGTCTTACAACATAGACCTATAACTGATTGTACTGAAAAAAAAAACAGAATTATCCAAAATTGTACAAAGGTTAAGCATTCAGTTTTAGGTCTAAGCAAAAGTATTTTTGACTGTTTGACTTACAGTAGTCTCTCGTTAATCCGGTTCTTCTAGTAACCCTGCGTTTTCAGGACGGGTTCCTTGCTAGCGTGGAAGAGAGAACATAATTATGCACTGCATGTCTCAACACTTCAACTTTTAAAATGTTTTTGTACCAAACTTATTGCTATCGGTTTTAATGCCCATCGGAGATCATGAATTAAAGCAACGCGCGACAATTACAAATTTCAAAATACAAACATTGCAAACAACGATACCTCATTTGTAACAAAATCTACAAAACATTTACTGCCTCGGTTTTTGGAATAACCTCGCCCGTAACAACAATAATTTCTTACAAGTGATTTAGTCAGATTTCTTAAATTCAGAAGTCTTCGGAAACGACACGGAATTCGAGAACAACTAAATAGTAGATAGGTAACTCTGTATTTTCGGGAGCTCCGATAGTTTTCTTGTGTTCAGAACATATTTCTGTTTAGGAACGTAATAAAACGGAAGAAAACTGGCTTTCTTAACTTAAGGGCTGCAAAATGATTATTTTTCAAGTCTCCTCGTTACCGTCGATTTCTGCGAACTTTTATAGCTGCAGGTCGACTTCGAAGAGCTACCGCTTAAAAAACGTCTCGATGATTGTTAAATAAATTTCTTGATTTCGAGATAGACGGAATTCGGAACAATTCCGAATAATAATAATTTCAAATTTATTACCTAATGTTTCGGTAAGCCTCGTGCTATTCTTTAGTTTTTTTTAGTATCTTTTAGTTGTATGTTATTTGGTTATTCTTTAGAAGGATATACTAAATATTTTCACTTGGCTACAGTCTTTTCCATCAACTGTGCATTTCACGAGTCTTCTTACATAATATAGGTACTTACTTATGTATTAAAAACTAACAAAAATTAACAGTCTTACTAAAGTAAAATCAGCAACATTTTCGTACATATTGTAATATTTTCACTAGATAATCTATTGCTACATAAATAAACTATTCTTGATGTTATTTA
The DNA here is from genome assembly GCA_036326145.1 of Rhagophthalmus giganteus. NCBI lineage: Eukaryota > Metazoa > Arthropoda > Insecta > Coleoptera > Rhagophthalmidae > Rhagophthalmus > Rhagophthalmus giganteus. The sequence continues at coordinate 14,306,458 of JARFJA010000001.1, forward strand.
CTTAACAAAATATCCTTAAATAAAAAGAAAGGAGACAAAAAAGAATAAATGCCTTAATCAACTGCTAAATATATATATATATATATATATATATATATATATATATATATATACGGCCTATCCAAACCTATATGCCATCCACGTCATCAATAAAAAGTTACTATATTGTTTATTTGTAATTCGGTTTAAAGTTTGGAAAGTTACATATTCTATAGATTATTTACTTGCGCACATATTAGATGGTATAAAGAAAGATTACAATTTATTAGAACTGTAAAAATACGAGGTACGCGGTGACAGCACTGTGTAAAACGTCATCATCTAGTAACCTTTAATAGATGACGTAAATTGCTTATAGGTTTGGATAGGCCATACACTTCGTCCAAACATATATGCAACACGTCATAAATAAAAGGTTACTAGATGATGACGTTTCACACAGTGCTGTCACCTCGAACCTCGTATTTTTACAATTCTAATAAATTGTAGTCTTTCTTTATGCCATCTAATATGTGTGCCATCGATAGAATATGTCATTTTCCAAACTTTAAACCAAATTACAAATAAACAATCTAGTAACTTTTTTTGATGACGTGAATTGCATATAGGTTTGGATAGGTTGTACATGTCATTCGAAACTTGTTTTGGTCACTGGTTTCATGAGCACCTGAACGCTTATCACCAAAACTAGCAGATTGCGAAGGTCACCCCCAAAATTAGATCGAATCGGAAACACAAAGTTTCCAGTGTTTTTCCATTGTACTTTTTTACCTACTCTTTGTAAAAGTTTGGCAATATTTTCTATTAGGCTAGACGCGCATGAACGATTATTTAGTCGGCCGATCGCAACCAATAATAGCGCGTACTCACTCGTTCATGTGCGCTTTCCCATATAACGCACACTATTGCACACCGACTACGATCGCAATCGACGTAAAATCTTCTACATGCGCGCCTAGCCTTAATCTTCATCGTGTTTTTAAATTTGTCGTTTTCGCCGTCACTTTGTTCTGCATCGACGCTGTACCTATAAATTCATTACTGCAGAGATGTTCGTTTATACAGTGTATGTAAGTACCTGTAATTGTAGATAAAAATTTAACAATAAAAAATGCCAGATAGTCGACAAAGAGATCATCATAAATACGAACTTCAAGAATAGTAGAATTGCCATTATAAATAAATTCCTTGTCAAAAGAGATTATTTTTCTGTAAAGTTTGCCCTGGTTTTATACAGGCGTTTCACACATTATTTCATGTTATTATTAATTCTACAGGTTTACTTACTTACAAGACGCAGTTTTAAATCATAAAATAAAATTGTTTGAGCTAAAAGGCGAGAATTTGTTTTAAAAAAATCCCATGAATAGATATTATTTTCAAATACAAGGGCAGCTCAATGTATGTATAAATTTAGGTATTTGCAATTTTGTGGAATTGACTGTTAGGGCCAGTTGTGATTGTGTAGACAATCGTTTCTATAGTGATTAACTGACGTTCAGCGTGATCGGCTGTGGTACATGTGTCCTAAAGGACATTTTTATTGACATTATTTATCTTTAAAGACATAAATTAAACATTTGGCAACAACGCAAGAATTAGCATATACTGCCATCTTCCGAAAAATAGCTGAACTACAATTTGACCCAAAAACCTGAAACTTAACAAATACAGCACTAAAATTTCCTGGATTATAGATATTTAGGTTAGATCTTTATGTAGGTACAATTTTTATAGAAATGGTTAATTTTTAACTGTTAATGTTGCATTTGTAGTACGTGGTCATGTTTTATGTATTATTCACGGTGGTTTTTATTAGGCGAAGTTACGTATTTTCTTAAATAATTATTTTATATTTGTGCCCTAGAACTACCCAAACAAGAGTTCATTAACACCAAGTTTGTTGGCCTTCCTAAGAAAAAACAATCACCTAGTCAGCTGAAAACTAGGAGATTGGATATACCTATACGAATCGTGAACCTTTCGTAAGAATATCTTGTTTTAATAAAAATTCGTCTCGTTTTTGCAATAGGTACTTAATTAGTTTATAATTATTTTATAATTTATATTATAATCAGGTTTTGAATAATTACCATATGCTATGTTCCTAAAATTACTGCCCATTTGATACCGTAAAATTTTTATACTTGTAGGTACTTTAGCGCCTTTAATTTTTCCGTCGTTGATGATGTATAGCCTGTTATACATGATCATGTTATAGTGAATCTACCATTAGGTATTGATTTTCAATTAAGAAAAGCAAAATTACCCTTTTGCATCCTTTATTTTTACTCGCCGTTATAAAAGAATCCAATTATGACGTAAAGAAAAGATCGTAAAACTTTTAAAATCCCGTAGCATTTTGACGTGCGCAGTAACCAATAAAAGAAAATGTAATATTGCTACGTTTTAGGAACTTTTCTGTAGAAAGGTAATGGAATCGTTTACAAAATATGAAAACCTTCAAATTGAAGAACTTTGTCGGTTATGTCTAACTAAAAAGGATAATATGGGTTTCATTTGCGAAGCTGGAATTGCAGATATGTTATTAGAGTGTGCATCGATACAAGTAAGTACCTACCTAATTAATTTACCTACATTTTAATCTGTTATTAAATAATTATTTTGAATTCCAGTTAACTCCAGAAAATGGTTTATTTAATCTTGTATGTAACGACTGTATTAGGGAGGTAAGATGTTGGTATGTTTTCAAGCAGCAAGTTGTTCGGTCATTCGAAATTGGCCGTTGGTTGTTCGAAAAGAAACTACAAACTAACGCAAATTGCAATTATTTAACAAATGAGTTATTTAAAAACAATTATCTAGATAATCACGAAGAAAATAGTAACTCGGATAGTTTATATTCTAATTGTATCCTGGAAGATGTAGCAAAATTAGAACATTTACTAAAAGAACATGCTCCAGATTTAATGGATGATAAATGTAATGTACATAATTCATTTACTAGTTCAGATGACATTGATAAAATTATAAATAGTATTGTTTTAAATGTGGTAAATGATGTAAAAAGAGAATTATCAACTACGTTAATAACTATAGCTCCTAAGCGTAAAAAGACTCTAGAAGAATTAAAGTGTACTGTCTGTGAAAAACAATGTTCTTCTACAAATTCTTATAATCGACATATTAAAACACATGACAATGCTAGGCCATATGTTTGTAGTAAATGTGATAAAACTTTTAAAACTTCTCAAGTTTTGGCAGAACATATGAAAAGACATTACGACGATCGCAGGCATAAATGCGACGTGTGTAACCAGAAATTTTATGCAAAAGCAAGCCTTAATGATCACATGCGGTCTCACACAGGGGAGAGACCTTTCAGATGTGAAGTCTGTCATCGTACATTTGCTACAAAGGCAATATTAAGACAGCACATGGTGGTGAGTTACTATGGGTAGTAAATTATTTAAAGACCCTTTTTCATAAATTAAATTACAGGTGCATACAATAAGAGATAAAAAGTACCAATGTGAAATTTGTAACAAATTCCTCTTAACATTAGGTAGTTTAGATATACATAAACGTAAACATACAGGCATTAAACCATTCCAATGTACAGGATGTGACAAGGCATTCTTCACTAAAGAAGCTATGCAAAGACATTTTAGTGCTATACATGACACAGATAATAATTTTTTATGTAGTGTATGCTCAAAAGTGTGTAGTACTAAAGTACATTTAAGTAACCATATGAAAAAAAAACATCTAGGGCTCGGTCGACCTGCTAATGCCATTTGTAATGATTGTGGAAAACAGTGTGGATCTGCTGCAGAATTAAAAGTACATCTTCGTGTTCATACAGGCGAAAGACCATATGTGTGTGATATATGTGATAAAAGATTTATAGCAAAAGGTAATTTAAATTCACATAAACAAAGGCATACAGGTAAAAAACCATTTTTGTGTAATCATTGTGGAAAAGCTTTTGGAGAGAAGTCTACCTTAAAAGTACATGAACGTATACATACAGGGGAACACCCTTATACATGTACTATATGTGGAAAAGCTTATATACAAAGTAGCGCACTTAGAACACATATGAGAACACATTGGAAATAAATTTTTATATCTGATTGTAAAATATTTATTTGAAATTATCTGGTCATCAGACTGCAGTGGTCATCGGATGCCAGCCACTCCGCCTAGCGACCAATGAGCGCTAAGTATTTCTGGTTTCAAAATGCTCAAAAATCGAGTGACACAACTTGTACCATGTTTTTTCTGCTCGGCGTTTTATTACGATAATATGCACCTACTATTAATAAGGATTCGAACAGAATAATTGGCAGGACTGATTCTACACCAGAGTTTATTTTTCAGTAAAAAGCTTCAATTTTAAGAAATTTGAATGTTTTAACGATTTACCAAATTTCAACTAAAAATAATTCTACTTAAATCATTGCAAAAAAAATAATATCGATTGCGTTTTGCCAAAAGGGCGAAATCTACATATTTTGTAAAAATGAGTTATTCTGACTATCTTATGCATCTAAAGCAAGGGCATCACCTGTTAAAATCTAGTAACAATATTCCGATTTTTTGCGTTGAAAAAATCAATTTGTATTTCCACGAAACGTATCTTCGTATAGCTACGTGCCGACACAAAATGTGTTCTCCTGTAAAATTTATTTTTTGTGAGTTACGCCCTTTTGGAATAACTGCGTCGATATAATAATACAGATATGCAAATGTTGTGAAACTTCTAGAGACTCAAAACAAAATTAAATCTTACAAATTGTGATTGAACTAAAATTTATTGGATAAATGAGATAGGTACCTATACAGATAAAATTTATCCCAACTTTTTAATATAACCTGTCAAGTAACTTTTCTGGGAAAAAATAAGATGTTAATCTATTAACATGTAAATGCGCTATTTTCGAATAATCTTTTTAAAGGACCAATTTGTTGTGCAAAAACTAATCCCTAAAGCTTCAACATTTTTTTGTCGACAATAAAGAACTACATATACAGAAATTTGCCGTATTATACCTATTTTTGCAAAATTTTGACAATCTAAAAATTTTAGTTTAGGCTCTCTACGAGAAGTTGATTTTTTAACTTATTACGAGTTATTTGCTTTGCTAGTGAGCTAATTATGGAATTTTTACATTAAAACGAATCTTTATTTTGTTAACATTTCCTGAAAGTTAATATTACACATATAGGTAATCAATTTAATATATTAATCATAAAATTTGTTAAATAATTTGTATTAGAAACTCCAGTTCCATGGTATGCATACTGTACCATCTCTTAAAACTGAATAATAATTTGTAATATACAAATGTATGCCTTTCAAATTGCACAAGTCATCTTTATGCTTAATTAGTCGATCACAGCAGTGTATCATTAAATCGGGAGTTATGTTATCATCTTTATATAAAGCTATCAACTCTAATGTTTGAACTGACTGTTGATGAAGTTGACGTTCAATGTATTTATTTCTGCAAAAGTAAAGATGGACAAAAAATCAATTATAAATCTACATAATAACTTATGAAAAAAATGTTAACTAATTACCTTTTATAATCTATAATTCTCTGTAATGCATCTTTCATATTCTCGGATATAAATTTTACAAGCAATAATCCAAGACAGGAAGATGGTGCTATAAACTGTCCTGTGGGAGAAACCATCAAAGGTCCAGCTTCACTACAATATATGAATTTTAAAATTTAATAAGTTGTTAAAAATAACTTACGTTTCAACGACAATTTCATATTGCTTTAAGGATTTTGGCCAATCGACAGGATATGACTGTCGACTCAAATAATCGTTAAGATTCGTAGTAAGCTGTTGTAAATATCGTTCATAATCCCCTGCCAAAATCTTTGGCATAAATTTTCTATAAAATAACATGACAGTAAATAATATAATAACACTGGTATTTTGGTTTCCAAAAATTAGGTACATATAGGGCTAGGTATATCTTGAAAGTAAATTTTAACAAATGCTCTCACTGTCCAAAAATAAGTGTCCAATTTGGAATATTAAAGAAAATTTTAAGAAAAGCAAACCTTAACCTTCGACAAATTAATGTCAAAATTTACGCTTATAGTGAATTGAATTTTTGCAAACAAATTTGATTTTTTTGCGTTATTTGTAAACAAGAAGAATTTTTCGTTCAAAACAGCTTTTTACAAAACATGTCAAATTCCAAGTTGACCAAATATGGGTGATAAAAACAATTTTTTGACTACAAAATCTCAAAGAGAACTCAATTTACCCCCCAAACGGACGACAAACCCTATACCACTCATTATTAGAGCTCGTCGACAGCAGAAATTAAGCTTAAGCACAGTTCAATCAAAATTGTTGTCAATAAATTCAGTGTATTGAAGAAAACTGTGAGTAAAATTCGACACCAAATAATGCAATCATTAAATGATGGACGGAGTCAGTAGCAGCTACTTTATCCTCTCATAAAAAAGAACATGTTGGGAAAAAACTAAAAATTCTTGATTTAGAACAAATTAAAGCAGTTCCACTTAATCGCCGTACTATTCATTCTATTGCTCATGCTATTGGCATTAGTTCTTTGTTGGCTAATACATTATTTTTCTGTTGTATCATTCCACTCTGTCTAAAACACATTCTAAAACTATCATTTGTTAGATGGGAATCTTTGTTAATGTAGATATTTCTTATAATTTCTGTTGTTGATAACTTGATAATATTATTAAAATTAAAGAGTCGGTTTTTTCACCTCCCAATAAATTTACTTGACAAATTTTTACCACGGAAACAATTGTCTGAACAAACGTTTCTTCTGGTAAATATGTATCAATCAAATTAAATGGAAGATGAAAAGATCGGCCCTAAATTTAATAAGAAAACTATTATATTTACTGAATACTAAACGAAGGTTAACAAAACATTTAAAAATATCAAATCAGTAATAACATAAAAAATATAAAAATTACCTTCGAACAACTTGGATATCGAGTAAAACCTGAGACACCGCTTTTTCAAATGCGGGAATTCTATAAAATTCTTCATCATACCTTTTCACATTTTTGATTAACTAAAACAGAAAAATTATTTGTAAAAACTAATAGTAATAGTAGTATAATACTTTTATTATAAATTGAAACCGCGGATGTTTTTTCTCTAAGTGTCTCGCCGTTTCTGGCTTTCCTAGACTAAAAGGGGCGAGACATCTGAAGGAAAACCATCCACAATTTGAATTTATAATATATAAATAATAATGGATGGAAAGAGGTAAAATAAAAATAGTAGTATTATTACGTACAAGTCATAAATAATAATAATTTTATATTTAATGGAAATCACATTCTTAATGTTGTTAAATTTTAAGAAACTGATGGAAGCTTTATAAATACGTTAAATAAAAATATAATATAGGTGTCTCCTACTTAGGAACATTTGGAGTTACAAACAAGGTAAATAATGTACAGTGTGTCCTATTTTTGTTATATTTGCAAAGTGTATGTCTGCTAAGTATTATAAAAAATGATAAGATTATTGCAGATATCACATTCCTATCTTACTTTTTGTGCTTATTTAAACAGACAAATAAAAAATTGTGTGTTACTATGCGATTTTGAGTTATAGCCCAAAATCGATGTTTTGACTAGGTATATTAGAGAAGTTCTGTGTTTATGATTAGAAATATATTATTAATCACAAAATATTTTTTAGAATAGGCATGCATAGTTTTTTCCTACAGGATTTGACTTTACATTTTTAAGTTATAAACTTGTATTTTTTTAATAATAGGTAACTACACTATTGATTTCGACACCCTTGTAATGAGACTTTTGAGATTATAACGAGCTTCAACTTTTAAAAAATCTATAACTTGCTACATTTATTTTAAAACATTGCATAATAAGTATAAGGATTAAAATAAATATAAATTTATTACTTTACAAACATAGGCCTCTGATAGGCCGTGCAGAACAGAAATGAGGAGAGATAAGGATGCATAACAAGATTGATTCTTTTTCTTATCCTACACCTCTCCTACCATAGGTGTAGAAGCTATAAAATTTCTTTCAAAGTATAAATCAGTGCAAAAGTCTATTAACGTTTCGACCTTGAACAGAAAATGTATTTGTGCTGGTACTATAATTTTGTTGCTAACGAAATAGAAGCGAAAATATCCGACATATGTGGTACGCATGCACTTTGGCTACGACGAATATAATCAACATTACTGATCAACAGTATCAACTCAGAATCGATTTTTTTGGCTATTTTAAAAAAGTTTTATATCTGACTTTGTGTTTTAAATTCAAAATATTTTTTCTGAATTCTGCAGTAAAAAATAGATTAAGAACATTAATAAAATATTTTAAATTTTAAACACAAAATGAGATATAAAACTTTTTTTAAATAGTCGAAAAATCAATTTTCAGCATAATCAGCACAAAAAAGTAGAATAAAAATGTGAAATTCGCAACCCTCTATCATTTTGTAATAACAGAGATACCTAACTACCTTACAAATGCAACGAAAATGGGACACAGTGTACAGCAAGTAGATTGGCACTAAATGTTTTTTTTTTTTTTAATTTATTCAACTGCGCTGTACTCGATGCTAATAAAATGTTACTTCATGACTTTTACCTTTAAAAAGCCGATATACAGTTCACTATTATATTATTATTTACCTATACTAATTGAACAAATTTAGTTTGAAATTATGATGTGATGTCAAATTTTAATTAAAGAATATTTTACACACATTTGATTAAGCCATTCGCTTTCAACTCATGTTTCAAACTGTCACACACATGTAAAATATCAATTTTTAGTCATTCATTATACAATATACAGTAGAGCATCGATAATCTGAACGTGTATTTTCAAATCCCATAGTAAACTTGATATCTACAGTTCAGAACATTTAATATAAAAATGTCAGTATATAGAGTATATCACAATAAGTTTTAGTTAGAATAATATGGGAAGTAATAAGAGTTGTGATTTGAAATTTTGGAAATATTGGTAATTGGTTATACCCTTCAATTTAAAATAATTTTAAATTTTCACTTCTTTCGGTTACACCGGAAATTGATACCAACATTCTTATTTCAAACGGATCACCCTAATTTTTATTATTGATTTGTATTTCCAAGATGATTATAGGACTCTTTGTTCCAATAAACATTACCTCTAAAATTAGCCCTCTTGGAATTATTTCATGTTTTGTAAAACAATTGACAGTTGCAGGCTATTACAAATAACTACATTTCTGAGACATTCATACATGTACAGATTTAAAATTTTAGGTAAGTATTTTAGAAAGTATGCTGCATCGAATGATGTATTATAAACTTAACAAAACAATACCGAATGTTCAAAAAAAAAATACCAAGCTGGGTTATTCGAAAAATATCAATAGCTTACTAATTTTAAATAGCAACCTACATTTTTCTCAATTCTATTGCATTGTACGTTCAAAATCAGTGCCAATATGTATGTACTTCCCTATATTTATAGAGTTATTTTGGAAAATGTATTAACTCCCTCGAAATTTTATTTGATAGTATTGATTAGGCTACCAAAGGTGGCATAAATAAATAAAAACAAAAGAAATAATTATTCTTTAAAACGTTAAAATCGAAGCTTGTGATGTGTCGCTGTAGATGAACGGAGCAGCAACACATAATACTAGAGCTTCTTGAAGTTTGGATAGAGATGGTGTTGTGTTTCAAAATTTCTTTTAGGATCCGATCATTATTTATTGTTGATACTGTTATCTAGCCTTGTATAAAAATAGTTATTGGATTCGACGTTTTAGATTATTAAGAAACAATAAAATTGAAGACACAAGTGGATAAAGGATCCATGTAACATTTTTTTTAGAAAATGAGGTTTTTGGTGGCTAAAGGTTCTAAGTGCTTAGAAATCTTATAAGATGCCTTAGAATCATTTCTGCAGATAAATAGTTGATATACCAGATGATAATGTATCTATGTATAGTCCACTTTTGTAATAATTTAAAACTTAATCTTTGATTTGTCCAAATATTCTCTTGTTACATAGATTCTTAATCCACTTCTATCTTCAATTATTTCTTTTGTTTTTATTTATTTTAGTCACCTTCGGTAACCTAATCGATTCTACAAAATAAAATTTCGAGGGAGTTGATACATTTTTAAAAATAACTCTAAAAACTATGACATTTAGATATAGGGAAGTAAATACATAAAGGCCCCAATTTTAAACATACAGTTCAATAGAATTGAAAAAAATGTAAGTTGCTATTTAAAATTTCTAAGATATTGATATTTTTCGGATAAGTTGGCATTTTTTCTAAACATCCGGTATTATTTTGTTGAGTTTATAATACAACATTCGATGCAGTATAAGAGACTTACCAAAAACTTTTAATCTGTACATGCATAAATGTCTCAGAAATGTAATTATTTGTAATAACCTACAGTTGTCAATTTTTTTACAAAATATAAAATAATTCCAAAAGGACTAATTTTAGAGACAATGTTCATTGGAACACAAAAGTCGTAAGATTGTCTCGGGAATACAAATCAATAATAAAAATTAGGATGTTCATTTCCGGTGTAACTGGAACAAGTAGAAATCTAAAATTATTTTAAATAGAAAGGGTATAACCAGTAACCATTATTTCCAAAATTTCAAATCGCAACTCATTACTTTGTGTAATTTTATGCAATATTCAAATAATAATTCAGTTAATATATTGTACTTGCTCTTCTGCATAATAATATAGAGAAAAAGGTGCATAAAAACTACAGCAGTGTAGTTTTTAACAATGTATAACAATGCATTAGAATTTAACTTATTCGTAAGTAATGGATCACCTACACATATATCTTACTAACATCTAGCCAATTATGTTGAACTTCGCCACTGTTTAACATTACGTATCCATCTAAGCTAACTCCCGTAAATGGTGCAAATACAAGAATTCTACCTAAAAATGTTTATAATTAAACAAGAAAATTTTTCTTATTCAATTAATACATTACGTACATACCTTTCAACATATGCATATGATCTTGATACTGTTCGGCCATATTTTTTAAACTTTGTAAACAACCCATGAAATGTTGTTCATTCCAACCACACTCCCATCTTATTTCTAAAACTCCTAATTGTGCAGAAATAATTTTTTTTAATCGTTTCACTTCTTCCTGAAGTGGCTTGTGCAATTCACCAAGCTCAATTGCAGACTTATAATTATTATTTAACCAGTTTCTTAATGTAAGGGTGTTTGTAATTTCCTTAATTTTTCGTTTAACAATAAATGCTCCAAAAATGGGATCATCTTCTAAATTTGAAAAATCTGTAAATCCTTTAACTTTCATATCCATCACAGGAGCCTGTTTCATTGTTGAATCGAATTTAGATGATTTTGGAATCTTATCTACATATTCTGTAGATAAATTGCAACTTTTTAAAACAGTAAGGACAGTCGTTCGAATATCTTTTTTATTTAAATTAATCGTGATAAGTTTAAGTTCGTCTATGAAAGTAGAGTACTTAAAACTAAATTAAAATAATAATAATTTAACATACTTTGTCTATCTTTATCGCGTAAATGGAATTGCAGGGTACATGGCTGTACAACTTTTCTAGATTGTAAAGATGCGATAAATGAACTAAGTTGTTTCAGAGAATTCTCATTCAACAACTAAAATAAATATCATTTACTAAACACTTCTCTTAAGTTATCAGATTACTCTAACTCTTTCGTTAGGAAATTTCCCAAAGAGATCAGGGTGCACAGAGAAATAAAATGGTCTTAAAGCTGTAGATACCTCAGCCGTTGTCATACAACGACATTTGTTAGCGAAATCGACAAATCGAATTTTCTTTTGCAAAATAATCCTGTATAAATACTATTTGTATATTGTATGAAGTTAATGTATTTCTGCTTACCAATTTTTTATGCTACATAACATGATTTACCATTTTTGAATATTTATGAATCTATCTGAATTACAATAAAAATTTGGTTAGGTTATGAATATAAAATGTCAATTGTTTTTTGACATTTTTTAAACTTCACCAGTGTTTCCAAAAATATTATTTTTATTCTTACCCCCTCACCCCGCATCCCAGAGGGTAATACGACCGATCTACAGGGAATTAAGTATTTATATAGATGGCTACTATCAGAAATTCTTCACATTTTGCACACGCGTTCCTGTTACTATTGGAAATAGGATTCATTCGTTTTTTAGCATGGCACAATAACCTATTAGTAAGTTATTATATCAGGTTTTTTTAGGATATAGCATCCACTATAACTTTCATCTTCCACTTTTATGGTTGAAAAGGTATCACTGCATTCAAGTAATCAAATACTATAATATTATGAACCGTAGTCTGCGTTGATTGTTTCGTGCTTATAAGGTCTGTGCAATCGATTTTAACTTATAACTAGAGGCGTTTGCGTCAGGGACTAATGAAATCTATTATGTATGGTTTAGAATTTGACTATTTGCTGTAACTTTTTTAAAATTGAAAAATAAAATTGTGTTTTCGTTTTACATGTATTAAAACTGCAATTAATGTATTTTTCGTAAAGTAAACAAGAAATTATTCCGAAAATATTTAATAAAATGGTCTATTATGTATGGTTTAGAACTTTACTATTTGCTGGAACTTTTTTAAAATTGAAAAATAAAGTTGTGTTTCCGTTTTGCATCTGTTAAAACTGCAATTAATGTATTTTTCGTAAAGTAAACAAGAAATTATTCTAAAAATATTTAATAAAATGGTAGCAAATATACATTACAGTTACCATTAGTTCCTGAAGCGAGCGACATCTGTTATTTCTTGAAAGTTGTCAGGCCAGCTGTTTTATGCGAATGCACAGACCTTGTAAGCACGACACAATCAACGCAGACGACGTTATGAACATTTCCAAAAACACAAAAAAATGTTACTAGCACAAAACAAATAATATACTTCCTTAAAATATCAAAGAATCGCACTACCAAATGAAAAAAGAAAAAATATGCAGGAACTCATAGAGACAAAATGTTATACACATTAAAGTTGATGAATACTGATAAAAATTCACAATATTTTGGGCCAATCTTTTCATCTTTCATTTAATTTATTTAATAGATATTTACCATAGAAATAATTGTTATAACAAACATTACCGTGGTAAAAATTTGTCAAATAAATTTATTGGGAGATAAAAAACCGTCCCTCAATATAAAACAACCTTAGATAGATATAGAATAACGGTATGAAAACATATTTATACAGAAGACTATACACCCCTTTAAATGCACAAAAAAAAACAAGGATGATTGTCGCAAGTTGATATAATGAAGATCATTAGAGATGATTGAGACAAGATCATTGATTTGGACTCTTTCAACAGCTCATTATACACATATACCTACCTGTAACTCGTTAAACCTATTTTTATTTAATTTTCGATAATTCGTATTTAATAAGACATATGCTTGGCTGCCTTAAAATGTAATAGCAACCCGATTATAATGACATGCAAAATTAAGATTATCATTAATAAATTCCCCATAGATCGGGCATATTTCCTACTGTGCGCCGGCTGCACACATTGGAGCCAACGTTGTTTCTCGGCACAGTGTGGTTCTCGATTAGTTGGGCAATGTTTGGATGAAGAGTCAGCGTTTTGCAGTATTACCAAGATGCGTAGATCGTAGAAAGTAATTTAGTTAAGAAAACTAATAATTATAAATTAGATGATACTCGAACTTTCGATAACTGGAAGTTTTTTCTCTTCCCTTCAAAATTCGAGCTATCGAGGATCGACTGTAATTAATACCTAATATTAAAAGTGCTAGATAGCAATAAAGATGTTTTAATAATAATAAAAAAACTACATCTGCAACATGATGTCACATTTAATATAGATACATAGTTTCAGTTTCTGTACTATTATACCTACATGTAATTTGTTAAATGACTAATTTCCTGCTAGATCTTTTTTCTTCATTATGTCACATTCGTACGATGTGCTAGAAAATATAAATTTCTGTTAATATTTTAATCGACATATCGACGCAGTTTTTCCAGAAGGGCGTAACCCACAAAAAGTAAATTTTTGCAGGAGAGCACATTTTGTGTCGTCGCCTAGCTATAAGAAGATACATTTCGTGGAAATACAAATAGGTTTTTCTGGTGGAAAAAATCGGAATATTGTTACTAGATTTTAACAGACGATGCGTTTGCTTTAGATACATAAGATAGTCAGAATAACTCATTTTCACAAAAATTGTGGGTTACGCCCTTTTGTCAAAAAGCCGTCGATATGATTGAAAATAAATTTTATAATTTATAATCATTGATAAAGACTGATATTGTAATCATGTAAAAAAATAATTTCTGGTTCTATTAGGGTATGTACATAGTGGAACTTCAACTCAAGTCTGATATCAGAGTGCCCGTAGAAGACAGATTTGATTCCTTGCTAGAATTGCTACTGGGTACATATAAAGTGGAGTCTCGACTGTGACTTTCAAACAAACACATTATTTTTAATACAATCCTTCATATTGAAGTCTCGATTCTAGCAAAGAATCAAACATGTTTATTTTTAGAAACTAGGTTTTTCACAGTTGAGACTACTATACATATTTGCATCACTATGTACATACCCTTACACCCAACTGTACCACTTAAGCTTAAAATTTAAGTATAATTTAACTGCCTAATTTTCCTTGGATACCATTGTGTTTCCATGGATAATTTATATTCAAGTTACACTTAAATTTTAAGTTTAAGCGGTGCAGTTGGCCGTTAGACACCCTTAGAATTAGTCACATTCAACATATTCATAATGTGATTTGAACATGGTATTTAGGCTTCATTAAGTGTTTCATGAGTTACGTTACTTACACATATATCACATATTATGATAGATCTATTTAAATATTTTTAGATAAAATGTTACATAGAGGCCATTCAAATTTTATTCCGATGCACGTCATCAATAAAAATTTACTAGATGATGGACTAGATTGAATATTTGTACCACACATCTTCCAATAAATGCCTGGTCTCCAATTACTGCTGTGTCGTGAAAAGAAAATTGACAAATAAATGCCCATCTTAGTAACTATTTGCAAAGAGCGTACTTACTGTAAGTAACTGTGTTATCGATATCTATTGTTTTATACTACCAGTACCTACCATAGGTGTGTTATTTAAAAAATGCCTCCAAAACGGTCATACAATGTGGTTTTTAAAATAAACGCCGTGCAATATGCAAAGAAGCGTTTAGGTGAACAAGCTAATAAACGTTGGGTCAAACATCAAATTCGGAAAATAAAAACTGGGGGCGTTTATTGGAAGATATACAGTAATTAAGTTCAAAGTTTGAAAAGAGACATATTTATCTTCCAATAATTTATCTACACACATTACATGACAAAGAAAGACTGCAATTTATTAACAGGTACTATAAAAATATCAAGTACAAGATGATGGTCACTGCATAAAATACCATCAAATTCATAAATGAATCTTAAATGTACGTCATTTCATTTTTACTTGAGAATGAGATTATGTGTCAAATTTAGAGTCAGTATCTGAGTATAACCCTTACGAATCTTATTTTTATTGCAGCTTGCTTGCTCGCTTTGAAATTCATAAACAAATATCTTGTTAAAAAATATTTAGTTTGTTTGTTTTTTTATTTAAAATATCCTCTATGAATTCCACTCAAAGATTTCGTAGGTGGAAATGGTTATTTATTTTAAAGTAAACATTAAATTTGATTATGGGTTTACTGCAAAAACCCATTAAGTCCAGTAAAATTAATACGAGTAAAACAATAATATTCCCAATATATGTCAAGTAATATCAAGATTATAG
The DNA here is from genome assembly GCA_036326145.1 of Rhagophthalmus giganteus. Taxonomy (NCBI): domain Eukaryota; kingdom Metazoa; phylum Arthropoda; class Insecta; order Coleoptera; family Rhagophthalmidae; genus Rhagophthalmus; species Rhagophthalmus giganteus. Next base: position 14,322,318 of record JARFJA010000001.1, read on the forward strand.
GTCATTTGCATTCCCAACATGTGATTACTGTTTGATACAAAATCATAAATAGGATTTTTTACAAGAAAAAATACGTTGTTCTCCAAAATCACTAATATGGACTTACAGGTTTTTGCAGTAAGCCCACGTCAGATATATTTACCTAATTTTGGCAGAACTAGTATTTCATTATCTTCAATTATTACTTCATATGGTTGGTTACGATATTTATATACAATTAATAAGCATTTGTCTTCTCCAACAGCAGGATCATAAAATCCAGGTAATTCACACTATAAGACAAATTTTAATTATTAATATTAGTAACTAAAACTGTTAATGTTTTATTAAGGTATTTATACTGCAAAATTAGGTTATCTATTAATCCAGTCAAATAGTGAAAATTCTGGAACTTTTTATTACTGTCAAAAAGGTACTCTGAAGGTTTCTCACTTAAAAAAGAAAATAAAAATAGAACTAGTGGTTCCTGTGGTATACCAATAAAAAGTTTATGTGGTGGCGGTCAACTTTATGACTTCATAATTCCTGTTCGCAGAGGAATTTTTTTGTGCTCCTTATCTGATAATGTATAACTTAAGTAGGTCTAACGGTCTACAAATGTTCATGTTTGTATTAAAAGATACAGCTATGCTATAAAATATTTTTCTATGCTATAAACTTCCATCAATGTATGTTGCAGAATAAACTTTGTGAAGCTAGCGCCCCAAAACTATTCGATATTCCAAATAAAAATACGCCCTCTAGTAGTAAATTTGTAAGTGTGACTAGTCAATCATGTCAAACTTTACACACAATAGAAAAATATCTATGAAGAGTACACCACGAATAAAAGCAAGTTTTATAACATAGACACAAAATGATCGCAAAAACAAGCCAATATACCGAACAACATATTAACTTACGTTATACTGCTACATGAAATACGTACAAGTACGATTAGCTCATCACATGACATGACTTTTACCAGCGCCCTCATCGGTAGAAATCAAAATCGCGAATAGACTTTACAGAAAAATAATAAGTACATAAATTATAAGAAATTTCCTCTAGTTTATTTTTTCATATAATAGATATTTTTATTGTAAAATGAACCAGAAAGAAGACTTTGCAGAAAAACTTTTTTTGGCACCATTTTTCCAAGATGGCGGCTCGACCTCAACAGATCGAGTCGAGGACTTTTAGTATCTATGTTAAACAATACATGAACAAGAATGAACATCTCTGCCAAGTTTCAAAACTTTTATCAATTCAAATGTCCTAGTTTGTTCTTATTTGACTGGACTATATTATCTAATATGAACAATGTTACATTGTTAGGCAACTAATTCTTCGGCAAAAATAGAAGCATCTAGTCTTTCAATTAGTAAGAAATAAAACTTTCCTTACCTTTGATTGCCCATGTAACGTTAATTTACTATTTTTAACTAAACATTGAATTGGAACTGTAACATCGATTGTATCCTCATTTATGATATCAACATTTACAGATGCTTCTATAATATAAAAATTTTAAATTTAATTTAAAATTAATTATTACCATTACCAGTAACAATTTTTCCATAAAGTGCTTTTATTATAACTAATCCCATTTTATTTTCTTCATCATGGCATATCCGAGAGTAGGTAGCAGCCATAAGTTCAACAGCAACACGAGCTTCTCTACGTTTCTCTAGTAACTTTACTTTATTGTTTTGTTTTTGTTTTTCGGCTTTGACGGCCTGCTCTTCTTTGTGAAATGGTTCCATTATGCCCTTTTTAATTATAACAAATACTACTAAAGGAACTACAGTTGCATAAAAAATAGCTGATGGAATAATTTCTTCACACAGGTGAATAGGGAAACAATATACTTGGTTGGCTCGGTGTAATCTACAAATATGAATTATTAAAAGTTGACTTGTGAAATTTTGATAAAAACGACTTGCTTAATTTTAAGTTTAACTCCTGTTGGCATTCCAACTACAACAGCAGCAGATAACCAACTATGCTTTGAAACTTTCTTTTCAGCTCCATATTCAACGATTCCTCCAAAAGTACCTGCTCTATATTGTATAAATTTTAGCATATCACCGGCCTCCGATCAATGCATGAATTGGTATAAAATGTACTTTTTATGATATTTTTAATTCTTCAAAATAAGTTGGCCTTTTGTTAATATACAGAATAAAAATAATAATAAAATAAAATAATACATTTTTATAAGTTGTGCATTTTGAGTTTTAAAAAATATAGAAATAATTTTCATCAAGAATAAAATTTTCTGAGAAATGTACCTACTATAAAAAATTTTCCCACATATATCCAACTTTTGCTGGATTATATTTGTTCAAAATAAAACAACTTCAAATTTCTGTTTTAATACTAAATACATAGTTATTCCTATTCAGTAAGTTCCCTACAAACAAACGAGTTCCGTTCCGAGAACGTGTTTACAAGGCGAATTTGTTTGTTAAGTTGATATTAAGGAGGTAAGGTGAAAAAAATTTAATTCTAGTTAAAGAAAACATTTTTAACCTAGTATTAGTAAATCATAAAAAAAATGCAATAGCTGGCATGCATACATATAGGATCTGACGGTGAGTGATAAATAATCATAAGTTTGTATTTTCTAAGGTGATAATTTGATTCGGTTGACCGGGTATAATTATAGAAAATGTCTAATGTAAATAATAAGAGTGGCCGTGGGGTTTGCTGCTGCCAAATTTGAAGTTAAGCTAAAATTTTGTTTGCATATAGGGGACTTACTGTACTATAATAATATCAAATTTAATATTTTGCAATACAAATTTTCAATAATAATAATTTTAGTAATTAGCTTTGACATATTAAGTTATATCAATACTTGATTTATAATATCCATAATGATGAAAACCCACTTTGAACACCGAGTCGCTTGATTAGAAACGAGTACTATAAACATAATAAAATGGCAATGTTTTGACGTTTCTGGCGAACTTGCAACCAACTACCTACCAATAATATAATAATTTCACATAAACAGGTACTTAATGTACATAATTTCCAAAGAATATTAACTAAGCAGGTACAGCCTGTGCAAACTTAAATAAGACTCAAAAAGACTAGAACTTGTGTTGTTGGTTGCATTTAGAAGAAAACTAAAGGTCTTCTAAACTAAACTAAAAACTTCAAGGGAAGAAAACTAAAAGGTCGTCTATAATTATGGACTTATCTTGAAGCTATCTAATATTTATTTTACATCCACCCGAGCAGGCAGGGTACACCCGAAAGGGACAGACACCCAACTTGACCAGGTGGGTTTTTAATTAAGTTATAAAATTTACATTGTTGCTACTGTCTAGATTTTTGCATAAATTCGATTGCAAAAATATTAATACTTCCACCTAAACTGCATTTTGATATTTCAAAAATGTTATAACTATAATTACTAAATTAAAAGTTTTAATGTTGTGTTCGGTTAATAATTAATATTAAATGATATTTTATACTATTGCATCATAAAGAAAGAACTTAATTTTAAAAAATGTTACTCAAATTATTATTTTAATAAACATAATTTTATATAAACAAAGCGGAATGTTTATAAATTTTAACCGTTTAATCAAAATTTTACCCGTTTGCTAATAGAATAAAATGTTTTCAAATTATCGTTCAAGCTTTATTTAATTGCACCATAGTTATCTTCTCTTACATTAAAAATAAACTAACATAAGTAAACATTTGGTAACTTAGGATTAAGTAGGTATTCATCAATTAATATGTTTAATTCACGTTTAATCGATAGTGAAATAATATTACCATTCAAATTAATGCAACAATTAAAAGTTTCACATAGATAGATAATTAAATAGGTAGAGCATCATAGGTTATCAGTTTTTATAGATTGACTCATGAATTACAATTACTGGCAGACGTATGCATAGACATTTAATTAGATTTAATGGCTACTAAGGGCGGTATTTTGCATCTCGGTTAACTTATTTAATACCGATTAATTTTTAACCGGTTGATTTCGGTATTTTATGCCTTACTTAAGCTTAACCGAGAAACAAAAATATATTAACCAGGTATCAGATTTAATGGAACCATAGATGTGTGATTAAAATTTTTGATATCTGAAATATCTGTAAAGTTATTACGGTATTAAAATGGAATTTAACATTTATTTTAAATTATTGATACATATATTTGTACCTAAGAGATAAACAGTCAAACTTCATTTTTGTCATTTATAGAGGCAATAGGAAAGTATAGAAGTTATCTAATATTTAGTTACTCATTCTTAATATCTATAAATTTAAATTATTAAATTACACTGTTTTTAAGAAAATTAGACACGTGAAAGGTTTTACTTGGTCAGTAATCAGTAGTAAAATATATTTAAGCCAGCTTATGTCAAAATGAGAGTTACAACTTTTTACCTCTCAGGCACAGATATATTAGATACAAGTGAAAAGAACAATTTGCAATAATTAGGATTAATATATACAAAAATATAAGTATTTAATTTAGGTAAATAAAAAATGGAATCACATTCGTAGGTAAGCACAACTTCTTCAAAATTATTTTGAAGAAGTTATATACTTTCCATTAATTTTATATTTAATTTACATTTTAAAATATCAATTTTTAAGTTCTCGAATGTTGAAGTTGTTCAGATTTAATTTGTAAATCTATGTCCAAAATACTCTTTTTTATATTCCATTCTTCTAATTTTCAACTGCATGTTCAAGTGATACCGATAGAAATCCGCCGCGAAATTTGAAAATTGCTAATTGAGAAAACAATACTGGAAGTAGCCGTTTTTTTAATACTTCGGTCAAGTTTCAGAACATAAATTATAAAACCCTGCGACATTTTAAGCACTAAAAAAGCTGTCGATTCAAAAAAAATCATCCCTTGGTTATATCGGAGAGGGTTTGACACAGTCGGCTCTCGTACTATTTGGTTCGCGTTGTTAACATGACTGCATCAGTCTTTTTATTTTCAATACATTTAATTTCAGGTAGCAAGTATTCCATTAATGTATTAATCTCAGAACCAGAAAAATTAGTCACTCGTTTTCTTTTATCAGTAGTTTTTCAACTTATAATTTCTGCTATTACACTTTATACAATTGTCAACAAAATCAGCGTACCATTCTTAATAGCCACTAGTAAATAACACACATAATCTGACACATTCAGTGTTAACTCGTAGCAGAAGGTGCACTTAATGCTTGAACTTCGGTTAACTAACCCAGACTTCCAACGTGTACAAAACACCAAATAAAATTTAATAGTCCACTAAATTGGCTGATTAATTTTTAGTTATGATTAAATAACCAGATACTTTAAATGAGGCTCAAAATATTGGCCCTTAATCGTGTTTATTTTCTTAAAAGCCATTGTTGCAACAATAATTTCTATGGAAAAGCATAATTTAGTAGCTACTAAATTTAATCAAATATCTAAGCATATGGCTGTAGATGTTTTAATATCATCATTACTATTCTCCTAATTTACTAACGATCAGTAACTTAAACAGTAGTTACCTAATAAATTTTACAGCAAACCCAGCATTCCTTTAGAATTTACGATAAATAGGTATCTACAAAACGCCATATACTTACCAACTAGTTACTACAAACATCTGTAATTAGACGATCTTTTAGTTTTCTTTCCTTGCCATCAAAATGCAACCAACAAGATAAGCTCTAGTCACTTTGAGTCTTATTTAAATTTGCACAGACTTTATCTATTTAACAATAAGTTATATTCCCTCTATCCGAAAATATCGTATATTTTAAAAAAACATTTAAGATTAACAAATGATATATAAGTAAAAAATTATAATCGAATAATCATGTTTATAACTAAAAGTAGTTAATCATTAAATAAAGAAATATAACAAAATTTTTATTAGTAATAAGCAAAATGCCGTATCTTGTATAAAATAAAGTATATAGGTATAAATAATTTTTTTTTTTAATTATTATTTCTCCAAATTACGAACAATCTGCCCATTGGACAATAAGTTCTTTTTGTATTACCTACATTAATAAATAAATGACATGTAGGATGCATTCCAGTGAACACATTCCTTTTAGTAATAGATAATATAAGTTACGTCAAATTAAATTATCGGAAAAGTTAGGTACTTACACAATAAGTATAAATAAATAATAAGTACACTTCTTCCGTTACCAGCTACTTTAGTGTGTTTGCAAAAAGTCCAGGAAAAAACCAGGTCCCACTACAATTGAAATTTATCTGTACAAATAAAATTATTAACTAAATTTTAAATGTATAATGAATTCGGATAAAAATAAATTTAAAATATATACCATATTTTCGGACAAATTGAGTATTATTTTTATAATTAGCAAGGTTTACTTAATTTTGAAGTTAAAAATATGGCAAAAATTATTTTTTATTTCAAGTAGTCAAATCCCCAAAGAAGAAAACTCAAATCAAATTTTGATAGTCTTTTATGCCTATTCATTCATCAATCTGTGATTCTGAGCATACTAGACACTTTCAGAAAAAACAACTGTTACGTATATCAAGATGTTAAGTGTGCTGAACAATAAAAATTTACTTATATTGATTTAATTAAAACAAGTAGTTGTTTTATACACCATAAAATAATATTTTGCAGTTATTAAAGTAAATGATAAACGTAATTTTTAACCATACTTTTCCTTATCATAATCGACGGCTTAAGTCTATGTCACACTATCAAACAATTTGAGCAAACTGAGATGTCACGTGACGTCATTAAAACAGCTTGACCAAACTCTCTAATTTTTAGAAAAACCTCTATTCCATCAGTCAGTTTGATACGATCTGTGACCCGATTGCTATTTGCATATTTTGGGTTACGCCCTATCGGGTCCAACCTGTAAAGCCCACTTTAACTAGCTTAAAATCAACTGATGTTTCCTCTGAACATGCCCACTGCACATTTTTATTGGCAAAAACTTACTTAATTATGATTTTAAGTCTAAGTTCTTGATTTAACATTTTTTTTGTACAACTTAAAGAAATAAACGAATGAGGTACTCCAACTTGTATAGAAAAATTGTTTAACGAAAATTCTAAAATAAAATGTATTATTAAAAAAATTAATAAATCACTTTATTTTGTGCAATTATTTACCTGTGTCTCTAACAAGGGACATTGATAATAACGAACGCATACCAGCATGATAAGTTAAATATCCTATTGAATATTTATTAATTTGCATCGCTAAAGCTATAATCATATCTAATTGTTATAACAACTACGTAGTGTTCGTTTTCTTACATACTTGACATAATACCAGGCACGATACCTTGAGGGGTAAATTGTAGAACAGTACCACCGTTCCAAAAAAATCTGTTAGTTAATGTTCTGAATGCTTTTAAAGATAGTGCAGGACCATTACCTGTATATTATTATTTATGATTTACAGTATATTTTATATATATATATAAAGTCCAATGCACCAGAGTTGATCCCTGCATCAGTATATGAATTTAATAACGACAGAGTTTAAACATTCGTATTATAATTAAAGACATGACGGTCAAGACAAGGATAAAATACTATAGAATATTTTTTTCAAGTAAAGATGTATGTACATTTTACAAATAATGGTATGCAAATAGAAAGAAAAATCAGGATAAATTGATGCACGAATAAACATATACATACATATAATTAATTTGATTAACATTGTACAGTGCCATCAAGCTTACAAAGTCCCTGGAAAATATACGAACTAAATTAGATGTCAAACTTTAACTACCAATAGACGAACTAATGAGGAATTAGACTTTTTTTTATTATCGCAATTACAAGACCGAATAACAAGGATAAGAATGCTCTTTGAATTTCCTTTATAGTTTAAATATGATCCCATAATAAATGTTTAAAAATCTCTGTGATGTCATTCCGTCTAAACCTACACTTGATAATGTGTGATAAAATGAATAAAGTATATCTGCATTGGGCAAATGAGGCAAGTAATTGAGAAAGTAAACTTGGCTTGTGTAGTAGAAAACTGGATGTGTAAAAAGTCGAAAATCCAACATTGGCTTTCTCACTTGTAGTTGTTCTAACTTGTTCTCTATATCAACTTAAATTTTCCATTTTTGAGATACAATAGTCTTCGTTGTATGAATCGACATATAATGTGACTGTAGTGGTGGTTTCCTGTATCATGATTACAGTTGTATTTTAACTCGTTTTAATTTTAACCCATACCTAGTCACTAAGATGCAGGGATCAACATTGGTGCATCGGTCTGTACATACTATAACTACAGTGCCACCAAGCTTAGCAAGTCCCTAGAAAATATGCGAACTAAATTAGACGTCAAACTTTAACTACCAATAGGCGAATTAATTAAGTACATATATTCGTTATTAAAATTTTACTTTGACGTCAAATTGTTATGTGAAATGTGATAATTTAATTTATGAAATTTTATAGTTTGCGCCGAAATATTTTCACATTGAGTGATCTATGCGTCCTCAGACACGCCTCCTCAGGGCTTTTGTAACATTGGTGGCACTGTATTGCTGAAAATGAGATAAAAAATTCATATAAATTATAATTATGGATATACTTTAAAAAGGAAGGCCGAGGGCTAGAAAACTTGACACGATTTGAGTAAACCAACGGCCTGGGGTTCAAATCCTCCTGTAATCATGGATGTTTGTGATACAACATGTATTGTGTAACACAATACATACAATATACATAGTGCAATAGTCAATGACCATGGTTATTAAGAAAAAAAAAGTATACAATGAAAATACTCAATAGTGGACACTTTTGGGACCAAAATAAATGTCAATTATTAAAAAGTGTCTGTTAATAAGAAATAACAGATTATAAAACAACTTGAAAATTGCAGTAAGTAACTAAAATAATATTACTCCCTCTGTTTCAAAATAAATATCCCATTTACAAATTTTATTTGTTCCGAAATAAATGCCCACTTTCCAGAATGATTGATAATAATTGATTTATTATGAAAATGTTTTTTGGTAACATTAAGCTTAAATTATTAAGCTTATTGTACAGTGTGAACGTGAACGTGTAAAATGACAAAATTAAATTAATTGACATTTGACGAGCAATTGAAATTGCTTTCTCGCTACAAATGATAATAGATAGATAGATTTAATAGACGTTTAAGCAGACATTGCAAAACACCTTCTTTTTGTTCGTTAGTTAAATTTTCTTTTTTATTTCTTTGAGAGTTATTTGCCATTATTTTTGAGGATTAATAATAACAAGTACTATAACAGCGGGTAATACTTGTAAACCACACTTTTTGACACTTCATATGCAAGCTAATCTTTCACTTGATTAAACATTTATAGGCTACTGTGTTTTGTACTCAAAGGGCTCTATTATTTGCATTCGTACAACATTTAAGAATTATTTCTCTTAAACTAATTCTAACGAAAATACATAATGTGGACACTTATTTTGAAATGGAGGGAGTAATAAAAAGGGAACCCCTTATATTACCTACTGCAAGATCGGTTCGCTAAACAAGACATATACCAATTTTATATATACAACGACTGGCATAAAGTTGAACACAAATGGAAAACTTTTATATTTGAAATTTATCAGAAAATTTTATTCTTTGTAAAAATCTCTACATAGTTCCAAATTCAAAATGCATATGTCAAAATTTGAATATAGTTTCGTATACAAGGGACGTTCAAAAATATAAAATTGATTCAAGGGTAAAGTAAGTACCCTTACTTTGAAAATACAAAAAAATGTAATTGTAAAAAATTTCTTGTGTTAGAATTGCAAAAAAATATCAAATACAAAATTCTAGTCACTTATTTTAAAAATTATTGATTTTATTACTTATTTTATTGATCGAAAAATAAATTTGATAGTACACTTTTATGTTACCCAATAATAAACCAATTTTAAATAAATTCATTTTACGTAATACATACAGGGAAAGGAAAAAAATTATATTTTGAAGAAAGTGACTATAACTTCGAATTTGACATCTTGTAATTCTAGAAAACTTTTCCAAATAACATTTTTCTATATATTCAAAAATAAGAGTACTTTACTCTTGAGCTGATTTCATATTTTTGAACGTCCCTCGCATACAAAAAGTTATATTCAAATTTTGAAATATATAGTTTGAATTTGGAACTAAGCAAGGTTTTTACGAAGAATAAAATTTTCTGAGAAATTTCAAATAAAAAAGTTTCCAATTGTGTACAACTTTAAGCCAGTCACTGTATATACTATATGTAGTAGGATAATTGTAAATTTAGCCTTTTGCTAAACTCCACCTTATTGTTGAAAAAATGTGTGCATCTTAAATTGACTGATAAATCATAGTCTTTTTATAATGCAACTTATGCATTTTTAGTCTTTTTATAATGGACGCATTTAAAAACAAAAAGGTTGCTGTCTTTCGGTCGTTTTGCAAAAAACGTTGGCTCGTCCATGTGTATTATAAAACACATATTATTCTAACCTTTTCAGTGTTAATAGGGTATAAGAAGAAAATAAATTTAAAAATATTTTTAAAATTACTTAAATTTACTTTTACCTACACAAACAATTATGCATTTAAGACTGTGCACACGGGGTTATTGTTTGCATACACGGGGTTACGTTAAAGTTGAAAGAAAGGTTAATTTCCTTAGTTTTTATGCATAATAACCAAAAGTTTCAGTTATATAAGAATTCTTTGCACTATCTTTGCACTATCACTCAGTGACAACCTACATGTATCAGACACTCTTAGCAATATATAAATTTATTTTTTTTTATTCAGAGTTTTCAACTTTCAAAGCTCTTACATGTTGCAATTTCGGTGGCGACCAAGCAAGTCGGCCACCAGTGTCTTTCAAATCACTAAAATTTCACACTTACTTTTTTTCAGTTGCACTGGAATTATCCGACACCAAGGAACTTTTTTTGACATTGTTTTTGACAAGAAAATTATGACGTAAGAGAAGGCAATATCGAAAATTGTCAGTACATCCTATATTAAAAGAAAGTCAAGAAAAAAGGCCGTGTGCAACCTCGTAAACTCAGTTAAGGCAAGATATCTTCAACAGTACTGGTAAAGTTCTCTGTATTGGACAAATTCATTTTTTAACAATATAAAACATGCATACAACTGAAAGTATTAGAGCAATACTCGAATGTCTTTACGAGTATCCTTTATACAAACAAAATAATATTTTGTTATGAGTTAATTACAGTCGCAACCGCCAAAGTTCCAGCAAAAGTCAGCCATTTAATACCACAGCAGTCCTTTTCGCTAGATAAAATGTTGCCGTTAACACAACAGCATTTAAATTTATATATTGCTAAGAGTGTCTAACACATGTAGGTTGTCACTGATATTATAGTGCAAAGAATTCTTATATTGAAAGGAGGATTTGAACTTCTTGGGTATAAGACAATGAAATAAGCAGAAGATGAAAATAATAGATTTTATAATTTATATTATTTTCAACAGTTATACGTACATATTTTACCTTTTTCTGTTTGATCACCTCACCTGCTAAAACTTCCACTTCACCCCAACTTTTATGGGAAAAAATATGTCGCCAACTAAAATTAATGCCACCTCCACCAGTACCATTACGAGTTTGTAACTGTCCAGCCAATGTACATGTATCTTTTTGAGTTAATGGCAACTCGACTGACTGATTAAAATTCATTCCAGATATTTCAATATTTGGTATTACATTTCCACGTTCTCTAAAAGAAATTATACATATATACTTATTATTTATTATTATTTACATGCACGATTAAACCTCCAGCTGCAGATAACGTGGATATCGCGTTTAATGTACCTATTACAGTTGAACCTCGATAACTAGAATTTGAAGGGAAGAGAAGAAAATTTGGAGTTATAGAAATTTCGAGTAAGCGAGATATATTTACTTGAAAATTTTGTTTGTAATTCACACAGCCTGTTCAAGTAATCGAGATATTCGACTTATGGAGGTTCCACTGTATATAAAATTTCAATTACAATTTTTTAATTTTTGTAGGTACATCATTAGTTTAATAATTTTTTTTCATAATATTAATATTATTCTTAAATCCAATCTCGGAAAAACTATTATCATCCAAATAAGAAAGTATCCAAATTTTTGTATAGGACAATTAAAAAATCGCCGACGATTGGAAGGTTAATAATAACAAGAAAAGGTAAAAAAGTAATATTAACTTTCTTACATTTCTAATTCATTATCCAGTCCTAAATCATCAATGTATGGATTAAACATATCGGTGGCATTGATATTAATAGTAATTGAACTACGAGGATTTGTTCTTTGCTGTCGTTGTCGCTCTGCCTTTTCTTCGGCCAATTGCTCATACTCTGCCCGAATTTCTGCAGGTGTTTTTGTACGTTGTATGATTTCCCAACCTTCAGTTTCGAGACCTTTGATTCCTAAACTATCATAAATGGCTCTACGATGAGAATCCGAAAGGACTATAACAAATAATGCACAATAACATAAAGCATTTGACATTTCTAACGCCATACCTTCATATGCTTTTTTAACTTTGTTAAATAACAATTCGGCCTTTGCTTTATTTTCAGGGTCAATGTGTTTGTCTGGGTGATATACACGACTAAGACTACGATAGGCATTATTAATTTCTTCTTTAGTTGCCTACAAAAATTCTAAATGTGTGATTTACTTTATAGTTTATTTTATAATTTTTTTTTATTAAAAGTATGCAAATGTTAGGTTGGAAAAACACGATATTACGCCATTATAATTTTTTTTTAAATAAATGATTCATCAAAATAAAATTACCTCCTTAGAAACGTTTAAAAAGGCGTAGTAGTCCTCTTTAATTATATTTTCTTCGTCTGAATCAAAATCCATGCTTGTTCATATTATTATAACACTACACAAAATATTAATACGCGTCATGCGCCAAATGACGGTTATTTTTGAATAAATCCCGATTTATAATTATATTACATTTATTGAATTTTACCTGATTTAACAATAATTTATTAGAAATTTGGTATATTCTATAATGGTGTTTTTGTATCTATTAAAATTTGATTATAAATGTTGTTAAAATATGATAGAATGCATGCATGCATGTATTTAGTTATAAATAGACATTTATTATACAAAGATATTACAACTACTCCTATTGCCAACTTTCTAGGAAATAATATAAGTGAATAAATTAATACTATATGTATTTTTCAATTTATAGTGTCATCTTTATGATAATTAATTTTTAAATGTATAATAGTTTTATGAAAATACATAATTTAAAAAGACTATCGATAGTGAAAATATTGCAAACAAATATATAACCTCAAAAAATGGCTTCTGGTTCGGACTCCGAAAACGAGTCTCAAAGAAGTACAAGTCCAACGAGTCAAGGTCCAGCACCGACTCCAGGATATGGCTTTGATAGATCACATTCCAATTCGCCAAATTTTGAAAACGAAGAAAATAAGAACCGTTCACTGAGTAAATTTAGAAATAGATCACCCTTTGAACATTCAATTAGTCGCAGTAGATCTCGATCTCCATCTGCAGGTTCAAATCGTTCTCTGTCAGCAGATTCTGAACACTCTAACCGATCTCATTCTAAATCAAGTTCACGTAGATCACAGAGTGTAGCTTCAGAAAGAACGGATAAATCTCGTGTTTCTAATAGATCAAGGATTGTAAGTTTAAGCGATGGTTCTAATAGATCAAGATCTGGATCATATGCATCGAATAGAACTCGATCTCGTTCTCCATCTGAAGTATCTAATCGGTCTGCATCGGGTTCCGATTCTAAAGTATCTCGTAGATCAGCATCTGGCTCTAACAGATCTAGGTCAAGTTCAAAAGATTCACAACAATCTAGGTCTCATTCAAAAGAATCTAATAGATCCCGGACTATTTCTCAAGGTTCCAACTGTTCCAAGAGTGTTGAATTGAATAGATGGAGAACATCACGATCTAGGTTTTCTTTTCTAATTGTACATGCTATTTATTAAATTATGTAACTGTAACTTTTTAGATCAAGATCAAAGTCACATTCATCATTAGAAAATCAACATGGTAAATCACAAGATAATAGTAGGTCCAATAGTCCAGGTTTAGAAATTGATGCAGGTTCTCCTATTGCTATTGAACATGGAAAAGATAATTTAGAAGAAAAGGAGGAGAAAAAGAAAATTCAAATAATAACTTCCGATAGTGAGAATGAAGGTTAGTCATTTTTATTCTACAAGGCCCACCAACAGGAAGTAGCAAAAGTACTGCCCAATTACAAGTATAAAATTTGAACATTACAAATAGACATTAAAACATACAAACATTATCAGATAACAAAGTATAACAATATTAGGGGCCTGGGTAGTCTAGGAGGACGTTCAAAAAGGACGTCACGCTTTTTTGGGTCTTTTTTACCCCTCCCCCATGTTACGCCATGTCGTGAAATTCTTATCTTACCCCAAAAAAGGACGTTACAATGTCAATCTAAACCTGCTAAATATTACAAAACATTTTCATACAGTCGGCATCCATAAGGGTATACGCCCACTGGTGACTTGACACCCAACAATCTCCTAACATTAGGTCATGTCGCCTCGTATGTACAGCTCCATTGTCTTCAGCGGCTAAACTTTTAAATCTGTACATGCATAAATGTCTCAGAAATGTAGTTATTTATAACAGCTTGAAACTGTCAATTTTTTTACAAAACAAAATAATTCCAAAATAGCTAATTTTAGAGGCAATGTTTATTAGAACAGAAAGTTGTACGATTATCTCGGGAATACAAATCAATAATAAAAATTAGACTGTGCCATTTAAAATAAGGAAGTTGGTATTCATTTCTGATGTAACCGCAAGAAGTGGAAATCTAAAATTATTTTAAATAGAAAGGGGCGCAACCAGTAACCATTACTTCCAAAATTTCAAATTTCAAATTGCAACTCTTATTACTTTCTTATATTCTTCTAATCAAAACTTGTGGTGACATACCCTATATAATAAACACCGTTTTGATTATTATTACATGTTCTAGTATTTTGTTCGAGTTTTAGATTATAAATGTGATTCTGAATCAGATATTGCTAAAACAACCTAACTCGTTTTATGGCCAAACAGAGTTACCACATGATTCCTACTATATTGACACAATTGTCTCGTTTAGTGCTAAAAACCATTAAGTTAGCATATCGCTTATGGGAAATTCATATACAAGTAATATCCAATGTAGTGTTAAAACAACTCAACTCATTCGAGCATTCAATTCAATTCCGTGCATTTATCTTTAAAATCTGGTTACGTTAAGACTAGCGAATTTATTGATGGCTGGTTATTGCACACATTTTCGTGGGCGTATGAAGAAAACCTCCCGATACTAGAAAGCAAAATTGAACATCTCTAGAAATTACTGCAATGGGTAAACGAAGTAAATAAACCCTTTTATAAATCTATCATTAGTTCTAACAAGATCAAAAAATGTAAAGAAAAAGCTTCCAATTCAAAAAAATAATACAAAACGTTTTTGATGTATTACCAAAATCAATTTTTTTTCATATATCGTAAAAAACCTTATGTCACAATTTTTAAATGTATTTTTTTTCATTTGTCTTTTGTCAAGTTCAAAATCATGTGTATTCTATTATATAAACATATTTATAGCTTATCCAAACCTATATGACGTTCACGTCATCAATACAAGGTTACTAGATGATGAAGTTTCACACAGTGCTGTCACCTCGTGCCTCGTATTTTGACAGTTCTAATAAATTGTCTTTTTTTATACCATCTAAAATGTGCACAAGTAAATCATCTATAGAATATGTCACTTTCCAAACTTTAAACCGAATTACAAATAAACAATCTAGTAACTTTTTGTTGATGACACAAACATTGTGTATAGGTTTGGATAAGCTATATCATTGCAAAGTTTTGATAATCTAATCAACGTTTTTTTGGTTTTGTTATATATGAAATGGTTTTTTCATTTCCTGAAAACTTGTAAAATATGACTTACGTTGTTTTAGCAATATACGATTTATATAATATGATCTTATATTTAGTCTATATTAAGGTGTATGTGCACTAAAAATTTGGACTAACAATAAATATAATGAATGTCTAGGAGTTTGGCAAAAATATTTCAAGAGATTCCTATATAGCAACCACAATAAAATTTACTAAACAGCTATTCGAGAAACACTTGGCATTAATAAATAAGAGGTCTGTTCATTATCGTTACACCGGTGCACATTTTTCTACACTTTTGCATTCTTTATATTTATATAACAATAGAAATGACACAAAAGGTGTGCACTGATGTAAGATAACGAACAGACCTAAGATTATAACATTGTTATTAGATATTTGTTCCTTGTTCGATAAATAATCAGTTTCCAACAAATAGTCCTAACTTTTAGCATGAATACACCTTTGTAACTTCAACAGTATAATAACTGGTATAATAACTACTAAAGGTAGGATATTCGAGTATGCTAAAAATGTTCAACTTTGCGTAGTGAGCTCATCCACGAGTAGTAGCAGGTAACAATACGCATAGAAATTATAGCCAGGAAGGTAGAAAAAAGCAGTTGTTCTGACAAAAGTTTTACTTTGGTTGTCAGAATTGCAATCAAACACCGTGCACGTCATGTTTATGATGAGATATAAAAACAATTTTAACGACAACACCGAAACTACGTTTTATTATACTTGTGAACAATGTACCCGTATCATCGGTATTTGGAAAATGTCTGACTTCTATTATTTCCTCACGAGTGAGGTCAAATCCCCCTCTTCGATATGCACACAACTGCTCGAATATCTTACCTTT
This sequence comes from Rhagophthalmus giganteus, assembly GCA_036326145.1. Taxonomy (NCBI): domain Eukaryota; kingdom Metazoa; phylum Arthropoda; class Insecta; order Coleoptera; family Rhagophthalmidae; genus Rhagophthalmus; species Rhagophthalmus giganteus. Next base: position 14,339,135 of record JARFJA010000001.1, read on the forward strand.
ATAGTTATTATACCATGAATATATATTGTATATAATTTTATTTAGTTAAGAAAAAATTTGATAACTTTTCTTTCATAGAAGGTAAAACTGAACCAAGTGCTGCAACATTATTTGGCGATGCCGATGACATAAGCAGTGAAGAAGAGAAAGATAAAGGTAGTATAGAGGAACAAAAGGCTAGTGAAGATGAACAAGCCCAGCATTCAGAATCAGAAAATGAAAATGAACAAAGACCTGTAATCGATGATGTACTAAATCTAAATATAAAACATTTTCTAAATTACTTAAAATTTATTAAATTTATAGATTGAAGACAAAGAGCCCGATCCAGAACCTATACCAGAAACTAGAATCGATGTAGAAATTCCTAAAATTAGTTGTGATCTAGGACGCGATATTCACTTTGTTAAGTTACCTAATTTTTTATCTGTCGATACTAGACCATTTGATCAAGAAACTTATGAAGATGAAATCGACGAAGAAGAAACTTTAGACGAAGAAGGAAGGGCAAGGTAAGCTTAATTTAAAATTTCAGTTTAAAGTGTATGTCACACTATCAAACAGTTTGACCAAACTGAGATGATCACCTCACGTGACGTCATTACAACAGTTTGATCAAACTCTAATTTTTAGAAAAACCTCTATTCCATCAGTCAGGTTGTAGCCACCAACTCAGATAGTTTATAATCGTAATCTTTATTTCTGCAATTATTATTACATCTGACGTTTGTTCTCTCTCGAGATATATTATTGTTTTTCCTCCTACAAAGATTTTGTAAGTTTTTTTTTTTTGAAGATTAAAACTTAAAGTTGAAAATACAATTCGTTGGCGTGAAGACATTGATAAAGAAGGAAATACCATTAAAGAATCTAATGCTCGTTTTGTGCGTTGGTCAGATGGATCACTTTCTCTTCATTTAGGTTCTGAAATATTTGATGTATATAAACAACCACTTCAGGTAATAAGAAACTTATTAAATTAGGCATTAAAAGACTAATTTCGATTTTTAAGGGAGATCACAATCATTTGTTTATTCGCCAAGGAACTGGATTGCAAGGTCAAGCAGTATTTAGAACTAAATTAAGTTTTCGACCTCATTCTACTGAAAGTTTTACTCATAGAAAGATGACTTTATCTCTTGCAGATCGTTCTCAAAAAGTGTCTGGAATTAAAATTTTATCCCAAGTGGGCGTTGATCCAGATCAAGACAGAAAAACATTACTAAAGGTATTTTAAATATTTTATCTGAATTATGGTTCGTTCTTAATAATTATGTATCTTAGAAAGAAGAAGAGAAATTACGGCAAACCGTTAGAGCGAAACCTCGTAAACGTGGCGAAGGAGGCACACGACCCCATCAACGTGAAACATTTAGGGAAGAGGAAGGTAGTGATGAAGATGGAGCCATTTCTCTTAATGCCATTAAAAATAAATATAAATCAGGTACAGCAGTACAAGCTAAAGGTAAGTATTATCTGTTTAATTAATATTTCTATTAAATAACATTAACAACTTTGTTTTATAGGCGGGGGCATTTATTCATCAGATGAAGAAGGATCAGACTTTGAAGCAAGAAGAGCTAGAAAACTTGATAAGCCTAAGGCTCTTAAAGATTCGGAATCTAGTGAAAGTGAATAATTATAGAATATTGAAATGTTAATTATATGTATAATGTTCAGCATTTTGTTTACAGCATACAAATTTACAACGTTTTGTTAATTGTGTGATCAAATAATAGTACCTATATTGAAAATAAGTTTCATAAGGCATGTTTTTATTGTACGAGTTTTCTAAAAGACAAGCGTGATAAAAACCTTATGAAACGAGCAATTTGTATTATTTTTTTCTGTTTTGCCCCTTATACCCTTTAACACGTTAGCTGTGGTAGTTATCCCGTTTGTGTTTAAAACTTATTAATTGTATTTCCAGTTACATTTTTTACTCGGCATGTATTTTAATTTAAGTTATTTTTTAATCATTTCAAAAATGCTCTTTAATAGGACACTATATTTATTTTGTTTGTTTATTTTTTTTAAATTATTTTATGCATGGTACAAATAATTAATAAATAATGTAATACAGGTACTACAATATCCGACAGTTTTTTTTTTTTAATTTGAGATTTTATTCTTGGGAACGCTGCCCATTGAACAAAGACTTTTGTTTATTAGTAATTTGGGTTAGTATTAACATTCACAGACGTCCATGGTTGCAACAGGATTCAAATCTCCAACTGCGTGTCAAGTATGCAGTAGCAATGTGTCATCAAATTTGATACATCTGTTGTCACTTAAAGTAAGTTTAACTCCTTAGTTTTTTTGTAAGGAATTTAATGAATCAAAAACCAACAAGCATCATAAAGCAAGACGTATTCCATGTCTCCGTGCTTGTTGCGTATATGATTGTTTATGCATTAAAATAAGCAACCATCGCACTTTCCCAAAATGGTATGACGTAACGTATGGCCTATCTAAACCTATATGCAATTCACGTCGTCAATAAAAAGTTATTAAATTGTTTATTTGTAATTTGGTTTAAAGTTTAGAAAGTGACATATTCTATAGATGATTTACCTGGGCACATATTAGATGGTATAAAGAAAGACTACAATTTATTAAAACTGTAAAAATATGAGGTGATAGTACTGTGTGAAACGTCATTATCTAATAACCTTTTATTGATGACAGGAATTGCTTATAGGTTTGGATAAAGTATAGGTAGACGTGCACAATATTAAATATATTTCTCTTTAACAAAGCGTTCATTCTATTGATTATATTTTGCATTTTACACGGGGCAGAGTCCTCTGAAGAAGCTCTACAATTTTTGCGTACCTTATATGATGCTATTTTTTGAATTACAGACTTTTAAACTGCAACTATTCAAAAACTATAACGCATTTCCCAATCTAAAGGCTTTATGACACAGTTATAGTTTCATCAAACAATCTACAACATAAGTTGATCAAAGATTTATATTTAAAGATCAATACATTTCGATTATAGACGAGTCGAACTATGATCAAATGAATTATTTTACTTGTTGCTCCAAATGTGAACGCTATTATTAGCAATGCTGTCAATTTCTACTAGTTATATTTTCAATGAAACTTATATGTTGTTGAAAAATTTCACTAATTTAATGGTTGCTTCAGCAGTCCACCTCTTAGATTTTCGGAAACTCATCACGAAAACCAACTGTGAACTCCTTTATTTAACTTACAGAAACAAAAATAAAAATAACCCAATAATAAAGTCGCACTTCCTTCTCCACGCCATTCAAGACTTCTTCGACGACCCCAGATAAAATCCACCCCTCTTACTTGCTTCGTAAATATCTCCAGAATTATTCACGCTGCTACCAACTGCTTCGTGGCGCCCTCTGTTATTTTCTAACACAACTATCGACAGGTAATAAATTTTTGAGGTTAACATTTGCAATATTGACAGTTCAAAGTGAAATCATCACAGAAAGTGGCAATGATAGCATTGCAAATTTACCCACGTACGCATAAATATAAAGAAACTTGAACGAAACACTATAATTGTAAATTGAATGAAACTTAAACTTTCATCCAATTACTCCAAATTGTTACCAATATTGAAATATGAAAAGTTGCACGTTGGAGTTTTGGTGATTTTAATATTGGCCAAAGTGTAGTGCTGTGATGTGGTAACACAAGAAGAAATTTTTTTTCTTCGTGATTTTCATGTTAATTTTCTTATCAATTTGTTATTTGTAGATTCTGTACGTAATATTTCAATTTATATTAACAAAACGATTCTGCTTTGACCCTTTTAATCAGTCCTTGATCTTTTAGCACAGATCAAATTTTTCGTGTCCTTACAAAAAAATTGTGCGTTGTTACCAAGAGTGTTACTTCTAATATTGGATAATAAAGCCATCAACATTGAATAATGTTTACTGTAGCTAAAAAAGACGTTGAAAAACGAGGGAAAGAATCTATTCATTCTGGTCATTTTATGGTATCACAGTTCGAAGCAGAAGAACAAGATGATGAATACCAGTTGGCAGTTCCAATTCCAGAATCAGAAAATAGTGAACCTAGAGATATTTATAGGGATAATTGTTCTGGCGTACAAGATATCCTTTCCAAAAAATTATTATCACAACAACCTTTAACAATAGATACAAGTCTATCTAAATTATTTCAGTGTATGTCAATTGCATACAGGTTTGTTTATAAAGGTCGATACATATTATTATCAGTCATCATCAAATGAAGCGTTTTGATTCCGACAAATATTTTTTTGCTTGTTTGAATTATACATCTCTTCTTCTCAAGGTGCCTTCTCTTCTGGAGGTTGGCGATCATTATAACTATTTGTACTTTATTAACGGCAGCTCTAAATAGTTGATTCGAGTTACAGTTATACCATTCTCTCAGATTACGCATCCATGAAGTTCTTCTTCTGTCCACGCTGCACTTTCCTTCTATCTTTCCCTGAATAATAAGCTGCAATAACTGATATTTCTTGCCTCTCATGATATGACCCAAGTATTTGAGTTTTCTCTTTTTAATAGTGAGAATTAGTTCAGGTTGTTTGCCCATTCTCCTCAAGATGTTTTAATTGGTCTCCCTTCCTATCCACGAAACTTTCAGAATTCTCCTGTAGAGCCATATTTAGAATGATTGTAGTTTGTTAAGGTGTTTCTTGCTATATGTGTTAGCTTCTGTCCCATACAAAATAATTATAAAAACGTAGCATGTGAGTAGTCTTATTTTTAATCGAATGCTTAGATCTTTACTACTAAATAACTTTTTCATCCGCATAAATGCGTTTCTTGCTGTTTCTATTCGACACTTAATTTCTTCTGTTGATTAATTATTATCATTGACCCATGTTCCTAGGTATTTGTATTTAGGTTCTCTTTCAATTACTTTGCTCTGTATTCTCATACAGAATTATACATACATTACATTATATATAAATACTTTTATTAAAAATACATAATAAAATATTTTCCAGAACTGAAATGCTTTGTGTTTGATATGTACCGACCTTATTAATGATAAAATGTGTATTTAGAATTTTGATGTTTTTTATTTTAGACAAAAACTTACATCACCTAAATGGAATAGATTTCGAGGTGTAAGATTAACATGGAAAGACAAAATACGATTAAACAATGTTATCTGGAGATGCTGGCATATGCAGTGTATGTATTTGTTTTTAAATTGTTTAATAGGTATATCGTCACTTTAGTGTATTAACCTGTTTACTGACTTTTTTGCATTACATGGTTTTTGGTACCACCAGAAAGAAAAAAATACAGTTATATCGTCTACTTATATAAAATTTCTAATCTAAAATCAGTCAAGAAATTATTGTTTTTCATTGATGTATAAAGGTAAACGTACACTATAACGGGTCGCATTGCAACGCAAAACTTTATAACCAATTACTGGGGTACGTTTTGAACGAGTCGGTGCTGAGATCTCTGTTGTACGCCAACGATTGGTTGCGGTGTTTTGTGCTGCATATAGCCCGCTGCGCCCCGAAGTAATGTATATGCTTATCTTAAAGCTGCTAAATCGAACATCTAAAATTTTATGCTGAAAAACAGCTATTTTCTAGCAAGGTATTTTAGAAAGAAAATGTTTTGCTTAAATAAAAATCCAATCGATTGCACCGATTTCTAGTCACGTGTGTCAAAATGCCCAATCGATACAACATTTATCCGATAACATCCTTTAGGTAGTTTTCAGCTATAATAACCCAAGGACATTGATAATTATGAAATAATTTTGTCACATTTAAAACTACATTGCTTTGTAACAGCCCAATGCAAAGCAGAATTGCTATTACCTGGCAACAATGTGCTTGAGGATGCGATAAAATTATTAAGTATTTATCAATGTTCGAGGGTTATTTAAAAAGAAAATTTTTGCAATTTTAACTTATTTATTTAAGAAAAATACTATTATAAAATGAGAAGTTTGAAATTGTCGATGTAAAGGTGCTAATCCACCACAATTCTATGCAGCACTTTTGTGCAAGACACATGTGTTGCACTTTTGTGAACATTAACTGCTTCATCTAGCAATAGAAAGTGCATATGCTTTGGTGTGCGAACAATTTGTACACGTTCATTAAATATACTTCACCAGAAGAAACATTTTTATCGGCACAAGAGCAGCACTGCAGTGGACCAGCACCTTAAAAATCGCGTCATTTAAAATAATTTTACAAACTGTCAAAATCTCTAAAGCTTGTCGTTACCTAGCAACCCAGAAGCATATAAGGCGTTTTCGATAGTTGCACTGATAAATATCGAACCAACTTCTCATTTACGAAAATACAAATTTTTGATTATTTATGGGGTATTCATACACAAGAGGTTGATTTTTACCCAAGTCTAAAATCACGCTCATGTGTATTACAAAAGATTAATATCGACGCAGTTTTGGCAGATTATCATAAACGATAAAAAGTAAATTTTACAGGAGTGCACAGTTTATGTTGTAGCCTAGCTATAAGCAGATACCTTTTACGGAAATACAAATTGATTTTCAAAAAATCGAAATATCGTTACCAGATTTTAACAGATAATGTCTTTGCCTTAGATGTATAAGATTATCAGAATGAATCATTTTTATAAAAACTGACATTTTTACAATAATCTGCCAAAACTGCGTCGATATTATGATTAAAGATTACTATTTAAAATGATTATTATACAAACAACAAAATCATTTATTTGGAATTTAAAAAACAAAAGATCAATTTACAACAAAAAATAGAAACTTTACATATTCATCGTATTTAAATGGAACACAGTTATTATACAGGGTTAATTAAAAGTATGGAGACGGCGATTTATTGTCGTTAATATTCATTTTAGGAAATAATGTTCAATGCAAATGTTTTTTATGAAATTTTTATCTACATTTGAGAATACTTGGATTTTTTTTTCTTCAATTGCTTTTGAGTTATGCCTTTTTGCGAAATTTTTTAAATAGGAACTTGTTAATTTTACGCTATCATTCGATCGAGCATTTTTTTCTCTTTATAGATACTAAAAATACAATAAAGTGACTATAACTTCATATTTGACAACTTCTTGCAATTCTAAAAAACTTTTTCAAGTAAAATTTTTGTGCATTTTCAAAAATAAGGATACTTGACTGTTGAACCGATTTCATATTTTTTAATGTCCCTCATATAAGAAAGGTTATATTCAAATTTTGAAATATGTATTTTGAATCTGGAACTATGCAGAAATTTTTATAAAGAATAGAATTTTCTGAGAAATTTCAAATAAAAAAGTTTTGCATTTGTCTCCAACTTTATGCCGATCACTGTATATGGGGGTCAAAGCCGGGGGGATGGGATGGTTCATCGCCGCCGGTTCATCGCGGCCGTTTCATCGCCAGCCGTTTTAACGCCGGCCGTTTCACCGGGAAATATGGAAAGCACAGTTCAGGTAATGAATGAATGTACAACAACAACTCAAACGGCAATACCAAATATTTTTGTTACTTAAATAATGTGACAAAAACTCAAATATATGAAACATTTCTATATTTTGAAGTTTGTAAATTTTCCTGTTTTTTTCACAACTGGTAAAAATGGCTTACATTTTTAATAATAAGCAATTCAATTAATCTACCTAAGTACCATGTTTTAATAACTGTTAATTTAACACTTTAACATTATTTTATTTTAGATATTAAGCAGCAATTTAAATTAAATCAAATTTCATTTTCACATGGTTATAATTTCGATAAATAAGTATTTACCTACTTATAACTTTTTAATTCATAATTTATTTGCCGGTGCATAACGAATTTTACTTTTATTTGTTTTACTTATTTCTATTATGTAATTAATTATACAGGTATAATAAAATGTATAAAATTATTGCTTACTTACTTTCATCATAAGTTATTAATATTATAAATTTAACTATCTACTACATAAGTTATTAATTCGTTGAAATACAAAATTTAAAGATTGTATGAATATACCTACCAATTACAGTTTTAAAACTGACAAAATTTACATTTTTGATTCATTTATTAAGTCGTAATAAATAGGGTTGGCGATGAAACGGCGGCGTTGAACTGCGAGGCATGGCGATGAATCGTCCTAGACCCCAAAGCCGGATGCGTATTGAGGTCTTCTATCACCCTCCACTGACTGATCCACTGTCGATGGAATACCCTGTTTATAAATACAGTACAGAATGAAATATTATGCAAATAGGATTTTGGTTTTTGTTTAGTCATTTATTTAAACTTTTTATGATATTTTTTCTCTCCTGTAAAATTTGCCTAAATGGAATTAGCAGATTAACATGCTAAAGTTACAATACGGAAGATTAATAGTTTAGAACAATGTTATTTTATTTTTAGTTATCAAAAGGATTAATAATTGTATTTGTCAATTTGCATCTCCTCTAGATGTGGACACTCATAATAAACCAGAAGTAAAATATCTAATTTTTTTTAATTATATTTATTTATTGAAAAAGAAATTATATTGTAGGCTATAGTACTGGAGGGAAAATATTGGAAACGTAAATTGGCAGCGGTAACAGCAGAATATAAGAAATGGAGAATGTTCTTTCGTATACACGTTTTAGGACATGCCAAAGATACAATGGAAACCGTAAATATTTTTAAAAGTACATATTCATTTTCAATTTGTTTTTTAAAACAATTTTTTAGTTCAACGACTTAGATGCTTTAAATTGGCATTCTCAAAGCTCCGACAGCATGCATATGATGGTGGATGAGGATTATTTGGGTCTTATGAGTGATACATTGTTTTCTACTATTTCAAGCCAGCCTTTTGTTTTCCCCGATACAAGAGAAATTGGTATGTTACATTAAAACAACTGATAATATTTATTTCACGGATCTTATTAAATAATATGAAGAAAACACATTTCATAGATGTGACCACTCAATAAAATTGAAATATCGTGACAGCTATCAACATCTGAAAGTTGACAATATCACACATTGTTGCGATATAATTTATCGTGCTATACGTTGTCCAACCAACGTTAAGCCACCATTAACCATAGTTAAGCCACTCCCTTCAAATATCCATTTGAATATAACCAATGAGTGAAACAATCAATTTTACATCTTACAAATATGTAACTTTTGTTTACAATATTTTTTAATAATTGCATATAAAAAGTTGACATTATCGCTATTGTTTCAGTTACGTGAAATAAGGTATTCTGTGAATGGAATGCGAAATGACAGTTTGAGATGCAAATTAAAAGAGTGTCGAGTAGGAGGTTGACCAATAGAAAAATTTTAATCAAATTTCACATGTTTTTGTAAGGAGTGGCTTAACTATTTCTGTTCGTTGGACAACATATAGTACGATATGATGACAAAAGCACCAATTAAGGAAAGCGAATTTATCGAAACAATCCGAACGATTTTACTTTGTTTGTTGCTATGACATTTATACTGTGTGAGATTGTCAAGTTGACAGCTGTAATGAAATTTCGAATTTTTTAAATTTTCTAGTATGGTCTAAAAGATAGTGTTCATAACTCGTTGAAAGTATTACTTATATCGTATTGCTTGTGTAATTTGCTCACTCGGCCCGTTGCACTCCACTTGCCCGAATAATTGAACCAAATTACACTTGCATGATATAGATCACTTTCGACTCTCGTTATAAAAATAACTATTCCACTTCTTTTATTGCAAGTACATCGTTGTGACTTTGAAAAAAGAAAATTACTTTAAACAAAGAGAAGATATTAATTGCTATTGATGATACGACACAAATATCTCAATTAGACCTACTACACACATATGACCAGACGTGGACATGACTATCGTTCATGAAACTCGTCATAGTCGGCTTGACATTACAACATGACTGTTTAGTCATCGAGTACTTGTACAGCTTGCACATGAATAAAAGGGAATTTACCAGGAACGAGTGTGTTTTATCGGTTACATTTCATCCGTAGTTCTCATAGGCAGTCTGAATAACTTGCAACGAACGCTAAATACAATAAATTAGGCATTTTCGATCATTGCACTGAACTTATCTATCACCTTCAAAAATATAAACATAATTATTTATCACTTTCAAAAATGTAATACATCATACATTGCTAAAAGTATTATATTAATAACACTATACAACAGCCAGTTTTGATAAATAAATCATATTTCATAATTTTACATAGAAAATGCTTATTATGTTTCTAAACACAGCTTTAATAACCTAGGGACTATTAGACTATTTTACAGTAGTTAAAGTTTGTTGATTTGTTGTTTGCGAATGTTAGATTAGTTGGCGCAAAGAATTCTTAGAATTAATTTATCATTCAAGTTGGAATAAGCAACATGACATAAATAGGCTTTCATGTTATATGTTCACTACAAACTCCTTTGACCACCTTCGATAATTATAACCTTGTAAATGCAATTCAACCAACAAAACACATTTCTACCCAGTAAATTCTCTTTTAATAATGCTCAAGCTGTATACAGCTTGTATAATAATTATTTTTTTATAATTAAAATTAATTGCATTAACCGTCGATAATTGGACTATTTTAAAAGTTGAGGCAGTTGCAGTTGCTCATGTGTAGGTACCCTAGTTTATTTCAAATTATGATAGAATAAATTAATTTTAAGAAAAACAAATAGTGTCATATTAACCCTTTAGCCGAAAGATTGAAACGCCAGAGTTGTCGATGAGAACGCCTCATATTATTTTGCATTATTTAAATGCCACAGATGCTTTTAAATGATATATGTAAAAATGCTGACACACAAAGAAACGTCAGCATCAACAACGATATAGGAATTGAACGAAGATTGAATATAAATTTTGCCGACAGATTGTTTACATTGGACTAATTTATGGTCATGAATATTATTACTGTGATTATTCTACGATCGTTATTTATGGCTTATTGTATATTTTGAAAAGTGATTAATTCTTTCATTTCCAAATATCTCGAATAGTTTTTGTCGTTTAGTTTTTTATAATTAGTGTCTTGTCCCTTTGTCACAGACGTATCATTATATCGAGCAGTTCTCAAATATTCTTTTAGTTATTTTTGGAGATTTGAGTTAATCAATTGTTATATTATAATATGTTCAACGTTGCGATTGAGCAACAGCCATCAACTTCTTATGCTTATTGTTAGTGAAATTAAATTAAACAGCACGTGAAATTATTAAATAATGGCTGTAATAAAATTAAAAATACATGTTTTACACAGATTTCAAACATAGGCGCTTCATAATAAACGCTCTGATTGGAGCTCTTGCGGTCGGCCTACCTTAGAACCAAAAAAATATTTAACAAGCTGTGCTAGCGCCACTAGTGGTAAAATTTAATAAGTCCAATCATACTACGTCCTTAATAACAATGTTAATTTTGCTGCCATTAGTTGGGTTACAAACATTTCTTGTTTTGCTTCTCTATGGTATACTCTATGACTAAATGGATTTTATTAAATTGTTTACATACAGCTTTTACTTACTTATAAAGTATATACAGTGGAACCTCAATAACTTGAACCTTGATAAGTTGAACATCTTGATTACTTGGACTCCCTGTAAATTACCAACAAAATTCATATATTCAAACCTATATGCAATTCACGCCATCAATAAAAAGTTACTAGATTATTAGTTCGATTTAAAGTTTGCACAGTGACATATTCTATCAATAATTTACCTGCCCACATATTAGATGGTATAAAGAAAAACTACAATTTATTAGAACTGTAAAAATAGGAGGTACGAAGCGACAGCACTGTGTAAAACATCGTCATCTAGTAACTTTTTATTGATGACGCGAATCGCTTATAGGTTTGGATAAAGTGTAGTCAAGTAAAATATACCTCGATTACTCGAATTTTTTGATAACTCAATATGTTTTGTAAACACACTTACAGCACAATTAATTTCTCTAGATAACTGGAATTTGTGTATATATAACAGCAAAAAACCGCTAACGTATGTTTGGTGAACAATAAAGACACGTTAGAATAACTTGTAGAGAAAAAAGTCTTTGACATCGCATTATGTTTTTAGATAAGTAAATATACAGTGCATCCTCTATAATGTGAACATCCAAAAACTCGAACGACCGATTTGATATTGTACATATTTCAAAACGTGAATGCAAAATTCTTTTTATTCTAAAACATGAATAAAAATTTAAAACTATGTTACTCTTAAGGTGAGATAGTGCTACTGATTTATGTGCATTGAAAAATGATACAATAGACATACAATTAAACTGAAAGTGTGCCAAAAAAAATAAACAAACTCAACTATTGTAATCATTTCCATGCAAGTTCAATAAGTTATTAATTGTTTAGATTTGTGAGTGTAATATTTTTAAGTTCCCATGATAAGTAGATATTGTTATATTTATTATGGTATCTGAGAAAGCCACTTACGGCCTATTCAAGCATATAAGCGATTTGCATCATCAGTAAAAACTTACTGGATTGTTTATTTGTAATTCGGTTTGAAGTTCGGAAACTGACATTCTATCAACGATTGCACACATATTAAATGGTATAAAGTAAAACTACAATTTATATATATATATATATATATATATATATATTTTCGCGTTATAGCGTTTTACGCCTTTCGATTCCCAATTTCCATTGTCCTCTCTCATTCCATTCCATGTGATAAAATTCTGGGGTTTCTTCCGTGTCGTATTGGGATTTAAGATCGAGCTTGCCTTATTGTTCACAGAGTTACCCCCCCCCCCCGTATCCAATGGGGCTCCCTCCAATGGAGGTGTGGATTTCCACCCGGGGATATTTCCGTTGAAGTCTCATTCTGCATTTAATAATGTTTGCTCGTTATTATTTTCCGTGTGTTACGCCTAACGCCACAACCCCCATTAATGGAGGATCCTACATTCAGCTGCCCATTCTGAGTCAGACGCTGTTGGTTCATCAGCTCTCATTACCATTGTGACTTGGTGTCATCTTCTGCCTCTGAGACCGTTGACCGATTTGTTGTTTGCTAGTTTTGGTCCGCCCCGGGTATTTTATTTCCCCGGTACCCATCATATCTGATGGGCGTTCCCCTATCCGCCACCTAGGGAGGCGGCTGATGGAGGACTAGCAACCCCTCACAGGAAACTACAATTTATTAGAACTAAAAATAAGAAGTACGAGATGAAAAACTACTGGTACTGCATGAAACGTCATCATCTAGTAACCTTTTATTGATGACGTGAATCGTCAGACAGGTTGGATAGGTCATAGTGTCATTTACTTATTTTTAATTAACAGGTTGACTGCCCAAGAAAAATACTTAAAAATTCCCTAAATGCCAAGTTGATAATATTCAACCTTATATTATAAGGTGTTACATATGTTGCTTTAGAAACAAGATCCAATAGTTTATTTTTGTATTTTTTCTTAAATAGTCGATGTTTTCTATATGACGAAGCACCAGCAATTATTTTACTTGCGTTAGTGGTTGGTTGATTTATATTAGACTCGCAAAATGTGTAAACAAAGATAGACCATACTATAATATTAGCAGTCGTATACGACTGCTCGGTCACATGAACCTTCACCAACGGGCGGTCGTATACGATCGCTTGGCAGTCAACCTGTTAAGCATCATTCTTCTGTTTAGCCAAAGCTGGTCTAGCGGATTTAATTCAGCCAAGTTTAGGACCTCTTCAACCCAACTTGGACGATTATATGGATACTTTTGAACCATTACAAGGTAGTATGACTTTTTAGTTATATTTTGAATTCAAAATTTACTTTTAGAATTTATTTCTTCCAAATTGCCAACTGTACCTGAAGAAAATGGCACTGAAACCCTATATAGACAACAGACTGTTAATTGGTGCTATACTGATCTTGATCTCACAAATACAAATAACCTGCAGGTAATAAATACCTATTATTTACAAAAATACAACAAAATCTACAATTAATTGCCCTAGTTGAACACATCACCGATAATAAACCAATTCAATCAAGGGCAACCTGTGCGAGATACAAAACCTCTATCGGTTGAAAATGACAACCCACAGTTATCTACATATTCTAATGAAGTGATGGTTCATCCTGTAAAGGTCTTTTTATCTCAATCACAACAACAACCACATACACCACAAACTTCCATATATCGTTCTCCTGTGATTTCAAAATCAGAAAAGTCTATTAAAAAATTTGGCGAAGCATCGTCTTACAACAAATCTACGGATTCTATGTACCAAAACTACAGTTTACCCGATATATGTGTTGAAAATCAGTTGCAGTGTATGTAATATCATATTTCTAATCTGCTAAAGAAATGTACGTAGTTGTTCACAGTATCCGCCCAGCAACAAACTTTTAAGTTACCCTCGACTTCCGATACAACTGAACAACCTTCAAGAAATTATAATTTCCCTGCTCCTTCAACTACGATTCCAAATTTAAAATTTACATCGCACAATTTTAATAATTATAAAGGACAATTACAGTCTCACATTCAAAGCCAAACTAACGCACCGTCAGTTAATACTTTGCTTGAAGGTTCTTTACAGGTATTTGTTGAATAATAACGACAAGTGTATAAAGTATTATATTTTTTATGCTAGAAAGAGAGTAAATCAGAAAACCACGTGCAAACAACGCAGCGAATAAGTAGACAGCGTTCCTTGTCTGTGTCTCGAGAACCAGTTAAAAGACCACCCCTTTTGAGTGCCATCAGTGATCCATCTTTGGTTACTCCTGCAAATAGTGTATTATTAACACAGTTGTTAACTAACAGTAAGATTATTATAATGATTTCAAGCTAAGATTAATTTTATTTTTAAATTGTAGATGCACAAACTGGAATTTTTACAACTAGCCATAGTTTAAGTTCAGTGTGTCATGGTTCTGATCAGTGTTTAAGTTCTGTACGAATAAAGGAAGAAAATACGTCAACGTCAATTATTCCTCAGACTCAAACAGGAACTGCAACTCTGATCATCACACCAGTTGCTATGAGTTCTTCTCAGTCTTCCATGAATGATCCGGTATGAAGGTGTAATGAAAGAAAATTGTAAATTTTAAATTTCTTATTTTAGTTGTTGCTAGCAACATTAGGTACATCAAATTCTTCGAGCCCGTCCAGTTCGCAAGGAATGAGTTCTTGTCCTACTTCGCCGCAAGATGCCTTAGGTTCCCCTACTCATGAATCTGCACATAAAGATCATAGACGAGTGGGACACATACATGCAGAACAAAAACGAAGATATAACATTAAAAATGGATTTGATATGATACATTCACTTATTCCTCACTTAAATCAAAATCCTAATGCTAAAGTGAGCTTAATTTATTAAATCGAATATCACATTTTTAATGTCTTTAATTTTAGTTAAGTAAAGCTGCGATGCTTCAAAAGGGAGCCGAATACATACGACAACTACAACAGGAAAGGAGTCAGTTAAAAGAAGAAATGGATAATTTGAGACAGCAAATAGAAACACTGAATACTTCTATAAGGCAATTTCTATTTTTTTTTTTTTTTTCTATTTAACATAGACCGTTAGTGCAACAGTTTTGGAATTAATATTTAAAATTAACTTTATGAAATTTAATAATTTTTAGTTTTTTTTGTTATTATGCACAGTGGAACCTCGATAAGTCGAATATTTCGATTACACGAACTGGCTGTGTGAATTACAAACAAAATTCTCAAGAAAATATATCTCGATTACTCGAACTTTCGATAACTCAAAATTTTCTTCTCTTCCCTTGAGTTCAAATTATCGAGGTTCGACTGTACTTCCATTTTCTTATATCATTAATTTTTATTCATTGGAATGCTACATTTTTTCATTGTCTCTTATAAAGATTAGTATATTGTTTATTTCATTTTAGTGTAAAATTTCTAACTTCTTTTTTACGTTTGTGTTTTTGTTTCATTTTCAACAATTTATACAGGATGTTAGGAGAGTCCATGTCAATATCGAATAAGGCGATAAGCGAGGTCAAAAGGAACAAAATTAACCATACATGTTATAATGCAAAGTCTTGCAGATATCTAAATAGCGAAAAGGCGAGGAGCAATTAAACGGTAATAAAACACAGATATCACATTGCACGTTTACTATTATTTTTTATACATCTTACTTGTTTACTTATTGTTAGTTAAAAAATATGTTTTCGCATATCTTATTCAAATAATACAAAAGGAAACACTAAACAAAAGTATCAGAACGGACTCTTGTTGTCAGAATACGCCGACAACATGCACAACTGATACAACATTAGAAAGGTTATGAAATGTAGAAATTTTTAAAACTAGTTGAACATTATTAAAGTTCGCAATTTTTGCCACAATGACCTCTAAAATTGCAAATTGATTGTGTGTTGGTACATTCTGATACTTTTGTTTAGTGTTCCCTTTTGTATTATTCGAGTAAGATATGCAAAACGTATTTTTTTAACTAACAATAAGTAAACAAGTAAGATGTATAAAAAATAATAATAATAATAAACGTGCAATGTAATATCTTTGTTTTATTACCGTTCAACCACTCCTCCTTCTTCCATTGGCAAAAAATGGATAACGGTCGCTATTTCGTTATATTTAAGACTTTGCACTACAACACGTATAGTTATTTTTGTTCCTTTTGACCTACGGATATGGTCAAATTATTATAAATTGTGCAGTTTTCAATGAATATTTTATTTTAAACGGTATAAAGTCAAAATTAGCAATAAAGTGACAGTCCCACTGCAGCCACTACCACCGATTGTCATTAACTACCATCAACTAAAATATTCGTGTGCGGTCCCACTAAAACAAGTAGTGATTATCCAGGTTTTACTATACTTAGATTTGCTTTCTACAAATGGGTTTCAATTTCTAAAAATTTTCACTAAAAGTTTCTACTCTTTTTAGTAATTGCCAATCGCTTTTACCAGCAACTGGAGCTCCTGTATCAAGAAGAAGGGACAGTAAAATGCAAGATATGTTTGATGATTATGTTCAAAAAAGAACAATGGAAGATTGGAAATTTTGGATTGTATCCTTTCCTCAAAAAAAAAAATAATAATAATTTGATTTTCAAGTAAATATTTTCTAAACCATATTTACAGTTTAGTTTATTGTTTCATCCTCTTCTTGCATCCTTTAATAATTTCGTATCTACCTCCAGTTTAGAAGATTTATACAGATCCACCTTACATTGGATAGAACAGCATTGTACTTTAGTTGATCTCAGACCAGGTGAGATGAATTGTACAAAACACAACCTTTTACAAATTGCTTTTATGTTGTAGTGGTTTTAAATTCCTTAAGATATCTGTGCACAAAAACAGATATATTATCAGAGCCTGACAAATTACCCGAAGAAGCCAGACAAGCAGTTGTTTCTTCTTTAAACAGTAGTGGTAATCAAAGTCAGCTTTAATATAATTTTGCTCAATAATTTGTTCGTGATATAAAAGTGCAAAGCTAATTAATATATTTGTTATATTCATTTTATGTTTAAATAACATAAAAATCAATAGCAGTTGTGGTTAGTTTAACCTTCCTATAACCCCCCCCCCCCCCCATTATATGCCGCATTGGTCTCTCAAACCAACAAAATACAAAAATGTTCTTTTCTCAGAAATTAATCACACTAGCACTTTGTGTCTTTTAGTAGCTTCCTAATATGTACTGAAAACTTTGAAGAATATAATTATATTAATAGGTTAATTTTCCCAAGAGAAACGGTTATTACTACTAATTAAAGTGCACAACATATAAGTAAAAAAACATATAAGTACCCTATTACAAATAACTTTCCATTCTAATAAGATTTCATAACAAATAGTTAAAACAATAATAGGTCTAAAACACCACGTGCAAGTATAGATGTTATGAAAAATGGCACGGGTATAGGAAGGTTATTGATTTTTTTATTAGAAATAAAATGCTAATATAAGTAGGTACAAAAGATAACTTAAAAAAAGAACATTGTGTCCCGTACCGCAGCCGTGTCGTACATGGCACATTCTAACATAAATCTGCCTTAATAGTGCAAGAAAAATAAGCCAAAAATTACACAAATTTTGAAAAAGTTGACACAGACGAGGAATTTGATCGAGAAAACACCAACCTGCATAAAAAGAATGACGTACGAATGTTTTATATTCAGTTCTTTGCATTCGAATTATTATTATTATTCTATCGCACTATATTTTCTAATTTGGCTTCTGCTCCAGTATCTTCGTATTTTGAGGATACTCTAGAGATGTTGCATTTGCTTTCTTATCGAATACCTATACTAAAAGTCTCCTAAAATTGAACCTGTGTTACTACAGCCGTTACACTGAAAACGGCAGCTCATTCTTGTTTTTTTTTCTATGGAGTTCCTTAATCATTGCAGATAAAGAAAAAAGTTTCAAATAAAAATTGTAAACCACAATTAAATAATCAACTATTATCATCAAAAAATTTTAACTAATGATGATTAACCCCTTGTCCTACAACAACGAGTGAGACTCGTGGTAAAAAATTTGGGCCAAAAACAATAAGCACGAGCCTGACTCGTGGTACTTCGTTTGGACCAAAGTTAAACAACACAAGTCTGGTTCATTCGGAACAAACGTAAAAAACACTAGTCAGACTTGTGGTTCAGTTGTTCTCGATATTTATCCCTTTTCATGAAAGTTTTCGCTTTCAAACAGTTAAATGGCTCGATCTTCTTGTTTATTGTGACCCGAGCAATTGGGAGTTAACGGGCAGGGCAAGGGGTTAAAGGAAATCTTCTGACAGCGTTTTATTATCAAAACATGCATCTAACATTCATTTACCTTATTTTTGCAGAATGTCATATAGTGTGTTCACGATGTGGAATTGATTATGGAATAATGAAATTTATAAGAATTCTTTTTTCAAAGAGAACACCCTGTACAGTAACCCCCCCCCCCTCCAGAGTTACATAACATGCAACTCGCATATATTTGCAGTTATGTAACGAGTTCAACTCTCACAAGACATTTTTTATTTGGAAAGCGAATATTTCAGTTTGTTTTTATATTCTATCCTATAGTTTTTATACTTTTATATAGTTCATGTCAGAGTAAATATTGCCACATGATGTCTGTTTTTATAATATATAATATTATATTTTTAATATATAATAATAAATAATACAGTAGAGCATCGATCATCTGGATGATCCATTATCCGGAAAGCTTTGAATCATAAATTTCAGATTTTTTACTACATAATATTGTACATATAGGCCTATTCAAGCGGCCTGGAAGTCCACATCATCAATAAAAGGTTACTAGATGACGACGTTTTGCAGTGCTGTCACCTCGTATCTCATATTTTTACAGAGTTCTAATAAATTGTAGTATTTCTTTATACCATCTAATATGTACAGGTAATTCATCTATAGAATATGTAACTTTCTAAACTTTAAACCGAATTATAAATAAACAATGTTGTGTTAGTAACTTTTTTACTGATGACATGATCGTCAGGCCAGATATATGTTGAATCCAATGTAAAATTTTTTTTGTAAAGACTGAAATATCTTTATGTTTTTATTTACCTACTATAAATACATTTGAAACATGTTAGTGAAATAAGTATAGCAACAGAAAATATATGATGGCGCTGTTTAGCGCTGCATTTTAAGTATTAATCGATTATCGGGAATATTGATTTTCCAGACACTATGGATCCCAAATTAATCCAATTAATCAATGCTCTACTGTATATAGATATTACGGTTTCCTACGAATTTACACTTAAATATGTATTTAATTTACAAGTTTGACTTGCGTAAAGGTTTACGGAATGTATTACTTACATAACTCCGGGGGTACCGTATATAATTACACTTTTCGATTCATTGAAATATTTTAACATTATATTTTATACATAATACACCCTATTTTGAAATTAAACAGTTTTTGAAAAATTTAATGTTTTCCTTTCTCATATAAAAAAAACTTATAATTAACTACTGCAATAAAATAAAAAATAAGAATTAAAAAATATATTGAAAAGTGACTCAAATTGAAATCTGAAAATTTATATACAGGCCTTGGTCATTGTGTCCTAATATTTAATGAAAACGTTAGAGACTGTTACTTCTGGTATAACCAAAAATAACATCAACTTCTTTATTTTAAATGGAATACCATATTTATTTATTAAATCTACGAGAAATTTTATAAAAACTTCATTTAGTATAAACTGTAATCTTAAGCCCGGCATAGACACTCTTCCTTACCTTAAGTTTTTTTATCTGTACAGTTCTAAGTTGTAATGCAAAATGGAATCCTAATTGAGACATTCCGTTTAAAATTTTAAGTCAGCATGACCGATTTACGAAAATTATGTACAGCTATTATTTTAACAAAAAAAAAAGAAGCAAAATACTTAAAAACTTAAAGTAAGACGGAGTATCTATGTCAGCCCTTATATATTAAAAAAAGCTTACACGTGAAAAATCACATTTGTTATGAAACAACAGACATATTTTTACAATAGCGCTTCAGAAATACAATTACTGATATAGACTTTGAATTATTTAATTTATCGGTTGTTCCATGACAACTGTAATTTTTCATATGCATATTTTTTTTATAAAATAGGTACTCTAAATCAAAATGTTTAAAAACTATAGTATCAGAATGTTCCAAGGAATCCAAAAGTGTATTAATATACATAACGTTCTATTTGAAAAAAATGAGTTTTTATACACTCATATACAGAAATTAAGGTCGTGGCAATTCAATATAACATTCAACTATATTTTTTTGTAATGGAATTGGATAGCATTTATTTTTCTCTATACGCCCCTCTAAAAATATCGTAAAGTCGAATAAGAAATATTTTTAGAAAAATCAAATTTATAATGTCTAAATATGTTAAAACTTCAATTGGCTGGATTTTTTTGTGAGGTTTTCTTAAAAGTACCGTTTACAACAATAGACCCCAAAATGAGGAACAATTGAAAATTCGTATTCGGGAACAAATACGGCCAGTACCAGTCGAGGTAATATGGAATGTGTTACAGGAATTTTCAATCGAATTGCACATTGTCAGATAGTTAATAGTGAACAATTTGAACATCTTCTGTGATATCAATATTAAACATCTTTTGAATAGTTTAAATAAAGCAATTTATTAAATTTTTATAATAAAAGTACAGATATTTTTAAGATTGGCGCAAATAACATATAAAGACATTAAACTTGATTTTTCTAAAAATATTTCTTACGATATTTTTAAAGGGGCGTATAGAGAAAAATAAATGGTATCCAATTTCGTAATAAAAAAATATAGTTGCCGCATTTAAGAAGAATATCAATGATGTCACAGTTTGAAAGTATAACCGCTCAATGGTATAACTTAAAAAAAATAAATGAACATCGTCAAATTATAGCAGAGAACTTTTGTTAAAACATTTTTTTTTCTAAAATCCTTAATCTCTAACATAATTATTTCTTACTTTTTATTCACCCTGTATATTATCTCCTAGGCAAAAATTATAATGATAAAAATTATTATTTATTATTGTGGTTTACATTTTTTATTTGAATCTTTTTTTCCTCTATCTGCAACGATTAAGGAACTTACATTAAAAAACAAAAATAAGTTGGTATTTTTCAGTATAATGACCATAGCACAGCTTTGATTTTAGGGAACTTTTAATATGTTCAATAAGATGACAAATGTAACATTTCTACCAAAGGGCTACACACTACTTAAATGGAAATCTAGGAATCAGTCGATTTTGATGATTTTTATACTATTCCATAAATTAAAAAAAAACTAAAAAATCATATCATTGGCATTATTACATAGAAAAATTGATGGAAAAGATGCCATTAGCCATTTTATAAGAATATATTTCCCATTTAAAATACATTGCTGTCAATCATTCCTTCTTAACAATAGTACCTTATAAGCAAATTAAACTAATCCTTTCAGTGACTCAAAACTTTTGGACGTAAAAGTGTAAATAGAAACCTCATGTCCAAAAATTTCAATGTTTTAGTCACTGAAAGGATTATAGTTTAATGAGCTATCAGGTGCTATTGCTAAAATGGAATAATTGACAGCAATGTATTTTAAATGAGAAATATATTAATCTAAAATCGCGAATTGAGACTTTCCTATCAATTTCTCCGCACTGGGCTAATGATAAGATTTTTTTAATTACCTATCGCATGACATAAAACTCTTCGAAATCGACTGGTCCTTAAATTTCCATTTAAGTGGTGCTTAGCCCTTTCTTGTATGTACTAATATTTTCTAGATCTAAACTTGTTTTTCTTACACCATAATAATAATGCTAATGTTACTAACTTTCATCATAAACTAATATCTGCCATGAAAAGGTGCAATCTAAACAACTGCCTTATAAAAATCTGTATTATCAGTGTTTTCATAACAGTTCATCATCAACTTAATAAGAAATTTCTGAAAAAAGGGGAACAAAACCTGAATTCACATTTTCATGATTATTAGTGGACATCCTTATTACATAATAATACTTAGTATTTTTACTAAAAAAAAATATAATAAGTTGCATGTAGTGCCTTATGAATATTGAGCGTGATTTTTTTGATATTTTATGTAATGTAATTATAGCTTTAAGGTACTTATAATTTGCTGGTTAATTGTATCGATTCACTAAAAACTTGCTGACATTTAGCAACGAACGTTATTGCTTATTTGACAGTTGTTTGTTATACAGGCCAATTAAAAAATTCATATTGTAAAATTTTAAGACGTGCAAAAGGATTTAATGATAAATACAGAGAAACTTCTCCAAGACGACCAGGCTCGGTGCGAATCAAAACTGATCTTCTTTAGAGGTGGTCGCCTAAGGAAGAATAAGAAAATAAAAAATTAAAATATGTATGTATACAGAACCTTGTAAAACAATGAAAACATGTCAAAAATTTCTTATTTTATTAAATGAACAGCATTAAAACACATTAAAAAAACGTATGTTTTATAAAATATCTGTTTTATATATAGTGACTGGTATAAAGTTGGACACAAATGGAAAACTTTTTTATTTGAAATTTCTCAAAAAATTTATTCTTTGTAAAAATCTACATAGTTCCAAATTTACAATATACATATCAAAATTTGAATACAATCTTTCGTATATGAGAAACGTTCCAAGAAATGAAATCGGCCTAATTGTAAGAGTAAAGTATTTAATTTTTGAAAATACACAAAAATGTAATTAGGAAAATTTGTTTAGAATTACAGGAAGATGTCAAATACGAAGTTATAGTCACTTGATTCAAAAATATTTTTTTTACTTTTTGGCTTACTTTTTTCCTTTCCTATTTATTACCTTTGATTATAGAACTTTATAGATAGCCAACCATATCATCATAAAATATCATAAATCAACATAAAATCACTATGCGTTTGACGCCAAAAGTCGCCGGTCTTCGAATAACTTCGAATCTACTTCTTTGATTCTCTATGCCTTGCAATATCATTTACATTATGTTTAATTTATTACCTACTCGTATATTTATTTATGTTTCATGCTACAGCTGCATTTAAAAATATCAACTAAAAATTAAATACATTTCATAATACGATTTGGAGTGTTTTTAGTCCAATTACGTCCACGGATGGAGTTTACAAAAGGGCAAATGAACGAAACCATTCATTTTTCGAAAAAAGTAATTCACGATAAATGCTTTTGCTTTTTAAAAAAATTATATTCACCTTGAGAAATTTGATTTTCTGTGTACAGGGAGCTCCAAAAATATGAAAATGAGCCATGAATAAACTACTTTCATTTTTAGATTTCGAGCCAAATATGAAATAGAAAAGTTGTTTCGAATCTAATTTGCAGTCAAAATCAAAAATTTTAATTCAATACACACGTTTTTTAACTCGATAATATTTATTACTCGAATGCATCTTTTATTTCTCCTAAGAAAAAAAATAAACAATAATAACAATTAATAATAAGAAAAAAGTAACAGATTTTCTTTAATTGATTGAATGACCAGTACTGTGGCAGCATTGGCTTCGGTATAAGTTTTTTTTTTTTATCGAGCACTAAACCAGTTTTCTGAAATTTCTTGATCATTTTGTGTACGGATACATTAAAAAACTTTTCATTGAATTTTTCAATTACGTGGCGATAGGAACATTGGCTGCTTCCATTTTCATATTTTTGGAACCCCCTGTACACAGAAAATGAAATTACTCAAAGTGAACGTAATTTTTTTAAGAAGCAAAAGCATTTATCAAGAATGACTTTTCGAAAAATGAATGTTTTTGTCTATTTGCTCTCTTGTAAACCACATCCGTGGACATACTATACATATAGGTTCTAATATTGTAAGTGCATAAATCATGCACTTTGTGAAAACTTAGTTTAGGTAATAATAAAAAAAAAAATTAAGAACTAATTTACGTGTTGCCACTAGCTCCATAAGCGTTGGCTATCTATAACCCTCTATAATCAATGGTATTACGTAAAACGATTTTTTTTAAAACTGATTTATTATTGGGTAACATAAAAGTGTAGGTACTATCGAATTTAACTTTCGATCACCTAAAGACTAAAAAATGATCATAATTATGAAAACCAATGCTAAAATAATATAATTTTGGGTCCAACTACAAAAAGAACACACAAACACGTCCTCTTTAACAAAATTTATTCAGTAATAAAAACAAGAACAAAGTAATTACATTCAAATGATACAGATAAAGAACAAAACTTGACAATTTTATTCTAGGTAGTACTATATAGAAAAACGACCAATAAGTTAAAAAAATATTTAAAAAAATTGTGAGTATGATTTTGTATTTGATATTTTCTTGCAATTCTAAGAATCTTTTTCAAATTACATTTTTGTGTATTTTTAAAAATAAGGTTACTTTACTCTTGAGCCTATTTTATATTTTAAAGTGGCTCGTGTATATGAAAGGTTGTATTCATATTTTACCATGTGTATTTTGAATTTGGAACTATGCAGAGATTTTTACAAAGAATTTTTTTTTTAATTTAAAATAAAAAAGTTCCATTTGTATCCAACTTTAATGCTGGTCTTTGTATATAAGTATTACATAGATTAAAATATACATACATATTTTTTTTTATTAATATACTTATGAAGCATTGTTTGGCGACCTTGTTGTATTTTTTTTTTTTGGTTTTAAACCTCTTTTTCTAAAATAGTTTTGAAATTCTGTAATTAATTATAGTTTCCTAAGTTATGGGACAGGTTGTTTTAACCATTAAACCGATTCAAAATTTCTCCTAGAGGTACAGCTAAAACAGTTCATCGTCTTCTTCTGATAAAATTTTTTCGACGCAGTTTGAATTGTTGTAGTGACAAATCCTCCACATTTTAAATTTCTTCATCTTCATTAAATTCAGTATCAATATCGAGATTTGCTGGTTCCAATTAAAGTTCGCAAATACACAAATTCTAAAACCTTAATTTTCAGACTAAGTGGTCGCTTATACATAACATTTGACAGTTGCAGTCGGATTAGGAAATAGCAAACCTTAATAAATAGGCCGTTTTAAAACTGTATAAATATAGGTCGCTTTAAAGAGGTAGTCGCCGCGAGAAGTATTTGCTTATACAAAATCATATCCTGAAATGAATTGTTTGTATTAGTCACAAAAAGTTACCGCGAAAGCATTTATTAGAACTTAATAATATGAATTCTGATCATCCTGTATAACAAACAACTGTCAAGTAAGCAATAACGTTCCTTGCTAAATGCTAGCAAGTTTTTAGAGATCCGGGCCGATTATTATATGTATAATTATAATTTGTTATTTGTGTATCGTTAGTTTTAAATTGTTATAATTTCCATTTTTGACTTTGTATCTACAATAAATCTGTTTTGTTTGAAAAATTATTTAATGGAAGTTTTATTTGATCATTATGCTGACTTTAATATAGTTTTATTAGAATGACGGTGTAATTTGAAGTATTTACCATTTTTGATTGAGTTTTCTCCTGTATTATTAATTTGCACCTTACACGTGACCAACAAACATATATTTTCTCAAATTTGATAAATTGGTTAAACAATTATAGCCAATAGCACTCGTTCAAGTACACCTATTTGAATAGACGCCCTGACATCGGCAAAATATTAGATGAAGTTTTATGGCGAGGAATGTTTCTTGTAGGTACGATTTTTCATGCCTATGTTAGAAATATAAATTTTGTTTCAATACGATAATAGTTTATAAGCGTTGAAATTTGTGTTTCGTAGTTGTGCGCTTTATAGAACAGGTAAGTTGTTTTTATTTTTGTTTAAGATTTTATTACGAATCGTAACCAAAGTCTAATTATGAATATAAGTTTATAAAAGATTGAGAATCATAAGTATACAGTTGAACTGCAAATATATTATGTTACACCTTATAAAATACCATAAACATGTTTGCTGAACTCGTTTTGAGTACAATGCGCAGTAACATAGATTTATTTTCAGAGACAGGGCGATAATGGATCCTCTAAGGTTTTATGTAATAAAAAGGTTCAATACACTGGCAGGTGCTTCAGATTGTATTGAAAGTCTAATTGCTGATGTTAACATTAATGTTGCAGTTGTTCCTTTGAATCCTGACAGTTTAACTGACAACGAGGAATACGACAAGAAAGATTTAGCTATAGGTGGTAGTCAAAATTCCAAGAAATGTTGCTGGAGCGATCGATTTATTTGTTACACCAGTGTGTGATGATTCTTCGTGGAGTAGTACCGAAGATAAAAATCTCAATATTCAGAGAAAAACATTACAGACGCCTGAACCAAAACAGAAAAAAAAAGAAAACAGATGCCGGTTGCAGTACAGCTTCTTGGAAAAAATGCAATTCCACAAATGGGTCTGCATTTACAAAAATATTAGATGGTGTATCAGTACGACAAACAAAAATGGTGAAATAGATGGTTATTTATGGCCTCTGTGCGCCTAATTAACGCCAGTTAATGAGAAAAGTAATAATTTATTGCCTTATCTCTCACTTGAGCATTAATGGGTTAAGCATGTGGTAATGAAACAAAATGCAATAATTTTCCAAAACTTTTATTAACAATTGAATTTGAGGTGTGTATTTAAATTATTATACTGCTAGTCCATCTGATATAAACTTCTCTATATAAGTTAGTGAAATCTATGTAAAATCTGATTTAAAGCTATTTAAACAAATTCAGAAGTTTGACTGCGAAAATAAAAATTTACCACCAAACATCATAATACCATCTTAAATTTAATGCAGTAATAAATATATATTTATTTGAGATAGAGATAATAAAGAAAATAGAATAAGATAATAAAAAGATAATAAAAGATAATAAGAAAATAAAAAAAAACAAAACACATATCTATAGTAACAAAAAAAAAAAGAATACAAGAAACAACTAAATTTAAACTTACAAAACCTGCTTAATTTGGAACATTAAAATTAACACAGTGTAAGACCTCATGAGCTTTTATAACTTTTTGATACCTTCTTTGCATATTATTCACCTTGGTATTAAAGTAATCCCGAAGAACTTATCTTCATATTTTAAATAATATGCCACTTACGAGGGGAGGCTGTGATGGAAAATCGTCAACAACATTGATATAATTGTTTCACTTATTTAACTTTATGCACTTTCATATGTGTCGCTAAAGTGCCACTTTGTGCAAAAGCTTGACCACATACACTACAAATGTATGGCCTTTCTCCTGTATGAGTTCTTATGTGTTTAGTAAGAGTTCCCTTAACGGCAAAACTTCTTCCACACTCTTTACAAGAATATGGTTTTTCACCACTATGAATTCTCATATGAACAATAAGTCTACCACTTTGGTTGAATCTTCTGTGACAAACTTTACATTCGACAGGTTTTTCACCAGTATGAGTACGAATATGTGCAGACAAATAACCTGACTGGGGAAAATCTTTACCACATATTTTGCACACATGAGGCCTTTCACCTGTATGTGTTCTTATATGAGTCATTAAAGTTCCAGGCGCAGCAAAACTTTTATTACACGTTTTACAGTGATAAGGTTTCTCACCGGTATGAATGAAATAATGAATCTTTAAATAAGAAAGTTGAGCAAATCCTTTACCACAAACGTTACATAGGTATGGCTTTTCACCAGTATGAATAAGCTTATGCCTTTCTAAATTACTGTGAAAACGGAATGTCTTATTACATATATTACAAGTACGAGGTAAATTTCTTTTATTTCTCATATTTTTATGATCATGTATTTCATTGCTGAAATTTTTTTCAGATGCATTATGAGAATGATAATGTCTTTTTAAACCGTTTTTAGATCTGAATCTAAAAAATTTGCATAATATAAATAGAACACAATTTTAAAAGCATATTTACTTACTCTTTTTCACAAGCATCACATTTATAGATTTTTCGATGAGATTTAGCCATATGACGATTATATTTGCTTAAACTCGAACATACAATATCACAATCTTCACACGGATATACTTTGTTTTTAGATTTGTAAGCTTTATGTTTTTTAATTTGTACTTTTTTCTTTCGTTTGAAGATATCATCACTTTCATCAACATCATAGAAATTATTACCCTTATATGCAAATTCTATAAAAATTCATTACAAAAAATCTTTTAGAATACTTACGACCAGCTGCACCGATTAAGTTTAAAATTTAAGTGTAATTTAATTGTCTAATTTTTCTCGCAATACCATTGTATTTCCATGAATAATTTATGTTCAAGTTACACTTAAATTTTAAGTTTAAGTGGTGCAGTTGGGTGTCAATGATATAATTTAAAAAATCACCAATATTTTGAGCTCCATTTTTTGGTGGATTTTCTACCTCATTAATTTTACAACTATTGGCTGTCTTATCCTTTTTTAATTTCTGTACATCTAAAAATAATACAGTTATTAAATATCAGTTTGTATACAGGTAAAATATTAAACCTACAATGACATAAAGTAACATCTGAATCTTCACACAATTTTCTGAACAAAAACACTCTATTTAATTCATGAGCACACTGAGGACATACTTGTTCTGGAAGACCGTCGCCTTTAGAAATCTTGAAATAAAAAAATTAAAGAAATAACGTAAAATTAAAATTATAAAGGAACCTTCAAAGTTGTAAAGGACATAAGAATGTCGCTAATCGACACTTGCTGTTCCATAAATTGTTCCATATCAAACACTGATTTCATACCAACACTCTCAGTTAGGCATGTACGGCATATTGACATTAGATTTGATAATAATGACATTCTTAACATGCAATGTTTGAAGAAAAGGTCCGCTTCGTATTCTTAGACAAGTGCATTTGAACTAATATTAAACATGGCGGTAATAGTATTTTGCGGCATACGGCCAAGCCAAGTACATAACCTATACGTACATATAGATTATGATAGGTTCCTATCCTACAGTTTTACATAATATAGCTGTTTAGGTATAAAACATTTGAATAAAATTGTTGTGGTTAAATAACAACAACGAGTTCATTAGCTTTTAATGATAAACAATCGGTTTTGAACTCAGTTTGTATCCTTTATTCAGATGATGACAGTTTATTTCATTGCAGAATGTTAATATCGAGCCAAACACTAATAATGTGACAGATAACGTACAATTAACAATAATTAATTAATTTTAAACATTATTCATAATTGAGAAAAAAAGAGGTATATATATATATATATATATATATTTTTTTTTGTATTTATGGATACGAAAGTAGTAGCCCCACTTGCCTAACGAAAAACACTTCTACGTTTTTGACAGGA
This sequence comes from Rhagophthalmus giganteus, assembly GCA_036326145.1. Taxonomy (NCBI): domain Eukaryota; kingdom Metazoa; phylum Arthropoda; class Insecta; order Coleoptera; family Rhagophthalmidae; genus Rhagophthalmus; species Rhagophthalmus giganteus. The sequence goes on from JARFJA010000001.1 coordinate 14,368,909, forward strand.
AAGAATTTACGAATTATTTAATAGGAACGACGTCGTACCCGCTAGTTAATGAGAAGATAGTTTTATTTACACTCCGATCGCGTTCAGGTTTTATTTCCTACAAATATACCAGCAGATCGACCGGCGTGCCAAATATGGGACAGCAATTTCAAACAGAAACGGATTTGTAGGCGTATTAGTTTCGGCAGTCTTCAAAAACTCGACGTTCATCAACAAAAGCCGCACCATACGTGCACGGTTTTTCCTATCGGCGGATGTAATCGTATTAATGGATACGGGAGCGGTAGTCCCACTTGTCTTACAAAAATCACCTCCACGTCCTCGACAAGAAAGGATTTACGAATTGTTTTATAGGAACGACGCGTCGTGCCCACAAGATAAGGCGAAGATAGTTTTATTTCGGCTCCGATCGCGTTCAGATTATATTTCCTACAAATATACGAGCAGATCGACCGGCGTGCCAAATATGGGGCGGCAATATCGAACGGGAACGGATTTATGGGCTTATTAGTTTTTCATTTTCGAGTCGAACCTTCGAAACTGCAGGTAACTGCCTTCATAGAGCATTACGTTGCGTTAATTAACTGGTGAAAAAGTTGAAAGTATATTAGATTAATAATTTGTTATTTTAGATTCGTTCATGACGAAGTTGCAGTCGTTTGGTCGTTTGGCGAAAGGTCGCAAACCGGCTTGGCCAGGCTACTCGGTAGGTCGCTCTTTGACGCGATAAATCGGATATAACCATTATTTATCAAGAGCTCGGAAGTTAATAGTACACTCTAACGAATAAAAGCGATAATATTAAAAGGTAAATTCGTTTATAATAAATAGGGTTAGAAATCGTACGTCATCGCCATCTTGCGGAGAGTCGCGTCGACCATAAACGAAATGTCGATAAGTAAATTACAGTTTTCCGTAATGATCGAAGATTGTTTTTTTAAAGACGGTTCGCGTTCGTAGATGGCGCGACGGTATTTTTTCTAACCTAACTAGTGCATCTCGTGAAATATTATTAATTACTAAATTACGTATTATAAGGCATTGTTTATGTGAAAACCTTTATTTAAAGTCGACGTGAGGTTCATTAGGTCGTTTCGTTATTATTTTATTGTTGTTTATCTTATTTTTTCACTCGTAGGTAACGGCACAAAATGGACTTGGACCGAATCGATATCTTCTCGTGTTTTAAACAAGACCGACCGATCGTTGATTACGACGGGGAGCGGCAGGTCGGCTCGATGGTCTTACAAAAATCGCCTCCACGCGTTCGACTACAGGAAAGAATCGGTTAGGAATCGTTTAATGGGAAGGACGACGTGACGTCGACAAGATAAGGACGAGGTGGTTTTATCCACGCTCCGACGGCGTTCAGGTTATATTTCCTACAAATATACGAGCAGATCGACCGGCGTGCCGAACATGGGGCGGCAATTTCGAACGGAAACGGTTTTAAAGGCGTATCAATTTCGGCAGTCATCGAAAACTCGACGGTCGTAGACGAAAGCCGCACCACGCATGCACGGTTTTTCCCATCGGCAGATGTAATCGTGTTAATGGATGCGGGAGCGGTGGCCCCGTTCACCTTCTAAATATCGCCTCTGCATTTTCGACTGTGTAGAATTTACGGTACGTTTTATAGGAACGACTTGTCGTGCCCACGAGATAAGGCTAAGACAGTTTTATTACAGCTCCGATCGCGTTCCGATTAGATTTCTTACAAATATAAGAGCAGATCGACCGGCGTGCCGAATATGGGGCGGCAATGTCGAACGGTAACCGATTTATAGGCGTATTAGTTTTAGCAGACTTCGAAAACTCGGACGATCGTCGACGAAAGTTTTACTACTCGTACCACGGCTTTCCCGGTTTTCTGGTGTGTGTACCATGTTTCATCCGATTTGATTTTAAATGTATGAATCGTATTGTTATTAAACTTTCTAATTAATATAGGCTGAAATTATTATATAATAGCATAATCTAACTAGATATTTAATTCTTCGATACAGCATTGTACCACTGTACCAACACTGACTGACTGTGTGTGTGTGTAGGAGTGCGAGTTAGTGTGTGTGGGAGTGCGAGTGTGTGTGTAGGAGTGCGAGTGGGTGTGCGTGTGTGTGTGCGTTGTGTTGGCATTGAGTGTGCGTTGTGTCTGCGTGTGTGTGAATTGTGCGTACGTTGTATGTGCATTGTGTGTACGTTATGTGTGCGTTGTGTGTGAATTGTGCGTGCGTTGTGTTGGCATTGAGTGTGCGTTCTGTTTGCGTGTGTGTGCGTTGTGTTCAGAAGCTTTCAGAACAAGTCGAAAACGATTAGAAAACTCCTATTTCAGGTATTACAGAGCAATAATTAAGGAACTGTCGGCGTTAAAATAGTTTAAAGTTTTTTATAATCTCGATGAAATGACGCCAGGTGATACGCATAGAACAGGTCTGGAATTAATCGAAAAGAAGTTTTTCGAGATTAACAATGCAACAAATGACAATCTAAGCGCATTTCCAGCGATTTAAAATTTTTGACAAATCTGGAAAAAATCCCTTACTATAACTCTATAACTGTGTGGGGGAGTAGTGCGTGTGGGTGTGTGTGTGTAAGGGTGGGAGTGGGAGTGCGAGTGTGTGTTCCGAACAAGTAGAAAACGATTAGAAAACTCGTATTTTAGGTATTACCGAGCAATAAATAAGAAAGTGTGGGTGTTAAAATAGATTAAAGTTTTTTATAATCTCGATAAAATGTCGGCAGGTAATACGCATAGAACAGTTTTGGAATTACTCGAAAAGTAGTTTTCCGGGATTAACAATGCAAGAAATGACAATCTAAGCGCATTTCCAGCAGATTACACACGCACTTCACACACACACACATCGCACTCGTACTGCACTACTCCACCTCTTCGCACACGCATTTTGACCGCAACTTTCCTACACTACCACACACACACGAACGCACTCACAATACACACACACTCGCATTAGCTCATCACCACACAAAATATAGAAGTTATAGTTAAGAATTATTCCAGATTTGTCAAAATCTCGATAAAATTCGCTGGAAATCGCTAGATACATTTTGATTACTCGAAAATGTTTTCCGATTACAATCAAGACTGACAATCTAAGCCAGCACACGTACACGCACTCGCACACCACGCATCTACTCACTCACTCACTTAACACAACACTCCTTACACACACTTTACACGCAATCGACATCCCACAAACACACACTACTGCACTGCTATCCCCACACACAGTTATAGAGTTATAGCTAAGTTTTTCCAGATTTGTCAAAATTTTAAATCGCTGGAACAATGCGCTTAGATTGTCATTTGTTCATCTGTTAATCCAACACGTCATTTCATAATTCACAGACCTTCTTGCGATAGCGTCATCATCGAGTTTAAACTTTAACATTTCTAACGCGACAGTCCAATATGTCTACTAAGATCAATCGTTCACACTTAAGCACAACACACCGCACGCACAATTCACACACAACGCACACACACACACACGCACCACCACAACACACACACTTCACACACGCACTTCACACACACAACACACACACACTGCACTCCTACACACACATTCACTCCTACACACACACACTCACTCACCTACACACACACACACTCATCCCACACACTAACTCGTACTCCTACACACACTCGCACTCCCACTCCTACACACACACTCGCACTCCCACACACACACACACAGTCAGTCAGTGTTGGTACAGTGGTACAATGCTGTATCGAAGAATTAAATATCTAGTTAGATTATGCTATTATATAATAATTTCAGCCTATATTAATTAGAAAGTTTAATAACAATACGATTCATACATTTAAAATCAAATCGGATGAAACATGGTACACACACCAGAAAACCGGGAAAGCCGTGGTACGAGTAGTAAAACTTTCGTCGACGATCGTCCGAGTTTTCGAAGTCTGCTAAAACTAATACGCCTATAAATCGGTTACCGTTCGACATTGCCGCCCCATATTCGGCACGCCGGTCGATCTGCTCGTATATTTGTAAGAAATCTAATCGGAACGCGATCGGAGCTGTAATAAAACTGTCTTCGCCTTATCTTGCGGGCACGACGCGTCGTTCCTATAAAACGTATCGTAAATTTTGACATGTTCATTTTGAATTATGCAGATTTTTACGAAGAGTAAAATTTTCTGATAAATTTCAAATATTATAGTTTTTCCATTTGTGTCCACCTTTGTAACCAACCTTATGGTTACTGTATGTCCAAATATTTTTATTAGAAAAGCTTCATATTTCCTGTTCCACCAGTTGGAACTCAAAACTCTTCCAGATTTCTACTACACTGGTCTTGTGCTATAACAATATAAAACTAAATTACGAATCTGGGTGGGCGCACGAGTGAATCGCTCTCCTCCATCTTATTAGAATTATTTTTAATAATTTAAATTTGCCCCTTGGCCGCATCACGGTTATGCAACCCAATGTGCAGGTCGAAAATTAAATTTTCTTTTTCGATTTCAGGTGTTACGTTTATATTTTTTGTTTTTCAAGTAATAATTATTTGATTATGTAAAATTTAAAAAAAGAAACGGATTGTTTTTTGAAGTAAGTATAGATTTCTTCTGACAACATGTATTTCTTTATTCACTAATAAACTAAATTTTTAAATTTCAATCATGTAAATATAATGTAACATTAATTTATTAGATAAACAATTATTTTGTTAAATATTAGTTACACATTATATTTGCATAATATTTAAATATTATTACTTAATTGTTATTGACTACCGATAAATATTATTACTTACCTATTTTGCATTATCCAAAGTATCCATTGAATTGTGCAACGTTCACATTTTCTGTTCAAAGTTCGTCAATTTAATCATTAATATGACCCAGCACGAAAAGTAGTTCAATAAACCTAATAGTTCTACAACAGTTTAGTAGCATTTTAATAACAAATAAGTAAATCATTCCACATAACAATTTCAAATAAAAACTCCAACATTTATAAACAATTATTAGTAAAACCAAAACCTCAATAATACTAATTACCTAGATCTGTTTTCTATATATGGTAAAATTAAAAAATTCATATTATTATTAACTTTTTTCTTGTTGATAAAATTTTGAGATGGTTTTTGGAAGGCAAGTTCCAAGAAATAAAATTTGATCGTGATTGGGGACCAGGAAAACTATGGATGCACTATAATATATTATGCAGATAAGATGTCCTAACGCGAAAAATGCAAAACTTATTACACATAATCTGTTTCTAGTAGTGAGTCCATTTTTGGCATATCAAATTGCAAGTGTACTATTAGAAGTTAACATACAAGTCATAGTATTATCATGGTCAAGTGTATAAAATGTAAATAGCTGTTAGCTGTGATTTATTATTTTACAATTAAAATTTCTGATTAATGATAGTTAATAATACTAATAATATACAAGTGTATAATTCTTATAAGCAAGGAATTTCTGTCAAATTCTTTAGATATTAATAATAAGAGTAAGAATTATTACTATTACGAATTATTATTGATACATTTTTATTTATTAAAATACCTAATAAGCAATATACGTACACCTACCTATACGCAATAAAAAATTTTAATATATATATATATAAATTTAATATTTTTGTACTTAATATATATAATTTATGTCATGATTTCCTCTAACATTTGCATATTTTGAAGGAAATCATGACATAAATTATATATATTAGGTATATTAATATTAATTTGCATTTACACATTTACAAGGTTAAGGGTCCATTGCACCAATACATCTTAAAATTTAAGCATAACTTAAATTAAATGATTTGTGGAAACACATTTTCCAAGGAAAATTAGGTAGTTAAGTTACACTTAATTTTAAAACAGATTGGTTATCAAAAATAAAAATGATAAAGTAAAATTTATAATGACCTATTCAAAAAGTAATATAAATTATTTACAATTTTTCTGGAACAAGTTTACAAACAGACAATTGAAGAAAACTTTATACCTAATCATATTTTATTGAATACGGTAAATTAATATGATAATATAATATGATTAAATAAAATTATACATAATGGGATTAAAAATTACATAAAAGTTGGAAAATCTATTTTGCGGCTAATGGAAAAATTTTTAATGAAAAAATATCAAAAACTGTTAATTTAATATAAATACATTATTATGCAGTCATTATATAAAGTAGAAGAACTAGGTTAGACTTTCAACATTCTATACTGCTAAATTATATTAATTAACAAAAAAAATTAAAACTCTGTAAAAAAATGAACAACGCTACAATACATCCTAAACAAATTTTTTGAAAACTAAGTAAATAATTTGTGGCCGATTTTAAAAAATGTCATATATAAATTAATTGTCATAACTATGTTGGTTCATGTTTTAACTTTAACTACTAATAACAACCAAAAATTCCACAAACCTATTTGTAGATATTGCTTGTAATAGATGAGTGTTACAAGTACCTTAGTAACAAAGGTGAGTCATGAAATTTTGTTAAACTCTAGGTAACAAATACACACAAATCTTATCAGTCTTCAACTCGTTCAGATTCATATTCATGCACGATTATTGCATATGCAAACAATACTGAAAATAATGGAATGTATCCATTAGAAAGTATAAGATGTAAAACTTGTCAAAGTTTGAGCAATATTAAATGTATCTTCTAACACATATACTACAGTTTAACTTTTACATGTATTTGTATGCAAGTCATTCATCAAAATATTTCACCAAATAAAATGGTTGTAGCTCAAAAATCATAATTATTAGAAAATAAAAACTGAATTACTGAAGATACAATTAATTTGAGCTGACAGCAATCCCTTCGTCAATTAAGACCGTATCGATGTATATATCAGCACTAGTGGAAGTATCGATCAATTTCAAACTGAGCACCGTGTCACTTCTATATAGAACATCTTTTTCTATTCCCATTATGATTGAAACAAATGATTTTCTGCACACCAACTTTTCAAAAAATTTACAATCGTTCATTGACCAATTTGAATTCTTTGGTTGTATGCCTAAAAAATATTAATGTTAACTTAATATTTCGAGGTGCAACATATTATACATTTCAAAATGGTGCACCAAATCGATAGTACATTATAAAGGATCGTTAAGGGCTCAAGGAAAAATAATTTACAAAATCTTGATCGACAACTTACTGAGAAATGAAGAGAATTCTTATTGTTTTTTAAGGACGCTATGTTTGGTTAATTAATAAATATATATGTTAAAACATTGATTCTACTCAGGCATGCATCTTATCTGGTTATTATTTAATAAAAATAGGAAACATTAATAAATTAATTGTCAAAATGTCACGCGATGTGGTGTGTGCAAAACTCATTTTTTGGAGTTTTTGTCCTTGTAGTACAATTTATACTATGGACAATACTGCACATTTGCATTAAAATTGAAATTCATATGAATTGTTATCCAAAGAAAAAAACATCAAGCAGATTAAATTTGTAAATATTCTGTTTTAGGCCGACATATTTTGAGAGAATTTTTTGTGTCACAAACGTGGACACGCACGTTTGCGTCGATATCTGTGGTAGTTTTTTGAACATTAATAGTGGCAATACTGTTGAAAAAGGCAAACCGTCGCCATGTGCAAACTTTCATTTTGCTAATAGTGAACTGTTATAATAGTACGGAATATGTTATTTTTATTTGCTAATTTAATTTTGTAAAGCGTAATGGTGTCAACAACGTGGTCATGCTCAGAACATACACAATACTAATGCACTAATGTATGATACTAATTTTTCCAGAATTATCTATATATGCGCGGTTTCCAGGAAGTACTTTTTTATAGTTAAACTACAACACAAAATGTGTACTCCTGTAGAATTCAATTTTTGTCGTTTACGATATTCTGCCACAAAATGCCGTCGATATTAAGTTATAAGGTTAGTTAATAAAATTAGTCCATTATTATAACAGAATTAAGAAAAAGTTTGATTGCAAGAAAAATTACTTATAGTCAACAAACCATTATTTCTACCTTTATGAAAAACTATAGTGTAAGAATTTGATCAGTTAAAATACTAAAAATACAACATCTCACCTGCTAATTTTGCTTTAATTGCCTGGTGAGGCAAGTCCATAAATTCAGGATCTAATGGTACCAGTTGATCGATAGTCAAGTTTGTATAGTATCCAAAATCACAGTAAAATACAGATATAGAACCAGAATGAATCACTTTAATCACACTAGTGCTAAAATTTATAAAATTATTAAACCTTAAAATATTTTAAATATTTCGGGCATTTACCGATACCACATTCCATCCTCGTGTCTAGAAGCATATATTTTGCCTGGAAGAACGTCCTGAATTTGAAGAGGACTATATGAAAAATTCTTGTATTTTTTTTGCAATCCCATCATTAATTTAATCAGTTTGTCTTGCGATTCATAAGGTTGCACCTACAATTATTTGATGGTTAATATGCAAGCGTTCCATTGTATTTCAAATTATACTTACGAAAAAGTTGTAAGGATGTACCGCACATGGAATTTTAACATCTAAATAATTTCCGATCTTGGGAATAGTAGGGCAAGTTAGATAACCTGTTGAAGGCACGAGCTCTAAAAATTCAATTTTGAGTTTGATGTTTAAATATTCTCAAATAAATTATTTACTTGTGCAATCATTGAATTGATTGAGTGAAATTAATCTCTGCAGTTTTGTACTTTGATTCATATTGTTATTACCGTCATTTGCCAAATTTCTAAAAATAAACATTATCGCATTTTAAGTACACAATAATAACGAAGATTGAACCGTCAAAAAAAAATTTACTTACTTGAGTTCATTTTCAACCGATATAGCGGTATTCACAGAAAAAAGAATATTATCCGTTTCAGATCTCTTAAAAAATTCAACCAGATAAACATCCTGTAAGTTCTTTGAAATAGCCTTAACCAAAACAGGTTGATCGTTAGGAATTAAAGTATTTATCTTATTAACAAAATCTGAAGGAACAACTTTCACTGACATTTGCACTTTCAATGCTTGGTAAGGAAACTGATTAATAACGTTACTAAATTCCTCCAAGGGATACAAAATATAATTCTTGATAACCACTATGGTGGTATGGCCATAATCGACAAAAAACAATTGAACATATTTTCTATCAGGTGACCAATCCATTATTTCAGCTCTATACCAGTGTCCATCGTACTGCATAAAATATAGTCTCTTCTTGCTGTTTTCTGGAGTAACCTCCTCTATATGTTCCAACTTATCACTAATAATTTGCTGCTGAATTTCCTTTAATAATTTCTGAAGTTGTTCGTAGCCTTTAGAATGTATTTGAATGAATACCGAACTGTCCTCCAAAGCATTCGTAACATATACTTCTGTTGGTGTATTCTAAAAATTTAAGAACTAAGCTGTATTTTATGTTTAATAATAATACTGTTAAATTTACCAAATTGAGAGTCGGTGTCGCCAATTCTATACTAATATACGAAATCATTTCTTGATTAATATAAATGTTACTTTCTAAATCGTAAAGAATGACTGGTATAGAAGGATCGGCTGGATCGCTGTTTGCTATAATATATATATATCATTAAATCATATAGTTGATATAATGCAGGTATTAAATATCAAATAAGCCATCATTTTTATGTAATATTTTAAAAATACGAGAGTGTGTATTAAAAAACATGGCTCTTTTATAACAAATATTCTAATTTGAATGTACATGTAAACTGTGTTCAGAGAAAAAAAAGTTCATAGTAGGTGCAAATTTATGATCAAAAACTTTTAAATTTTTACTGAAATCTTTTGTTACTGGCATCGGATCCGATGCGATGTTATACTCACAACAACGTCATAAATTGTTAGCAATACATTACAGATTATTTTACCATATGGTATACCATATAAACCTGTAACTATGATGATCAAGTAAATATTTAAAATGTAAAATTTTGAATAAAAATGAGAAAGTAAAAAGTACAAAAATATAGAAGAAACTGAAACGTCAAAATCTACAACACAAAGATTGAAAAGAAAATCGAAACTAAAGAAATTAGTAGCAGCTAAAAGGAAACTTATACACACGCCCAGTAGCAGAAAGTGATGAGAATCACAAATCTGTCCAGCTAGAACATGAAAGTGAACTAAATGAAAAGAAGGCAGATTTTGAAATATTGAAAGCAATTTTGTTTTGGTAGTTTTGTACAAAAAAGTACTTAGTACATTATGTTGCTTGTATCAAATCTGTCAAAGAAGATAACTGCTGCACTCTTGCATTTCCGCCTTGTTACCAAAGTGGGTTTACTTATCCAGAGATTTAAAATGAATCTCTAGCGCTGGCAAGTGATATTGTCTTTAAATTACCTTTTAATCAAGTTCAAGAAGGTACTCGACGATCAAATAAGAAAATCGTATTTGCTGCAGATTTAAATAGTTATAATATTGCATGAAATGTTAGATTTTGGTTAATTTTGTAATTGTAATACATTTTTTTATGCTCTGTCTTGTTTTTGCCCCCTCATCCCTAACATTTGTATAGTAATGAAGTTGCACGTCTTGTTTTTCACCGCTAGTGAAAATTTTTACAGAAATTTTAGGATAAAAATGAGGCATTCGTTTTATGTTTTTTTCTTCCCAACAAGGTAACATTTTCAAATTTTAGTATTATCAACATTTAATCCCACTGTTCCTTCAACAATTGCGTATTTTTGTTTTTACCTTGTCGTAAAAATTGTTCAAAAAAATGAAGTTTAAAAAAGTCAACTTCGTTCAAACCTATATGCAACCACGTCATCAATAAAAGGTTACTAGATGATGACGTTTCACACAGAGCTGTCACCACGTACCTTGTATTTTTACAGTTCTAATAAATTGTAGTCTTTCTTTATGCCATCTAATATGTGCGCAGGTAAATAATTTATAGAATATGTCATTTTCCAAACTTCAAACCCAATTACAAATAAACGATCTAGTAACTTTTTTTTGATGACGTGAGTTGCGTATAGGTTTAGATAGGCTGTATCTAATTTTTACTCCCCTTCGCCCTAGTAAAACTTGTCATGAAAATGTTTGTCAAACTTTTATCAATCAGCCAATGAAAATGATCCGCATGACATCATTAAATTAGACCACGCCTTACAGACTGCATATATGTCATACTTGACAGCATGCAAGGTATCAAAAATTTGTGTATTACTTACTGAAAAAGTTGTACAGAAAAAAGTTGTAAGTTGTATTGCTGAAAATTTGTTTAGTTACACCGACGGATATGGTGTAATATTTGAGATACATAGTTTTCAAAAAAAGATTATTTACCGATTCCAAATTTACCATACATGTAAAGAGAAAAATGCCTCATATGGGCATAGAAATCATACACTGGAAGGTAGAAAATACAATGATTTTAACTGACTTTATAAGAAAGCGTTGTTACGCTATGATTTCATTTTTTGTTTCTTTTCGTGCCGGGCGTTCAAATTCCACTCGGCACGCTGCGCATTGGACCCTCTTAAGTTGTTTTCTAGGAATCGGGGGAATTTTAGGTTCAGAGCGTGACATCTTTTCCTCTCGGCGCGCTGGGCCGAACAAATAAAATAGTACAAGTGGAGAGTTCGAGGGTCTAACTTCGTACTGTTCCTGCTAATTTGTTTACTGCGAGTAAAATGTTTTTGAGTCATAAAGTTGACCGATGCGTTTAAATTGGTCAACGGCTTTTAAAATTTGAATATTAAATTGTGCGAACATACAGATTATTTGCCAAGTTGGGATTTTCGAAAGGCAAGCCCGTCTTATCCACGAGGTTGGAAGTCCATACCTTTAATGAAGGTTAGTTCGAAATAAGTTGGTACCGACCTTCAGGGCGTACGATACGATATTACTGGTTACTGCTGTTGGTGAGCAACAACTTTTATTTTAGTTTTCCGTTTAATATGGATACAGAATTCGTTGAACTCAATTAATATCTATATTACTGTGTTAATTTAAATTAAGTTGGAATACCCATAATAATTCTTGAGACTGTTTTTGGACAATGTTTGTGTATGTATTGAAGCAATACTGAATTATGTTATTTTGTTTTCCTACGTGTTTTAGGTTTTGTTTATTAATGTTATTCAATAAATAAAAGCGCGAATATGGATTCAATTTGTTTTTGTAATTTTTATGTATATATATATATATATATATATATATATATATATATATATATATATATATATATATATATATATATATATATATATATATATATATATATATATATATATATATATATATATATATATATATATATATATATATATATATATATATATATATATATATATATATATATATATATATATATATATATATATATATATATATATATATATATATATATATATATATATATATATATATATATATATATATATATATATATATATATATATATATATATATATATATATATATATATATATATATATATATATATATATATATATATATATATAATATATATTATATAATATATATATTATATATATATTATATATATATATATATATAGTAATCATATATTGGATATAATTGGAAGTTTTATAACGAACAAACAAAAAATAGTGGTCCCTCCGCGTTCGTTATAATAGACTTCAACCGTGTGTGTATATATAAATATATATCTGGCCCCCTTCTACTGTTAGGTGTTGAGAAACTAACTAACGTATCTAAAATGCAAGTTGTCAATTGTCAAATTATATTTTTTTATACAACAAGTTCTTGTGTGTGAAACTCAAACTTAAATTTCAAAAGATGTCAGCACTTTTGCTTCAAAGAAATTTCATGTTTCATTAAACTTGTTTTATCTACCGTTCATACGGTAAAACAAATTCTTTTGACAAGTTTGTTAAATAAGTTTATCAAACATGTTTTACTCAATGGTGTAATAGTTCAACGATGTAATATAGTTTTGAGAAGGACATGCACATTATTGACAATTAGTTACCACAAGGTTTATCGACAACAACCGCCTTTATTTTCCTCAGATAAAAAAAAAATCGTTTTTGCACAATTCCGTTTATAAATTAAATTTATTTATGTATGTCACTAAAATTTGGCAGATTCCTCCCAGAACACCCTGTATATAATTATCTTTTGTTTTCTTAACTAATTTGTCCATCTTATATTAATAACGATTGGTTCTTCGAGCCAATATTGATCTCTAACTAAATTAATGAATGTTTAGTTTCTTTGTGTAATATTTTAAGATGGGTGATTGTTTTGCTGATCAGTGTATGTATGTATGTTTTGATCATAAAAAGGACAAAAAAGAAAGATGTTATGTAATACTATTAATTAGTAGTATGAAACTTGAAAAATAAATATACATACTAGTCTCGTCCAATTGAACCTCTACTGTTTTCCAAAGTAAATTATTTAAATAATCTGAAGATTTAGATGCCTCATACAATTCTTCAACTCCCACGAGCCGGCAAACAAAAGCCTATTTACAGTTATAATTATAATATTGTAAAAACTAAAAAATATTTAAACATACTTGAGCTGGCACTTTTGCAAATTGACTTTGAAGTTGATACATGCAATCCCTAGAAACTAACCATTCATCTCCAAAATCGATGCAGAAACAATGGACATTATCATTATCGATTTCAAAAACACGAACCCGACACCATATCTGTTCATATCTTGCTACATAATATACACCTATTTCGATATTGGTCGCATGATGAATACCTCCATTATTATTATAATATACCTGTAATTCTTCAATCATCTTAAAAAAGTCATCCTAAAAAGATTAATGAAATATTAGTGAATTAAATCAAATTTATATTAAATTTACAGATTCAGTTGTATTACGTTGACGACACCATATTTCTCCGGCTGAAGCAACACACGTAATTTCTGCAGTCAAAGTATTATCATCGTCAAACTTTACCATGTTGGAAGCTACTGATATATTTGGAACGACTGACTGTGAAATATCTCTATCCTATAAAAATCAATTTCATTTTATAATGTAAAATAAATTTCGATGTTACTATGGAAATGATTACATTACATTAGGTATAAATACAATTGTAAGTAATGTATTTTTATTATTATTAATGCAGTGTTGGTGTAGTGATAACAAGATGTTGAATTTGAATAAATGCCTTTCAATTTTCTTTTTTCGTAAATTAAATAAAATTAAATTTCAATACTCTATAATAATTAGGTAATTTTCCTCTGACCAAAGGCACTCATATTAAGAATTTAGAGATAATTTTTGATAGTAAATTTACTTTTAATAATCATATCGAGTATGTTCCAGGCAAGGCATATAGGATGCTAGGGTTTATTTTTTTTGTTTTGCTGGTTGTTTTCATAACACTGGTGCTCTTAAAACTGTATTTTTCTTAGGCCAGATCTCATTTAGATTATGGTACCATAGTTTAGAACTTTTACTACCAACTTCAAACCAAGCACCTTGAACAAGTTTAAAAAAAAAATTATAAAATTGTTTCATTTTAAGTTTAATTTAATAAGTTGCTCAAATTGTAAATCGAATTTATGTCATTTTGGTATGCCATCTTTGGAGGATAGAAGAACCACACTAAGTTTGAAAGAGCTGTTTAAATTTGTTTGTGGTTGCTATAATGATCACATAATCAGTTCAGGTTTTTTTTTAAGTACCGGTCCATCCCTACTAGGTTTAATCATCTCTTTTGGCATCATATATTCTCTATCAATATGCGTAAAAATTGTCCCTCAATTCTGCTCGTTATATTATACAATAATTTGGCCTCATCAGTCAATGTTTAGTTATAATAGGGAATTATCAAATTATTTCTTAGAAATGTATTGTTGAGTTTTGTCTTTCTATTTCGGCGTGTGTTATTAGTTTTTATAATTTAATTTTTTTTTTTACTTGTTCTGTAAAAGTTTTCATTTACCTTGTACTTAATATGTCATATAAATTTTATTATTATATATATTCACATTAATGTAGATTTTAGTTTTGTAATATTGTGTTGGATTAATTTTCTCTTTGTACTTATTAATGTTTAAATTGTTAAATTTGCACCAACCCGTTATTGGGTGTTAATCTGCTAATACCTATTGGTTGGCCTCAATAAATAAATTAAATTAAACAATATTTCTCGTGTTTGATACGTTGGAGTAGCACTCAAAAAGATTTCACATCTAAACATTTTTACTAATTTTTCACCATTCAAAATTTTCAGTAAACATGTAACTTTAATATGTGTGTTACAATGTACACATAATTTGACAGAATTTTTGTTAACACAGTGCAAAAAACAAAATTATTTGTTATTCTGTAAGACGACCACTTTCCAACCCGACTGCGATCCTTACAATTAGGCAACCACCTCTAAAGAAAACCAGCTTTAAGTTGCATTGAGCGTGGTCGTCTTAGAGAGATTTCACTCTAATTTGGAAACAACGTTTATAAGATATTGTTATTTATGATAAAGTTCTTTAATGCCAAATACTATCAATATTATGCATACATTTATACTATAAAAAATAACTTTTGTAAAATAAATCTTTCAAATACAAATAACATAGATTATCTTAACATCGCAACATTATCTTTCAGGTAAGGGTAATTTTATAAATATTATGTGACCGTCTCTAATAAAACCCAACCTGTGTATGAAAACTTGTTTTAAACAAAAACACATTTTTATGATGCGCGTAGTTCCGTTATTATTATAGATCGGCTAATAATTGGAAAATTATTCTTTGATTCATTTCTAAAGATTTTAAGTGCCAAAACACACGGCAAAACCACCCAAAAAGAAAAAAAAGAGAAAACGAAGAAATTGTATAATTTTGGAATCTAGTTATTTTTTGTATGAAAATAGTAATCATGTACGTTCTTTTGCCTTAAAAAGCTATTACGTTTTTTGAGTGATTCTAGTTATTTTTAAGTATTCAAATCCATGCTTAACGTGCATTACCACTCCCTTAATACTTACCTCATTAGGTCCACGGTAATGTAAAATAGATCTGTTATCGTTTGTTGGCACTACAAATATGCATGGCGAAGAATTTAAAATCTCAAGCCAATTTAAAGGCAATTCCTCATTAAATATCTCTATATAGTCTTGTTCTAGTTGACCGCTCCATAATCCACAAGGGTGGCGTTTTACTATCGGTGGAATCCTTTCCAAAATGTCACTGTCATGAGAAATTAATAGTGACTCGTGCTTCTTAAATTTAACTGTTAAATCATCTAGAGCTTTTTTTGCAACTGTTTGTTTAACTATTTCTTCATTGTGAAAATCTTCAGGATAACTGCTGTAAGTATAATTACCAACCTAAAAATGTAATTAACTATATATTGACATCTGAATACGTATGTAAACAAAATGACAAACCTTGATTTTACAATGAAATAACACTGGTTGATGCGATTTTGTCTTAGCAGTAATTACTTTAATTTCTGGTTGATTTAAATTATATAGAGTTGCAAAAGAAATTAAGTCTCGAATATAATTGCCGGTACATGCAAAGTCTTCTCTCTGGAAAATTTTATAAATATTATAGTCTGAGATCCCACCACACAACAATACTACTAAAATTTCCTAATGAATTTAAGAAATAATATGGTGGAAAATATCCAACTGGTGGCAGTCAATTGAAATTTTGTTTAAATCGCTTTTTATTAAATTAATTATTAGGAAAAGGTCAGTATGTTGTAAACTGTTCAACACTACTTGATAAAATTTATTATAGACTTTAGAGAAATATCAATTATTTAGAATTATTGTGATCTGCCTGGCAAATTTTGTTCGCGTACCTGACAGATTTTCCCTCAAATGAATAAATTTTTAGTATGTCACCTACTGTATAAAACTACATTGTGTTTTCTACAAATTATAGTTTTAATTGTCCTTTACATGTCTGCTGGTGTAAAAATGTACCCAAGTATGGCAGGTTTAATGTTTTAAAAGCAGCTCGGGCTTAAGAAAAATGAATAAAAAATAGATAAGTAACTCAGAAGGATGAAGAAAGAGGCGATATCGAATTAAGAGCACAACTTGAACTTGTATGGGAGGTGTAAGGTACAAGGAAAGATCACCAACTCAAAATTTAAAAAAATATAAAACTTTGGGAATGTGGAGAGCACATATTATTATAGTTCTGTGTTATATAATTTTTCTGCTGCCGAAACTCACTCGGGGATGGTAAAATTAAAAATAAGCCTAAATGTTCGGCTATTTTTCAAGTTTATTTGATAACTGGCTAATCGTGATCTTAATTCGATATCACTGCTTCCTTTCTTCTCCAGAGTTACATCTTCAACACGTTATAGTGGTTAATACACAGCAATAAAATAACATGAATAATTAAGACAATATCTGTTTGGTAAAAAAAGTCCTCTAAATGCTTCTGTTTTGCTATTTTTTATTCTCATGAATTTTTCTATTAGATTTATAGACGAGAGAAATGTTATTGTTGACTTCAAAACTTCGTTCAAAGTTAGGATCATTTGTCTCTTTTAAAAATTGATTAAAGTAAAAAAATATCTGTAAGTAATTACGTACCAGTTTTTTGTTTTCTTTCCATGTTGCTGTTGTAGTTGTAGTAAAATCGGTCGTGCTAAGAGTACTATTTGACTCTAGAGAATTACGATGAATTATGCTAGGAGAAAAATTAAACGCGTTTTCCATGTCAAAAAGTATGTCGCTAGTTGATGGTGCACTATTATACGATCTACTACTACCATTATTTAAGAGAATATCGTAATCGTCCTCGTTATCTAAATTTGCCATTACTTGTCTTACTCGCTGTTTAGCTTTAGTAAATAATGAATTTGAATTGAAGTTTTTATGTGTCATTTCAACAATCTCAGTATTAAATTTATTTTCAATACTTTTACTTTGATTATTATCAGTATTTTCTATGTTTTTAATTAATTTAGATTTAACTTCTGATTGTTTTTCTTGTGTATCCTTTTTCACTTGTAATCTATCGCTTATTTTGTGGGTAATAGACAATTTAGGACTCAATTTTGGACGAGTAGATTGATCCACAAATTGAGAATGTATTACGGTGGCAGGTCGTGATGAACGTTGATATGTCTTTTTCCAATTATTATTGACGTTTTTAGGACGCCATCTGGGTGGAATTGAAGAATTAACATATTTCGTTTGTTTCACAGGTGGTCTGGAAACACTGAAAATAGATAGATAAATAATAATAGGTCACCATAGGTCTTAACTCTTAACAAACGACCTAGTTTTTTGAAACTATAGTGAGCAGATCAATGGCATTTTAACAAAAAAAATTACAAAAATTGCAGAACAAGAAAGCTTGTATAATTTACATCGATTTTATTGTCATATTGTGTAAGGGCAAAATTATATCTAGTTAGCAAGAAATAGTGGGCATAAACAACGTGCTTCTATAACAAGAGTTAAATACAAACGATGTGGTGAACTGAAAGAAATCTATTTTCCAACGACCACTAGTGTCAAAGTGCCTACGTTAAACAACAAAAATCAAAATTTTTAATAAAAATACTTGTGGTCGTCAAAAAAGCATAGTGTATAACATGAGCATGAAATATTCGCCTTTCAGCACTAGTTATACAATATACTATTTTAGTATAAAACAAACATATTTGTGAACCTACACACCGACACGATAATAACAACATATACAAACTGATTTCTTAGAATATTACATCCTGCGCTCCTACGGCAGCGTTCGTTCGCGAAAGGTTAATAAGTAATAATGTATGTATTGAGTCATTCCATGTCAAATCGCCCAATTGTGGTTGCATGACTCTCTCAAATATTTTTAATGCCTTTACTATGGATAGTCCCATTAATGAACAGTCAAAAATAATCTTTTTTTTTTAATCTCTCATCGAATTGAATTCAGACTTGTTTTTGTGTGCCGTGACACGCATAAAGATTTCGATAACGGTGCACCGAATTTTAATGTTAAATCTATAACATCTTCGTTTCGGTGGTCTTTTAGAAGACACATAGAACTTTCAGAATATGCAAAAAACGTTATAAAATATTACACTTTAAATGATTAAAACGGACTTAATTGTAAGCCATTTAAATGACTAAAAACGGCATATTTGAAAACCGTTTAAAGTATCGAATGATTGAAAACTGAAATTGATTATTTTTTAAAAATCAACTACTTTATTATAGTTTCCATATACGAAAAAAATACAGTTGGACTTGTAGTCCCTTGTTACTTTTTTTTGAGTCCAAATTTTGAAAAAATAACAATTTCAATTTTCAGGGTTGAATATCATAAAATGGGGAGGTGATGCAACATTTCTGTTTTCACCATTCGACAGTCCTACTTTTACATTATAGGGTTTGTAAATTTTGTTTTGAGTTAAGCTCTACAAGCATAAAGTTACAAGCTCTACAATTCAGGCTTGGAATGAAAATAAAATTTGTGAAAATACTCCTGTTTTCAATAAAAAAAATATATTTTTTATGCAACTTTTAGTAGTAAGATTATTATACATTTATTACCTTTGATATTATAATTCGCCCTGTTTAATTTAAATTTAAATTAAATTGCATTTTGTCCAATTTTTTTAATAGAATACTGTTATTTTGAATTAATAATTTACCTGTTAGTGGAATTAATAATTTCACTAATAAATATATACCTACTTATTAAAAAATTCTTTAAAATGAAAAAAAAATTATATATTGATTATTAGAATTGTGTTACTATCTCATTATTAAATATGTTTAGTTAATAATGAATCTAACATAGCTCATATGATTTTGTCCTTTTTGATTATGTACAGATTTATTGGGAGAGATAATTGAAATTTTGTCATTTTTTCAAAGTTTGGACTCAAAAAAAAGTAACAAGGGGCTACAAGTCCAACTGTATTTTTTCTTATATGGAAACTATAATAGACGTAGTTGTTTTTTTTAAAAATAATCAATATCAGTTTTCAATTATTTGATACTTTAAACCGTCTTCAAAAATGACATTTTTATGTTTTAAATTAAGTCCGTTTTTTTTTTAATCATATAAAGTGTAATATTTTATAATGGTTTTTGCATATTCTGAAAACTCTATGTGTCTTCTGAACGATCACAGAAACGAAAATGTTATAGATTTAACGAAAAAATTCGGTGAGCCATTATAGAAACCCTTATGTGCACAAAATTTTGTGCACCTAAAGGGTTTCGAACAAAAACAAGTCTGGATTCAAGTCGATGAGAGATTGAAAAAAAAATACTGTTCACCGAAGTGAACATGACCTCTGAAAAATATTCAAGATTAATTTTAAAGATTTTTAGCAATCCAATTAATCCAATCACAGCTAACAACCAGTAAAAAGTACACTCCGTAACGCATATATCAGTCGTCTTTATTGTTTACGTTTGTCGAGTTTCACATTAGGTAAGTCATTATATTTTGCATTTATTCATCTTTAGAAATCAATCTTTGTAAAGAGTCTGTTACCTAATTCGAATAAAATGATATGTACAATAATTAATTAAATATTATTCTTGTTTGATAAATAACTTTTTACATGAATTGTACCCAAAGCTTAACCGCGACATCTGCCACGTCCCTTCAGGGATCATGCTTACTTCGATGAGCTGTATAAAGAATGACTACAATTTATTAGTACTATAAAAATAGGAGGTTCGAGGTGATAGCACAGTGTGAAATATTATTATCGAACAACCTTTTATCGATGACATTTATTGGAACCTATTTTAAATACCATTATATTAGGTACTAACAATAAATAATAAAACTGACAAACGTGCTGAAGGCACAGATCAAAAACATCCAGGCCAGTTCCTTATGTCCCAGGAAGAAAGGTTAATATTCTGGGAGATAATGGTATTGGTAATTGTGAACTAAAAAATTCTTATAAACATGTAGCCTATACTGAATGGTTATCGAGATATCCACTGTAAAGCTTTATCTGTACGATATTTTGAATTTGAGGCTGTGACTATGAATTACTATGAAAACTATATTACAACATTTTTTAATCGATGGATTGATCGTGGCAGAACCATTTCCTGCCCACCAAGTTCTCTAGACCTCAACCCTTTATATTTTTGTGTTGTGTTTTTGGGTTGGATCAAGAGCGAGATGTGAAATTAGAATGAAAATTAATACACGAAAGAAACTTCTGAGAACTTCTTCTTCATAATGGATGTATTTGCCGGCGTACAGGAACCTCGCGGTGATCTTCGACGAGCAACACGTCATTTTCTCCAACAAGTCAAAAAATATATTGAGGGGGATGACGAAATTTTTGAGAATGTACATATCGTGCAATCTTTGTCACCCTAACTACAAAATATAAAATGAAATAAAACTTTAAAAGTTTGTTTTTAACTTTTACATTCAAACAGTGGATATCTCGATGACCATTCGGTATAGACCACATGTTCATACGAACTTTTTAGTTTACAATTACCAATTCAATGATCTCCAGAATATTGACTTTTTTTCTGGGACACCCTGTATAGTCCAAAGCACACAGAGAAGAAAATTACTTAGTCAGCGTGTACGTCTGACAATGAGTTACAGCAAATTCTATCATATGTAATTAATCCGAGAACCTGCAGTTCTCAAACATTATTTTCTTATTTATAACGGGAATGAATAAGTATTAATTTTTTTTCACAAATACAATTACAATAAGTTTATAGAAAGTAACTGATATGGCAGTGACACAACAAAAATACAAAATTGCTCCGAAAATTGTGATTACAAATTATCCAACTGTTGTAGGCGTATTGGAGTTCACTCGTAGCAGTTTTAGCAACAGGCTGATAGCCCTGACTTTTTCTAAAAACTATTTATCGAAGACAGTTTAGTATCGACATATTCAAATTATATTTTAAAAACGACATTACGATTACAAAGCCGATATAATCTTTATACTATATACAGTATACGTATATTATATTATTTCTATGTTAATTTATTATGCCGACAAATACTTTGCATAAATTAAACAAGTCCGTAATATTTTTCAACTCTGGTTAGAGTTATCATCAGGGGCCATTACTGAAACTGCCCATTTAATTTTTCAGACAAAATTACTCTTCCCTGCTTAAAATTATGTTGTTCAAATAAAAAATGTTATTAAGGTTTTTTGTTTGTATTAAACACCCTGTATAAATATATATGTATATTAATTATACAATATAATAAAAAATTATTCTATAACAGGAAAACGCGTTGGGATAGAACACTAGTGGATGGTCCATCATTATTTTTAATTTACAATTAATTAGCCTATCAACTTGACTTGTACTAAAAATTTTTTGGTAAAATTGACATTTACAAGACGCATGGTAGGCAGTTTGATAGTTTTAAAAGAGCTAATTACCACGAGTGTCCAATGAAATAGATTAACACAAAAGTGGAAATTTTTAAGTCACCATAGTTATGTTCGATTAGGTAAAACTTGCCATTCAAAAGACATGCACGAGCATTATAAACATTATATTATACTTATAACTTTGTTTAAGAGGACGACCTCCCACACATACTAATGGCTAATTGAGGTAAATTTTCTAGTCAGTAAAGCTCTCGACACCGGACACTCACAGGATCAAAGCCGTTGTCTATTATCAAGAAGTGCCACTAAAGGGAAATACATTACACACTAAAACTCATATAGTTTAAGGTCGGGAGTGTCTATCATAATAGTAGAGTTTGAAATTTTTTAAAGCGGTACTTATTTATGTACATGTATGTAGTGCAAGTTGTAAAGATTTCTAAATTTTTTTCTCCTGCAGAATTAAAATGAAATGACATTTACGATAAAGAAGAAAATATGATAGTAACCTAAAGTTGTAATATTGTCGTTACGTTTTAATTTCTACGAGAAAAAAATGGTTAGAAATATTTACCGTTCCCACTAGATGTGTAAAAACTAAGAACTACTTTAAAAAATTCAGATTCTACTATTATGGTTCACACTCCCGACCTTAAACTAGACAAACTCTAAAAACAAAATGCCGGAGGTTTAAAAAGTAACGGCTATTTAGAAGAGTCTGTAATTTGGAAGTGTCCGTTAAGAGAAGTTACCCGTATATTTCAATAGGATACATACAGAATTGTACATTTATAGATTTAGTATGAGTATAACTAAGACATCCATGGCTATGCTATAACTTACCTCGCCTTTTTTTTAGTTTTTTGTTTTTCTACTAGTTGAACAATATGCCGCGAAGTATCTGACGGCTTAGCATCCATCAGTAACTGACCATTAACATAAGTTGTTGTTAATGATGATATACTGCATATAAAATCTTCTAACGTTTTGAAGCCCAACTTCAAATATGGTATATCACAACCCATTAACATTCTATAATCGTCTAAAATATATTCAAGTTGAAATTTACATCTAAAATTTGCACAAAAATACTTACTTTTAATCTGTCTTAAATCACATTTTCCTTTAGTCGAAATGAGACATGCCCTCAGTTGGGATGTAACATCTTCAAGTAAATTATCCTCGTCCATCGCCAAGAAATGACCTCTGTAAAAAATACTCAACGAATATACTCATTTACATACTTTAAATACTAACTAGTAAAGGTTTTGAATATCAAATGCAAAGCTATCAATAATAACCGTTGCGATCGATTGTTTATGGTCACTAAATTGCAAATTAAATAACGAATACCTATTATTAACCTAAAAGTAGCTCATCGTAGTTTTTTATACATACCGTATATACCCAAAAATGTACTTTTAAAAATAAAAAATTATAATACTTACTTGACACTTAATAATTAAATTCGTTTAACAACATGGGAATTGGCTAAAGTAGTCAAAAACTTAATAAAATTAACAACGCATAAAGACTAAACAATAGACATCCAAAAAGAATATCAACGGTTGTTACAATGATCTTTATATTTTAGACATTTTTACTTCAAAAATCTTATCATTTATTAAGATTAGAATAACATAAAAGAAATGTGTTTGCTTTAGAAACACTTTATAGATAAAGTAGACACAAAAAATCGGTATCAAACTAAATATAATATAAATAGGTAAAATATGTCAAATTTTTAAAAGCGTTGAAGTAATTCCATTTATTTCAAATAAACTTACCTTCGAAGTTAGCTTCGAGCTATTCTACTGTGAATGCTATCTGTTAACAAGTTTAAATTTAACAAAAGAACACAATTTTTTAGCACAGAGAACACGAATACAACATGGAATAATAACACAACATTCAATGCTGACAACTTACATTAGTTAAAAAGGCAGTTAGAAAGACGGAAATAACTTTTCTTATTAGAAAAGTTTTTTAAAATATCTATAAATCGATTATAATAATATACAGAATACAATGCGGTGTATTCTAGAAAATAACTTGGATAAATATATTTTTTTTAATAAATACAGGATGTTTCAAATTTTTTAATTGGAGTAAAAATGTTGGGCGAGAAAATCAAATAAATGCTTAAAAATTTAAAACAACTAAATCACCACTGTAGAGAATTTAAATTTAGTGCTACCTTTAAACTATTAAGTTAGGAATATTGTAAGTTTACTACTACCCATCAAATAGGTAAATTTAAGGTAATAATAAATTTAAATCGATTTCGGACAGAATTTCCAGCACCGAGACATAAATATGAGGAAAGTGATTTGATACACGCTAAAACGAACTACATAATAAATTGTAAATTGGTAGGTTACTTCAGTTAAAAATCACATAACGAACGAGTTGAAATAAGCGATGAATGCTAAAACGAAAACTACTATTATACGTAATATAGGTACGATTAGCGTAGCTACTCTGCACACTTTATAACTTTTAAATTTTTAAAAATTGATTATAATTATTATAGGTAAATCATGTTCATCGCGTGGGTTTATGTCGATCGATGAAATTTTCCTCGAATTTCGTTAGTGTATCAATATTATTTTATTCCTCCTACACAAGGAGATCCACCAATTTCCAAAAATCTTTCAGCAATACCTATATTATATTGCATTTTCTGGCCACTTAACCACTGCTGGAAAAAGTTCATCTACAATTGCCTGTACAACTTCCTTATAACAATATTAGAAACGGTCAATTTTACAACATATGATGTGGTATATGCATAGTTATCGGTTCTATGCATTTGATTTCCACAACTCGGTCAATGTAATATTAATAATGGTTTTTCTTTCGGTGATAATGCCCAAGCTTCTGTCGGTATTTTTCTTGACATGGTGTTTGAGAAAATTAAAGATAAGCCTAGATAAGATAAGATATGCGTAAGTCTAATATGTCTCTCTAAAGCGACAGTCACTCGTATCTCCAAAAGATTAATTCTTGTTCTCACGCCTCTTACACTTCCGATTTCTGTATTATTCTCTTCATCTATTACACCATAATTTTATTATTATACCCAAAATATTTCTACGAATCATCCTTAAAAATAAGAAGCATTAGACTTTTTATAATAAAAATTTAATATGCCTATGTAGATTCTCATATACCTCGATATCAGAAATTCAAAGAAAAAATTCCCTTTACAAGATTCGGTACAGAATTGAAAAATAAATAAACAAACAAGTTTTCAAATAAACTTTTCATTCATAAAATGGAATACATCAACAATTTGAAAAGTTCTGCAACTCAATGTTGCAGAAACCTGTATTAATGTGCATAAAACCGATAAAACAGAATCGCTTACTCTTGACTTTTCCAATTTTTGAAAATGTAAAGTGCAGAGTGGAGAGTATTTTAATAAAACCGGCTTCTGTATACTGAAAGACATTTGAATATCAAGGGACTTTGTCTTTTAGTGTGCATTGCAGTACCACATCTTATGAAAATTGATAAAATTGTAATAGGTATAATCGCATATTATTTACTTTAAAGATATCACATTATGTAATAGATGAAATCCGAAAAAATTTTATCACTTGCATTTAACATCAAATAGAATAAAGATTTAAAATTACGAAATTTTGACAATTAGTAATAATTATTAAAAATTATCAAATACAAATTGAAATAAAAACCCAAAGTTTTCTCCAAACGTATATTTAATTGTAAGAAAAACAATATCACTACATGTTTCAACTTATTGTAATATTAAGTCATCTTCAGACGAAAATATAGGAGCAAAACTTAAATACAATAAAAATGAGAAATAATAAAACCTAAATGACTCTCAAAGAACAAGATTAGTACGTTTTATTTATGTTGCCATGTGGCCTGTCACATGTTTTAAACGCAAGCTAAACTATGTGAATTTTATGATGAATCTTGTTCTTCGAGAGAGTTGTTTTAAGTTTTATTATTTCTCAGTAATTGCGTTTGTATAATTTTTCGAGTTTGAATATGTTTAGTATTTTTTCGCCATGCGGCGAGGCGACTTTTGGTTCCCTGTGTATATATATATATATATCGCTTGTTGATTTTGTTATTGGACATTTTGTGGGGAAAGCCTGGGCTGGTTTTGCTTCTATTTTTCGCCTGAAGATGACTGAATAACAATGTAAGTCGAAACATATAGGGATATTGTTTTTTCTACAATTAAATACACGTGTGGAAAATACTTTGGTATTTTATTTCGATTTGGATTTCTTCTTTTCACTCCACTTCGTGATGGATTTTTCTTTATTATTAAATTGTTTTTAGATTACTACATACTACAGTTAAAACAATCTACAATAAACAATTTATTAAAATGTACCTATATACAATAAATACAAAAACGTTTTGTTCGCTTTTTATTTGGACAGTTCAGTCGATTGATCGATCCCGTCGTGTTTTTTGATGATACCCCATGTCTCTGCCAACTGCAATATATCGTTAGCTATTGTCTTAACGACTTCCAATTTCTTTTCCTCCGATTTCGTAATTGCCATCAAAATCTCCATAACGTTTGTTTCGATTACCTGCTCGGCTATCTCCTTTGAACACTGCACCATATTTTTAATAATGCTAACGCCCCTATATTGTAAATTTGTATTCGGATTTGTCAGCAAATACTGCATACTTTCAATCCAGGAATTTGAATCGAAAATTTTAATGCAGCATTTATGACTGTTGTTCGTCAAGATGGCTAGAGCTCCGGCAGCTGCCACACTCGTTTCCAAATCTTCATCAGAGCATAGTATCACGAGATACTTTACTTTATCGTTTTCTCCTTCGTGAATTTTGACGACGTCCTCCGACATCGTCATGTTAGTTATTACTTGCGTGGCAGCGCGTCGTAGCATTACATGATCTTCGTATAGATAGTGATCAATTTTTGATAGGCCCCCTTCTTTAAGGATTCGTTGCCGTGCGGTTTCGTTGAGCTGCGCAATATTGCATAAGGCGAGTAGAGCTTCGAAATTTTCCAGGGCGCTGCAATCTTGATGTAGAAGATTTAACAATGGTCTAATTACTTCTAGACTTCGTTGTCCGGGAAATGCAACTTCCGGATTAATGGTTACTCCAATCCTAGCTAGAGCTTGAGCGGCATGCCTCTTACCTTTGTCAGTTCCATTGTGCGCAAGAGACATCAAAACTTTTACTCCTCCTTGTTGAACCACAGATCCTCTTAGTTCCTGCTCGTTGCAAAGGGCGTTAAAAACCCTGGAGATAAGTTCTCGTGAGTTGACACTTTCTGTTTTAGACAATGCGACCAAAGCCGACGCTACGTTTTCTTGACCCAAAATGAGAATTCGTTTCGATACAAAGTCTAGATCGTCTAATTCGTGTTCTTCGGGAACGTGTTGCTTCGCAAATTTGGCCAACTGAACCATTTCTGGTAGTATTTCCTGTTTTTCGTATGCGTTGCAAATATTAACCAATGTAGTAACCACTCCATATAAGACGGACTGATCACCAGTTTTGGCCAATTCTATCAATGCCCCTAGTGCTGGTCTATCTTCGATAAGTTTTTCCTTAACTTCCGCATCCAACGTCAAATAAGATAATCCTTCTGCAGACCATTTTTGTAAGTCCTTGTTATTAGCAGGATGTAATAAAAATCTTCGACATGCTTCTGCCAATTTTAAAGCAGAACCTTCCATGAACGGTTTGATGGAAGCATCGTTGCCTCCGGAACTTGCCAGTTTGCATAATCCAACGAGTGCACGTACACGTATACTGGGTTCTGACGATTTGTATAGTTTTTTGAGAATTTCCACACCTTGACTGATGATTGCTTTAGCTTTATCTTGTTTACTGGCGGCAGCGATTATGCATTCGCACGCCACCTTCTGTTGTAAAACATCGTCGGTATTTGCCATCACCAAAACCATCTCTATAATTCCTTCTTTGCTCATTATTGTATTACCTATTTCTAACGGTCCGCGTAGTAAAGCAGTTATGGCAACGGTGGCCCGAATTTTCGACTCGAAATCGGGCGTTAACAGTTTGTCTTTCAAAAATCCTTCTATTTTTTTTAAGTACAATTCCTTTGCTTTATCGTAGTACATATTCTCATAAACGCGAGCCAGACACACCGCGGCTATAGTTTGTGTAGATGAAGTTATATTCATCATACTTTCGTACTTGCATTCTTCCAACTCGCTGGCACACTCCATGAGACACTCGACGCCACCAATTTCCACTAATCGTTCGGCCCAATTCAACGTTGTATAATGAATATTTTTCATTAACAATTCTATAATCGCGTCCCGAGCTAATCCACTAATCGTTCGATTGTTTAAAGAATACACGAGGCTAGAGAGCAAAGTGTCTATTTGAAACTTGAACTTTTCGCATAGATCTTTGTTGGGCTTCGTATCTGTTTTGTTGTCCATTCCTGAAAATGAATTCAAAATTGTTTGTATACAATGTTCTGACGTATTCACCTGATTTTGATCGTTGCTATCGATAATTTTCAAAAACCACGGTAACCCGATATCTTTTAAAACACATTTCGTATTCTCTACAGAGTTTCTGCACAACTCGGCGATTAATCTGATTGCAGAAACAAAAATGTCCTGATTTTTCTCCACTTTTGGTAGCAGTTTGATCCTGTGTAAGATATCGACTTTCAAAATGTTTTCTTTGCCTACCTTATCTCGCGCCAAAACTAATAAGTTGTTCATGGCCGTTTTACGGTTTTCTCTGTCGGCAGTGACATCGAAAGCCAACTTATTCATCATATCAATTTTCGTACTAATTTGCGCATTCTGTTCGGCTCGATCCTGTACGATTTTATGTAAGCGCTGCAGCATTGGCTGAATGAATTTGTTAGTCGGTTCGACTTTTAATACTTGCACTGCGTCCTTGTATGCCTCCTCGTAGCGCTCTAAATTTTCTAACGCTAGAGAACGGCGAAACAAAGCTTTAGGATCTGTAGGGGTGATTTCCAAGGAGCGATTGCAGTCTTCGACAGCGCGCTCGTAATTATCTTGTTTCAAATATGCGGCAGCGCGATTTTTTAAGTACACGGCCGTATCAATGTCGTTTACGGTTAATTGAATCGCTTTAGTGTATAAAATTATGGCATTCTCCCAGTCCCCGATCTTATAGGCTTCGTTGCCTTCTTCTTTAAATTTGACCGCTTGCTCGGTATTCGACATTATTGCGTTTTTATAAATTACGAGTTACTAGAATTGCACGTCCACAATAATTTCTCACAAATCTATTTATATTAATTAAAAAAATCTAGAACGTTCGAATAATCTAATTATAAACTTCTAAAATTAGTAAGTGTTTTGAGGTTAGTTCACTGCTCTTTTGTTTTCGAAATTCAGTTAAACTGTCTTGTATAAGGTGAATGAAAATTTAAGCTGCGCCATCTACCGGTTAATTTCTTTAACAATTTTTAATTATAAAAATTAAATGTGACCCTTAAATGAGAGATACAGTTCTTAACACACTTATGCTGCTAGGGAAATTCTTGGATATTCACTCATTTTTTTACAATAGCGATGCTTGTCGATACCGTACCTAACAATAAGATAAATTTACAGGGCACTCTCCATAAAATTTACAATAACATTTAAAATAATATTGAATTCTCAATTGATTATCAATTTCGGTAGTAATGTTCTTAAAATTGCAAAGATGGCATATATACCACAAGACCAAAGTGCCTTTTATTAATCCCTTGGGTGATATTATTGTTCTCGACTTTGTCTCGGGAAATAAACTTCACCTCCGGAGATTAAAACTTGCAAAAGTTGTTTTCGCTTTACATCTGATAAAACTACAATTAATGTATTTTTCGTAAAGTAAACAAGAAATTATTTTGAAAATATGTAATCATCAGATCAGATCGGATAAAAATATCAGAAGGGAATTGGTGCATTTTTATTTTATTTCTATTTATTTGCGTGCAATTAGGCACACAACAACGTGTTAGCTTTATATTATTTAATTGCTATGTAAATTCCATACTTTAAATGAAAATCCTAGTTGTAAATATATATTACAATTACCATTAGTTCCTGATGCGAGCGACATCTGTTATTTCTTTAAGGTTGTCAGGTCGGCAGTTTTATGCGTTTGCACGGAACTGATATAAGTGTCTCTGACAAGAATCAACGCAGACGACGGTTTTTATGTGAAGTTGATAAACTACGATAGGAATCATTTCTTCATCAAAAATTATTCGTAATTATTTAGGAACACCCTATATACCCTAACACCTTTACCAACCTACAATCCAGTTAGCACCATCTATATATAAATTTCGAACGACGGTTTTTTTCATGTAACTACATAATCGTTGAAAAGTTTTGTATTTTGTTAAATTTGCTATATACACGACACGTTCAACAGAGAAGTGCATCATTATGGTAGGTATTACTTAGACTTTCTGAACAAATTGAAAACGACATTGTCTCTAAAATACTTAAAAATATCGAACAACCATTTCACATTTCCTGTTCCGGTCGTGCGTTTATATACAATGTTTTTGTTGGAGTTGCTTGTGAAAATTGTCGACAACTAATGGTATTATTTCACTAAAGGTTCCATTAATTTGGTTAATTTCGCCCCAAAGTTGTTATGTAGCGAGTTTTTATAATTCCAAGTGTGTAGTTTTAATTAAATAAAGGTGAGGTTGTGTCGGTTATCGTTTTTTGTCGGAATGGAATCGAAAATTAACCCAGTGAATAGTTTTGTTGAAAATTACGGTTCCGTATTTTTCCATCATGTAAATT
Source organism: Rhagophthalmus giganteus (assembly GCA_036326145.1). Taxonomy (NCBI): domain Eukaryota; kingdom Metazoa; phylum Arthropoda; class Insecta; order Coleoptera; family Rhagophthalmidae; genus Rhagophthalmus; species Rhagophthalmus giganteus. The sequence continues at coordinate 14,400,066 of JARFJA010000001.1, forward strand.
GCATTTTGGATTCGCGTTTACTATTGGACGAAGACATGCAACTATTGTTGATGTTTTGGAATCCGGAGTTTATTGCTAAGAAGAGAATTTTTAATACTACTACTATTACTTCGGCAACTTGCGCCACTTTAGGGATGTTAACGTCAATAAAATTAAACAACATTTATTCATTTACTGTTTTAGCGACACCCGCTGTCGTGCAACTTTGTCAGTATCTTAAAGTCAGTTTTTTTAAACGGAAATATAAAAGAAACTTTGAAAAATGTCTTAGTATTATACTCGAATTATATGAACTGAATCGTTCAGTAATTGAATATTATAGTAAAAGAGCCATGCAAGTTTTACCATTAAATTCCAGCGAAGAATTTATCAAAATGTTAATAATGTTAGAGATAGAAATTTTAGAACAATTGCGAAAGAATATGTTGCAAATCTGCGAATTGGTACCTATATCTGAAGCTCAATATATTTGTTCTTTCGAGTGGAACCTGGAAAATTTGAAAATTTGTGAAAGCGACTTGGAAACCATGAAACGACATTTTGAAAAGATAAACAATTTGTATGTACTTATGATATCAAATTTTTTAAGTTGCTTAGGATTAAGTTTATGTGTTCAGTTGTGGAGACAAAATTCTAATGATGTTCAAGGGATCTTTAACATTGTAATTCCAGGAACAGTTGATTTTATGGAGTCATCTTTGAAAGAAATGAAATTACACTTTAATCGTGCCCGGTTTACGTTAAGCAGCATATTGAAGCCTAAGAATCTAAATACGAATACATTGCCATTTCAAAAATTTCTTTCAGACTTTATAATCAACATGCAAATTACTTTTGAAATCACAAAGCAGTTGCAATTATTAGTCGATGATAATAATTTTAATAAAAGGCATAGAGAAATTGCCGATATTATCGATAACATTAATAAGCAGATTTCTTCTTGTAATGAATCCCTAAATATGTTGGAACGAGGATTTATTCTGTATGCAAAGCATATGCCCTCTAAGAAATTAGAAACAGTAGTGCAAGTTTCATCCACAAATAAAGAACCACCGGCAACCATAGAAATACATTACGATGATCCTTGGTCAAATTTAGAGGAGGAAGAGTATAATTTATCTATTCATGGCAGCGAAGATGATGTTTTAGATACTTTATATAATTATAGTGACGAATGTTCAACAGAACATCTCGAATTATTGTTAGACGAATTAAAAAGAAAATTGGAAGAAAGGAAACCTAAACAAAAGCAAAATGTTCAAAATGAAATAAAACTCCAACCGCCCCCGCCATTAGTAAATGCACGTGAAATCCCAAATACATCAGAAATTCGACCGTTTTTAAGACAGGATGGAAATTTTTTAAATTCTCTGAAGGACACTGTCAAAAAATTCAAGCGCGAAGAAGAGGTATTTGGTTCAAGACCGATTAGTAGTTGTGATTCTGATGATTCGTAGATTTTAGTTTAAGCTCAATAGTTCAATAAGTTTTTATAGTTTCAGTTTGGATTTAATATGTTTCCTGAAATTCCCCGACCATTTAACACCACCTATCGCTGCTTTTCTGTTGCTATGCTGCCAGGAAACGAACGACAAGACGTAGAACAAGGTGGAAAAAGTAAGTAAATGAAATGTGAATTTATTACGTTGCGTCGACACAAGATAATTTTGTTACAGTAATAATGCCACCTTCTGCCTTGGAACAACTGACAAGATTGAATATAAATTATCCGATGCTGTTTAAAATAGTAAACAAGAACACCAACCGTACAACGCATTGTGGTGTGCTCGAGTTTGTTGCCGACGAAGGTAAAGTTTACTTGCCACTTTGGGTAAGTTTTACGCAACCTCTGCGACTTTGATGTAACTGTAGTATCTCTAGATGATGCATAATCTTGTGTTGGAAGAAGGTGACTTGATCCAGATAGAAAATGTTTCGCTTCCTGTCGGCAAATTTGCTAAATTTCAACCACTGTCTCCCGACTTTCTGGATATAACCAATCCTAAGGCAGTTTTGGAAAATTGCCTTAGAACTTTTGCATGTTTAACGACCGAAGATGTGATAGCAGTTAAATACAATCAAAGAGTGTACGAGCTGTGCGTTTTGGAAACTCAACCTGGAAATGCCATCAGCATTATCGAGTGCGATATGAATGTAAGTAATTAAATCTTAAACTCAAACATGTACTGCTCACGAGCAACATGCCAATAAATAAAGACTTATTTAAATATGAAATTGTTAGCGCATTTGGTAGCACTCTTATGCAATAATTTACGCGCTAATTAATCGAAATAAAGTGTTTTCCTAACTAATAATCGAGCTACCTGATTTAGTTACTCTTTTAGAGCTAACAAAATATCTATAATAAAAAAAACGATTATTTTGGACTGTTTTTCTTAAAAAAAAACGAGTGTTATGGGATTAATACATCTATGATCGGACCGTATTTGTCGCTGACATAAAATGCATTCCATTTTCAGACAATATTTTTTGGGCAAAAAGTGTGTCTTATACGTCCGCAAATACGGTAGATATTAATCACATTTTTGTTTTATATTGGTTTATTTCTTATTGTTATTTATTTTAATTTCTGTGTTACTAACTTCCGTTATTAGATGAGTTTTTTTATGGATATATTTTTTCCTTCAAATTATTTTTAATGTAATTGAAATGTAAGGGCTTAGAGGTTAAAATTGAAACTTCCAGTTTTTGATTTTAGGTATTTCTCAAAGTAAGTACATTGTATTTAAACAATTAATAAATACAGCAATTAGAAATAAGCTGATCGATAAGTCTAGCCTTTATACCGAGGGTTAAAACTGAAAATTGACCCATTTACAAATATGACATTATTAAAGTCATACATAATATATTTATTTATATTATAAGTGAATCGAATTCTCGTAAACTTTATATCTTCGACGCATTTTTAATTTATTTTGATCGATAACATCAAACCAGTAAAACCTAATTTTCAGGTAGAATTTGCACCACCAGTAGGCTACAAGGAATCGCAGGAAGTTAATAATCCTGAAGAAGAAATGGTCATCGACCCTGCAGATTTGATGCCCGAGCCAACCGGCTTCGTCGCATTCCGTGGAACTGGGAACAGGTTGGATGGGAAACGTCGCAAAGATTCAGGTTCCACGGACATTTCTACACCGAAACCCGTTTATGTAAGAGGAATACCAGATTATGATTATGAAATTGGCACTCTTAAATTCTTGAGGTATTTTGCAAAGTCACCTGTTAGTAGTAAGGAGCAAAATGGTGAATTTAAAGCATTTAGCGGCGAGGGTTTTAGTTTAAAGAAACGAAATTGAATTTATGTAGTAACTTTAATAATAATAGGAATATAATAGCTCTATTCATAGACAATCAGTTAGTTTTAGTCAAATAAACTATAAGTTTGTTCATGCAGCAATCTTTTACTAGTTTCTAATTATTTCAACCAATCAGAATTTTAGATTTTGACAGTTAAGTAAATTTAATGTTTGTTCCAACACACCATCAAACCAGTTTTGCAAACTCTTCGATACAAGCTTTGATTGGTTGAAAGTATGTACTCGACAGTTCACAAACCGGTTTGATGGTGTGTAAAACAATTCTAAAATTCTACTTGGTCGAAATAATTGGAAATTAGTCAGAGATTGCTCCACGAACAAACTATGTTTAATCTTATGGAAACAATGTTTGCAATAATCGTTTCCATAGAGGTTGTCATAGTTTAGTAAATGACTAATCACTTGTTTATGAATCTGTCCATAATGGTTTTTTTTTTAATCTAAATTTAATACATTTTTCAGTATTTATTTAGAATAAAAGATGTTAAGTGTATTTTTTAAAGCAATAAATCTTAATTGTGCATTGAAGTCCAATTGACAATTTTATTGTCAGATTCATATTCGGCATTCATGAATTAATGATATTTATGTAATATGATTTTTTATGTAATTGGAAGTATTGGAATCTTAAAATTCTATTCTAATAAAAACATTTGGGACTTGATCCAATTAACAATAAAAAATATATCGAGTTTTAAAGACTTGTGACTAAGACTATGTGTATATTTAAAAGGATATAAAAAAGTCAAAGTTGACAGAACGCGAAAGACCAATAAGTCCAAGAACCAATCCCAAATAAGTTCGTATAGAGCTGTAAAAAATTTGAAATGTTTTGGAATTAGTAAGAGAACAGTTTTTAAGTTATGGAAAAGCATAAAAGAAGGAACATTAACTGATGAGAGAAAAACGAGAACTGGAAAAACAAAAAGAAAATTAAATAATCAACACAAGTAAAGCAAATTGTAAAATTGGCAATAAAAAAGGGCACTTACACTAATTAAAATTGCAAAAAATTTAATGTTTCGGACAAGACAATATACAAAATTTTAAAAGAACACAATACAAAACGTCATTGTAAGACTGCTGTTCCAAAATCAAATTACGAACAATAGGTCATCAACTGGATCGTTTGAAAACATTGACTTTAGATGAGTTTGTACTATATCCAAGTTCGTAACCCCAGGTTCGTAAACGCGCGAATTTGATACAAAAACGCGGGAAAGTTTGAAATGGCCAAAATAATCGTCTTTAACCTGCCTTACCTAACCTGGACCTACCTTGTTAAAAGGACACCTACGTTGTGTAATATAAATTTATAAGCACTGTCTACTCTCGATCGCAGCAAGATTGGTTTAGACACAATAAAACAAGATACGATAGACGAATTTTATTAAATTCGTCGAACCAAAATAAGGCCAAAAGGTCCCTGTTCGCCAGACGTCTCTTTGGAGGAAGAACAGGGCAAAGAAACCTCCAAAGGTCCCTAACATACCTTTGTTATCTTTGAGAAATCAAAATATAAACGACAGTCGGTTCAAAAATGAAATCTCTTATCGATGGCCGTTCGGCTCTTACATCACACATACAAAACCAAGACAATGTTAAGCAGCAGGCCGGCCGGCCCGAAGGTACCATGCACCTGGTTATGGACAACGTGGCTATGTAGTTGGAGGTTTTGATATCCACAGCAGGAGCTCTTACGTTAGGCCCACAATGGGTTCACTAACACTCGCACCTGTGGACCCAAGCACGGTCGAAAATTGTTAATACATTCTCCAAGGCCCTTTCATACTCATCATTAGATCGGCAATCGATACTAGTTGGTGTTAAAACAAGCAAAGTGAAACCGCAAAGTTAGGTTCTCAAAGATAACATTAAACAAAATGTACATAAACATGGCACAAATGCAACACACATAAATACGATGCAATAAATAAAATGGTCATTAACAAGGTGCAATGCAACACACATATAAATATAGACATAATGCAATTATTAAATAATGACAATTCATGTGGTGAACATATATTCCATAAAACATCCTTTGACGTAGGTCAAAGGGTAAATCAAATATTCAATAAGTTCATTCTCTGGTAAAAATGCAGCTAGTAGAACAAAAACACATTTAAATTCTCCAACGGCAATAAATGTGAGGATTTATGCGTCTGGCAGGCAGTAGGTGCGACACCTCATACTTAATTATTAAGTATTGAAATCATATATAACGATGACCAAATAATTAGAACCAAGTACACATATAAATGACAAACTTACCGATTACCTGAGATAGCTATAAAATGAAACAAACATTATGAACATGTGTCACCGCAAAATATGGTAAAATTGCATGACGCCGTGAAGGTACCTAAATTTCAAAAGAAACAAACAATAATGATAATGAATATGCACAACATAATCTAATCTTAAAATTTACATTTTAAAGCTTTGAAACGTAATGATTAACACAAACCCTCAGTACTTTGTATTTTAATGATGCGCCACCTCCTTGAACGACAAAAGCACCTTTAAACGTTGCAAATATTAAATGGTCGAAATTCCCAGCATTTATCGGCGTACAACTACAAATAAAGGTACAATTCTACCTTGTTTAATTAACAAGCAAATAATGGTGGACCAAGGGTGATTATCGGGCACTACCTCCATTTGAACGCCTTACTCGTTCGCGCGCTACACATCAATTGCCCTTCTACTCTTCGCATTTTAAATCGTGAACCCTTTCTTTGACTTAATGGTCAAAAATTTCCCTAAACAGTCGACAACTCACATCGTCAACTATAGTCCTTATTTTTGACGCCTTATTTGAATTTAAACCTGGGTCATTACAAGTTTAAAGCTAATGGAAAGAAAGACGTGATATTAAATGATGAGCTTCTACTACCGACTCGTCCTTTACTACAGGAAATACAATTTACTTTTTCGTTTTTGTAAAAAGTTTACTCTCCTGCTACTCCTCATCTTGAAAAATGTCGTATTGTATTATTTATAAGAAATTTTACTAGTATAAAACTACCTTTTGCAATGTTTGATATGCAGTCCTTGGATATCTAATGCAGTCCTTTCATATCTAATCGAGATGGCGTTTATGAATAAACCACCAGTCAAAACAAATTTAACAGCTGTCATTATTACCTCCGAGTCGATTAAACCAATATTAGTTGTTCTTTTTTTATTTCGAACCATTATTACTCTGGAAACATGACTCTCAAACAACATACTCGTTGTTGAATGTTATAGTTATAGGGAACAGTGGTCATTGCCCACACATAGAAAATAAGTAGAGTCTACTCAAGTTTCATTTTACCTGACCACTGTACCCCTTAACTTATCTTTTTCAATTATTAACAAAAAAAATATATAAAGAAATATTAGTGGGAACAAACTACATGCCAACATGTTACCTACATTAATACTAACCTTTTTACAGTAATTTTTTACAGAAACAGTAATTCTTAAAGAAAACACAAATTTTCAACACGCACGTGAAGTTGGTTTTAAGTGTTGAAAATGAAATTTTCAGATTTTAGCCTAAGTAGGATAGATTATTGAGTGAAATCTGTAATATAATAAAGTCTTGAAATACTACATTCAGATGTTCGTGAGACATGAGTATATCTCTATTTTAAATAAGAAAAAAGCACAAGTGACCACTGTACCTACATATCCACTCTGCCCCGCTCTCCCCTATATTTATAGTATACTATACTTATAGTAGTATAGTATAGTATATTTATATATGTATAAAAAGTAATTATCGTATTATTTTTGATTTGGTACATAAATCTTTTTACATTTTAAGTTTTCATCATCGATTTTCTTATGTTCAATGCAATAATAAAAAGTATATAAATTTAAAATCTAGAAGCCGAGATGGCCTAGAGGGAGGATATTGTCCAGCATTCAAGTGCACTCACGGCTGCAGGTCGAATTCTGCTACAGCCATGGATGTTTGCGAATGTTAAAAATAATAAATGGGAAAAATAACTGTTAGGTATACCATACCAACACTGGTGAAAAACACCTAACAAACAAGTGTAGGAACCAATTAAGTACAGTATTATCCAGGAGCTATTCTGCTGGAGAACATCACCACTTTAAGCATTCCGACACCGTTGCTAGTATCCAGCGTTCAAATTAAATGTGCAGAAAGCCAAGGAATTGCAGCCATTAACAATGCAATCTGCAGAAGAAAAATATTTATATATGTATAAATGCAAAAACAAATTGAGAAGTTATACATTGGGACGTTGTTAATAATAGACTTTCAAATGAGAAATCCCTAGTTGCAGATTCACTCGTTTTTTGATTATATTAGCTAATCTAATTTTTTTTTTAATTGAATTTTTGTCCGGCTGGACAGTGGTGTCAGACTGAATTTGAGTGTCATCGCCTATTACGCCTCAGGGTTATCTAATGACTCAAATTCTTGCCGAGTAAGTTTTCTTATCGAGGCCAAGCCACATTTTTTAGCTCAGTTCACCAATAACGAAACACTATGTAAGAGTTTTTTGTGGGGTTTTTTCAAACTTCTAAAACAAATGTTTTACCTTTCTAACATCTTACCATAACTGTATTCTCCACCAATTTCCAGAATTACACAAATTATGAAATAGGACCACACTGAAAAAATTTAAAAATTTGCCCAAACTCTACTGTATTAATTAATTCTTTTATGGAGGGGTATATTTATAAGTTGTTAAAATATACTTTAGTTCATAAAAGTTGAAATAACTGCCATTAATTATTACTTAGCTTTTTAATTTTTAGCAAATAGAGGAGAACATTTTGGAATCATCAAAAACTAAGTAAAACATTAATTTCATACCGAATATGTAAGTATATTAATTGATAGGAAATACAAAAACGTTTACAATACAAGAACACTAAAAATGAATATATAGCAAGTTGCATCGTCATTAAGCAACAAATGTTATACATAATACTATTAATAGCAATTACTGTTTACTACTAATACTATATAAACTTGTGTTTTATCGTTATGTTATCTTTTGAATACATTCGGGTTAAATTAATCATAATAATTAACAAATAAGTTACATAATATATCTTTAACTTGCATTCTTATGCCATAAATACAGTTGTTTCACTTTACAATCGCAAAAAGTTTCATTTTATAAATTATTATATTTAATTCTTTGAAAATCCACTAGATAATAAAATATTTAATTTACTACAATGCTAACCAAGGATGATTTTTTAACGACTCTTTGGACCGATCACCATAATCATAACAAATCTCCTCGCCAACACCAATATATTCTTTTGCAATAAGTACTAAACGTGGCAAACCATCAACAGTAATTGTTCTAGTTATAAGATTACCATTTCTCGAGTGATTTACTAACCTACCTAGTCTTCCAGATTCTGCTGTAGCATCAACACTACAAAACATACATTAAACTGACAATAATACTATATACAAGCAGTAGTCGACTTACGACCTATGTGCTTTACGACTGCAAATATTTTTTAGGTTTTATAGAGTAGGTATTTGATATCTGTTTCATAATATTTTTTACTTTTGTAAAAAGTAAACCAATTTTGTTGTACATAGTGTGATTTACCTAAAGTGGTCCAACTTGCATGTCCAGATCGCTTTACGACTGGTCGATCGGAACATAACATGGTCGTAAGTTGACAACCATCTGTATTTATAACATACCAATATTGTTGGTTTTGATACTTAAAATAGTACATATAACAGCCAGTATTAACATCATGAGAATACAATTCCTCTCGTTTCTTTGCCGATGTTACATCTAAAAGTTCACCACTGTACTCTACAACGAAGTCCCCTCGATTAAATGATCTTACGGCAACCACTCCACGTCCTTTATCTTCAAAATTGTGAACCTGACAGAAACATACTATTTGTAATAAAATAGTTTTAAAATAAATTTGTAATAAAATGTCATTATAATTTAGACCAAAAACAACAATTGAGAAATTCTAAAAAGAAGTGCGGATTTAAGTTCGAAAGTAAATTCTTAAATTTTTAAAATGACTAAATTATTGAGAACCATCTATTTTGATGATCAAAACCTGGATAACATTGGATTTTTGCTTCAATTCATCCTTTGTATAACATCTATAGCTTATCCAAACCTATATGATGTTCACGTCATCAATACAAGGTTATTAGATGATGACGTTTCACACAGTGCCGTCGCCTCGTACCCAATATTTTGACAGTTCTAATAAATTGTAGTCTTTCTTTATACTATCTAATATATACGCAAATAAATCATCTATAGAATATGTCACTTTCCAAACTTTAAACCGAATTACAAATAAACAATCTAGTAACTTTTTGTTGATGACGTAAACATCATATAGGTTTGGATAAGCTATATAAAATGATTCATATGTACTATAATCACAAAAATTAATTTCTATTATTTGACTTGTTTGACATGTTCGGATAGATTTGTTAGAACACCCATCCTCTGTAACTGTTGTCTAATTTATTAGATAACACTTTTGGAAAAACTGATCGAAATATAATAATCATAATAATTTTAATAGTAAAAATCTGTGGATTGTGAAAAAGAATGATTTACCTCCAAACCCTCTTCGATTCCATTCCTTAGAAGTTGCTCTAAATTCTTTTGTTTCTCCTCTAAAACAGTTCGCTTAGTTTTACGTGCAGATCTTCTAATTGGAAAATATTCAGTTAGTTTATGGCCATTTGAGATTTTATTACCATTTTCGATTTTCCTTAATTTTGACTTAATCTTTCTATCGAGATTATTTCTAGAAAAATAAATTGAAATTTTCCAGACCGAAATTCTTTTAATGTAAATATTTACTTTATTTCATCTGATGTAATTATCCCGGCGAGTAAATTATGTTCAGGTACATCAGGACACAACTGTATACGATGAGGTGTAGATGGTGAAAGTATTTTGGTCAAATTCTTCACATTATCCAACATCAGAAAATTGTCTAAAAATTAACGAGTTCATAACTGAGGATTATTATATTTAATTAAATATTTATTTAAAATTTAATGATTTTTCACCACAAACTATTTCTTAGGTACACAATTCTACCTTTTGGTAAACGGTCATGTTCAAATTACTTATTCAAAATCACAAAACATACAATTAGTTATATTTTAATAAAATTTCTACTATTGCACTTAATTTTTCTTACTTATGTGAAAGTTTTATATAAAAAGAAAAAAGTTTGTATTTGTTTTAAATTCATATTATGCATATAAATTTTGGATTTGGTACAATAGCTAACTTGTGCCTATTTTTAACAAACTTAAAAAAAATAAATAAATAAAACTATTGTAATATGTCTAATAATGAAGTTCCGATTTGTATTTTTTTTGATTCTGTTCTCTAGGTTATTAAATTGCATCAAGAGAATGTATATCATTACAAAAATTGAGATAATCAAATAAGCATCAAATATTGGATATTTTCAAAATTACACAATTAAATCACTAATTAACAATTTCTTTTAAACTATTTTTGCTGCAAGTATTTGAAATATTGAGCATTTGTTTTAAATAGTGGAATAATTTTTATTTAGCACATTGTTTTTGATTTCAATGCAAATTTGCATATAAGCCTTACATAACATTTTATAAGAGAATATATTATAATCCACCTTTTGTACAAAATATTAATAACCTAGAATACATATCGCTGTGTTGTATTTTTATTATACTATAATCATAAAATAACTAACTTAAAGTTTTCATTAAAAAAAAGTCAGCCCTAAAATTGCTCTATAGATTTGTTATTAATACTTCAGCTATACACTAAATTAAAATTTTCATCGAAATCAGAAACAATCTGCTAAAGTACAATTATGCCATAAATTCAATTGGAACAAATACCTAATACGTACCTTCTGCAGTATTAATTCCATTTTCTTCAAATTCTGTTTTTGCTACACATTCACTACATCGTTTATTAGGTGTTGTGTATTTATGGTCATCATAAGTTGTTTGGTTACGTTCAAAACAATTAATCTAAAAATAAAATGGTTATCGATAAAAACAGATTTAAGATTTAATGGGTCGTTTTACTTTGAAATAATCAGTTATGCTGTGATCCTCTTGCAATTTGCATTGTTTTATAGATCGATTTTTCCTTTTAATGGAACAATCTTTGGCGTTAGTATTTTCCGTTTTCACACGACGTCCTAAAATGTCATTAAAAATAGACATTCAAATTAATTCTGTTTAAACGTTGCCAAGCAAGATAATATATTGAAGATAGAAATTGTAATAAACAAAACATAACATACCTGGAACCATTTTTTTTTTATGAAATCGTCTTCAATAATTATATTAAAAAATTAATTTTAAGACTGTTACATTAATCCAAATATTTATCAACTACAATCTAAAACTTTTAAAGAACCGTAAAACCTATTGTTATCCATCGAAATTATTAAACAATTGACAAACTAACAAATATTACGGCTTGCAAACAAACATAAACTGACATCGAATATTTTTAATGGTGGAGACCTCTCTGCGACATTGGTCGAAATATATACATTATTTAATTTGAAAGTGCAATATACTATTACCACAAAAGAATGTCAAAAATTAATAGAATATTAACCGTTATTCGATGTAATTATATTATTATTATATGTAATTAATATGTGTGGATTAACAATTTTGAGATTCAACAGGGGCGTGCGTACGGGTATTCATATCTAGTTTTTTTGGTCGTGTATTGGTAAGTATTTTGCATGAAGATAAACTGCACAATCTTTAACAAACAAACTAATTATTTAACACAACTTTAAACTTAAAGTTACCTAAGCACTTCGCCACTGATAGTAATTCTACTGACATGATGCTTTACGAACTATATTGTTAGATTGGTACCACAGAGCATTAATTATCGCTTTGTGGTGTTGGTACGATTACGTTTATTTTTATTATTTATACTCCTATTATTTATTTGTGTACTCGTCTTTTGTACGTTGCTTTCCAAGAATAAAGGAAATTGAATTTAAAATAAATATCATCGTATAAAGTTAATACTATGTTAGGTAAAATATGTGAAAACGTTTCCGCCAATTCTGTGGAAGTTTGTAATTTGTAAGTAATTATCTAAAATAATGTCTAGGGCACTCCGGGAAGACAGTTTGTACAATTAGTAATTCGCTTACGCAAATTAAGCAACGCGTGAGTTAGTAAATATTCGTTATCTGCTTTCTACTATAACGACTTTCTTCAGAGCAAGTCTGTGTATATATATATATTTTTTACACCATTTATATATACACATTTATATATATATATATTTTTTTTTACACCATTTATATATACACATATATATATATATATATTTTTTTTTACACCATTTATATATACACATATATATATATATATATATATATATATATATATATATATATATATTTATATATATCTGTGTGTGTGTGTGTAAGTAAGATCTTCCGACTATGGTAGCATGTATTTTAACTCGTACGAACAGGTTGACCACATAAAGGCATTGTTTTTAGATTATACTTTTACACACTGGCACTGGTGGTAATTTCTCGGATCATTGAATCGTTTTGAAACATTTTATTTGAAGACTTGAGGAAAGAGGAAATTATGATAATTCACTGTATCACTTGCCCTTGCCAATATATTACAAATACAATTACAAAAGTGACAAATTGTAATATATTTGTCAGTTGATTGTCAACGACAACATACTGGCCAGGTGATATCCTGCCTCCAGTTAACAAAATTTAGTGGTGTGTGTGGTATATTTGGTATACTGTGGTATATTTACATGTTTCATTACTTTATCGGGAACAAACCAGAGCGTTAGAAACTAGCATAACTGCCTTCTCAGAGTGCCCTCGACTTTTTTTTTGTTACTTAACTATAAATTTAAATTGCAGTTGTAAGAGTTCACTAAAGAAGTATACTTGCCCACGATGCAATGTAAACTATTGTTCATTGAGTTGTTTTCAATCCAATAGTCATGTAGAATGTTCAGAAGCTTTCTATCAAAATTGTGTATTAGAAAACATGTGTTTCAGTGGCAAAAACGTGCAAGCCGAACATGCAATGATGGAAATTTTAAACAGAACATGCGAAGAGGAAAATGATATGTTGGATTCTGATGATGATTGCTCTGATTGTTTAGATCTGATGAATCGGTTATCAAATGTTAATTTAGATGATACAACTGAAGTATGGAAAAGATTGACTACAGACGAACGGCAAGAATTTGAAGCATTTTTAAGGTTAATATGTTTTTTTCACTAAGCAAATTTTTAAATTTTTCTATGGAGTCCTGCTACATAAATTGTGTTATTTTGGAATTGATTAAGAAATGATAAAATATTGGGAGCCCCAGGCAAAGTCCCGAACTGCCCTATGATAGCTACACCATTGAAGGGGAGATTTGCTAATACAGTACACGCCGCTTAATGCGATCACATCGGGATATTGGGTTTTTGATAACAATATGATACTAAAAATGTTTAAAAATAAAGAGTAAATAAATCTATCAATAAACTACATAAAAAATTAAAAATAAAAAGAATATTCCTATTTTTTATACAAATTTTTTATATACCCAAGTTGAAAATAAATATGTATGTAATTATTCTGCATATATATATATATATATATATATATATATATATATTTATGAACAAAAAGAAATGGGATGATTGTTATTCAAAGTGAAAAACCTCTGAAATTTAACAATTTAAAATAGAAAACCATGAAAATTAACGATACGAAAGTAAACAATTCCATTGTTCCTTGCCTGCAATGATTTTTTATTGAAGTTTAAAGTGAGATAGAACTGTTTCTTTTTTTTAAAGATAAATACAGATCGGTAAAAGTAAATCCTGATGGGGCAGATGAAAAACCCGGAAGGGTCAATTGATACATTCTGAATTTCAGAGTAGACCCGGAATACAATTATCTCTGAAGAAAATTCAATTAAAAAAAACTCGTTCAGGTATTGTTTGTCTCCGTTGTTCTGCCTGTAGGCTGGTAACTTATGGGAGAGAAGTTTCGTAATCACTTGAATTTGAATTACAAACAAAAAAATGCACGCAAACAAGGTTATTGCTAGTATATGAAAACGATCTTTAAAAACATTGATAATGTAAATCGAAGACAACTATAAACGATGTTTTTCATATATAAATTATATGTTTGGCTCGTACTTTGCAAAAGTGATAACAATACCCGAAGTACATTATCAAATACATTATTCGTTATTCCAGGAGGCGACATGTATTGTCTATCGTATTAATTAAACGAAAAAAATTAATCTGACATGGTGACACTCGCTAGGGTTTATTTTTCCTCTCGACTAGCTAATGGCAGTCAACATATTAATACTTCTTTACTATTACTCCAAATTACTACATTATCTAAATTTGTTGATTAATCTTTGTGTTACCTTGTGATATTGAAATCAAATGTAATAATAATTATTTATTAAATGTTATTTTAGATCGGGCGATGTAGATAAATTTGTAACCAAGTGGCAACCATGGTGGTTAAAACAAATTGATACAAAAATTCAAGAAGTGAAAGAAATTCCTAACTATAAAAAAAATTCTCCTGCAATTAAGAAAGATATCAAGGATCTATTTACTTTGACTGTAAGTTTTTAAAGTATATTATAGTCTTGATAATTCGAATTAATTGAGACTGCGCGTTCAGATTGCCATGAATAAAAAAAACCTACTTGCTTTTTCTTCTTACCTAACTTACTAAATATAAGTTAATTAATTTATTATTTAATTAAGCCAAAAAGGTGTTAGAAAATAAATAAAAAATCGACAAATAAAAATTAAATCTTTCAGTACCTTCAACATACATACTCAGTTATATGAGGAATGATGAACATACTTATTTACACTTTGGGTTTAAAATAATCACGAATTATCTTTTGTTTTTAATTGTCAAGATGTGCTGCAACCTTCAGCCGATCTTTTCTTCAATTTGTCATAGTAATGTTTAGTGGTCGATTTTTTTTGCACCGGATCAGACAAGTTTCGAAAAACACCAAGGAGCTTCCCCGTGTTTTACTAAATCCGTTGTTATCTCTGCAACCTCCTCTGTCATCGTCATCGTCTTGACTCGTGGTGTTAATTATTTCTCCATCCGATAAATATGTTTCTTCCTCAGTATCTCTCCACCAATCTATTATTCGATTTTTTATGCCGCTACTTACGAAATTTTACTACACTTGTTAAGAATGTCACATAAATTATTTATTTAGGTGAGTAGGAAATGTACATTAAAAAACAAAAAAAAATCAAAGAGGCTGTTTGGATTAGCACGATTTTTATGAGATTATCAAGACGTAGAAATCGAGTTAGCCACTGTTCAAATTATTGAAATTACATTGTACTTAATTTAGAAATCTCATATTTTTGATGTAATGTTTGATAATTTAAGGTCAATAGTAAGAAGTTTAATAATAAAAATATGTCTATATTTTCAATATTTTTTTTACAATTATATAGTGCTTCTAGTGATTTACTTTTATTTACTTTATTTCATTTATTCACGAATCTGAGAATAGAGTAGAATGTGTACAGGAGGTTCTTTTCTCAGTGAAGTTGTAATGGGTGCTTGATTTTTCTAGTGATACACTGGCATTATCAGATGTATGAATGTGTTTAACTGCTGTTGTATTTTGTTATGATCGATTAGTATTTCATATATTAAATGTTTGGTAAGTGTAATTCTGTTATTTTTGAAATAGTGTGTAAATTACGGACACAAACTCGCTACTGGCGCCCGCCCAAGCATTTTTACCCGCGCGCTGGTGATTCCCCGTCTCTGCATCATCCGAATGATTCTATTTTAACATTTAAGTTTTTAGTTTATGTGG
This sequence comes from Rhagophthalmus giganteus, assembly GCA_036326145.1. Classification (NCBI taxonomy): domain Eukaryota; kingdom Metazoa; phylum Arthropoda; class Insecta; order Coleoptera; family Rhagophthalmidae; genus Rhagophthalmus; species Rhagophthalmus giganteus. Next base: position 14,416,315 of record JARFJA010000001.1, read on the forward strand.
ACTGCGTCTATTATACACGAAAGCGGTTAAGAGGCCTAACTGTGATTGCCGAAAGCAATTTTTGTAACTATAAAAATTCAGTAATGTTTTCTCAACAGATTCAGTTTATTCTCAATTAACAATAATAATAATGAATTGACAAATTACAAACAACTTCTTATCGATCATTGCTATCTTTTTTTCCTTTACAAAAACAAAACTAAAACACAACAGGACTGATATAAGTTTCTTGCATAATTACGTTTTACTTTATATTTAAAAATTTAGTAGAAGTGATGCTGATGTTTGATGAAGTGTGTTGTTTTCCTAATTATTGACTGATTGTTATGTTTGGTATTGATAATATTGATGTTGTCTCGCTTTTAATTTTTAAGACACATTCCATATTCTATTGATTAAAAAGTTTTTTGAAGCGTTACTTATATTTGTTTGTGACTTTAATAATTTACTTTTATTTACTTTAAGTTTGAGAAATATTTACTTTATTTACTTTTTTAATGGGATGTGTCGCTGGAAGCCCTGAATTATAGGGCCGATTTTTCCATCTTCCGATAAATTTATCTGACAGATATTTATTATAGAAACATTCGTTCAGACAATCGTTTCCATGGCAAATATTTGTCAGATAAATTTATCGAAGATAGAAAAATCAGCCCATAGTCTGATTTTATGTGTCGCATGTATATGATAAATCCCTTTAACTTGTTTTAGAAAAAAACTCCAGCACCTTGTGTGAAATACAACTTGATCAATGTCATCACTGCATATGCTTTTATGGCGAGATACTTCAATGGTGAACACTTTGAATTTCCAGAAGAAGCAGTTGGGTGCGTAGTGTATCTTTCTTTGTGTTTAAGAGAAAATATTAACTTTGAATGTTACGAACTTGCTATTGCATCTGTACATCAAGAATGCTTAAAGGTAAATAGGTCAAAGGTAATAGGTAAATTGCTATATAAAATCTAGGGCACTTGTAGAAGACAGTTCGTAAGATTAAGAAGTTGCTTACACAAACTAAGCAGCACATGAGCGAAAGAAAGATTCCATCGGTTTTCTATTGTAATATGTTTCTCCCGAGAACTGTAAAGTTCGCTAATTAATTCCATGTGGTAGAATGTCTTTTATTTCATACAAACAGGCCGACTACCATAAACTGTCTTCCCAGAGTGCCCCAAACTATATTATAGATCTTTTATTGTGACAACTGATTTTAGAATGAATGGATTACTGTCGATGAAGAGAATATAAACACCATGAAGCAAGATATAAGATTGATTTTAAATGGCCCACATAAATTTGATAAAAAGTATTATGCTTTGTGTGCACTTTCAGATTTACATAGATTACTTAGCTCTATTTTAAATAATAAAAAGGTTAATGGTAATAATTGTTTCCCAAAAAAATGCAGTACATATAAATTGCCAAAATATAAAATAAAATTGCAGTTAAAAAAACTGGAGTATTTTTTGTCATATACGATTCATTGTTTTAATCAATAAACGGTTTATTAAAATTAGAATTTTCTTTGTTATGGAATGTATGTTTGTTGTTTTGTATGAAAATACTTAAAAACTTAACTTATACTTAAAATACTATACTACTAAGTTCATTCAACAAATTGAAACTTTAATTTTAATTGAAACAATTTTAAAATTAGGTATAAATATTTCTTGTTTACAATAATCTGGTAATGCTATGTATGCACTATCTACGCAGTGATTTTTCATTGATGACATACACATCTCAATTTATACTCTTCAACTCCCAACCATAATAAGCCTATTACTACGAGGTTTGTCATGATGAGTTTTGGTTAAAAGAATATAGGAAAGTAATAATAAGTATATTAGCAAGTATTTTGCATCGAATGATGTATTATAAATTTAACAAAATAACACCGATGTTCAGAAAAAAAACGTCAACCATATAAAAATATAAATATCGAAAAATATAAATATCTTAGTAATTTTAAATAGTAACTTACATTTTTCTCAATTCTATTGCATTGCACATTCAAAATTTAGGGCCAGTATATATTTACTTCCATATATCTAAATGTCATAGTTTTAGAGTTATTTTAGAAAATGTATTAACTTCCTCGAAATTTTATTTGGTAGTATTGATTAGGCTACTGAACGTTTTGCAACTAATGGTCACCAAAATAATGCCGAATGTCTAAGATTATAGTTTGCACCTACTGAAATCATCTTTATAAAACAATTTCATCAAAAAACCTTCATCGCAAAATTGAAGCTTTATTTATAATCGCACAATTAAAAATATTCTATCTAATGATAAACATTGAATTCAAAATGGATAGTGACTCTTTCACACTTAAATCTATTACAAAATTGTTTTGCATATGTTACATTTGTATCATTACCGCTGAAAACTACTAAATCCTAAACCAACTCCTCTCATTGTATGGGTAGCAGTTCGGGCAACTTCATATTGTGCTTCCATAGAATTGAACATTTCTTCTTGTTTCTTAAGATTATCATTCACAGATTTGATCGAATTTACTTTATTTTCTTTAATACCCATAAGACGTTTAAATTTGTTTGCCACTTTTCCTATGAACAATTATAAATTTGTATATCGGATTATCTAGCATTTGATTGAATAAGTATTTCCTGGACATCCTGTATATGTCATATTAGAGGGCTATACAGAATTGACATCTCAATATTTTAGGATAATGACGTAATAGTTCTGCTATAGTGAATTTCCATTATAAGAGAAATCCTAACTTTCTTTAAAAGAATAGGGGTACTTTCATAAAAACATCTGTACAGCAGTTGGTACAATAGGTCTAAATAGACAAGGTACAAGGGACTAAAAAGTGCACCAATCCCGGGAGAAAAAAGAACTTACTTTATTGTTAGTATTATCTATAATTTAAAATGATTGTAAATTTTTGAATAAATACGTACCATCGGTATCCTGTGCAAAGGTCGTATTTTGCCACACCTTGTCTGTTTGAACTAAAGACATATCAGAAGAGCTTTCCCCAGGTTTAGAATCTTTTTTTTGCCACAGTAATTTTCTCCTCTGAATTTGTTCTGTAAATCGACCTGTAATACCAGGCATATAAAACCTATCCCGATTCTGTTCCTTTTCCTCGACCATATGACTAGATGAACCTGCATATTCATAATTAGTCGAATTTAACTCTATGCCTGTAATCACTTCGTTGTAAATTTACTTTTCATAAATTTTCAAATTTACCTAATTTTTCTAGACGGTCCATTTTATTTGAACGCTCGTGACGTTTTGAATATCCGTAGCGACTTCTATCACGACTGTTCGATCTCCTCTTGTAATCTGACTTCCTTGGCGAGCGGCTTCTATGTCTATCTCTACTGGACCCTCTATAAGATCGGCGATCATCTCGATTGCTGTCATAAGAATTTCTATCGTCACGGTTTTTACGACTATCGCGGTTCTTATCGTGATTTTTATCTTTTTTATAATCTCTGCTCCGCTCGTCCTTTTCTCTATCATCATTTTTGTTTCTGTCCCTCTTACTATCTTGATATTTAGGGCCAGAGCGCCCGTGTTCGTATTTAGATTTACAATCTTCAGACAGCTTTTTATACTTATCCGAGTTGTATCTGTCTTTCAAATTAGAATGTCCATCTCTTCTTTTTGACTGCAAATAATCGATGGGTTGCCGACGGGAATCCAATTTCGTCGAGTCATTTGATTCCTGTTGAAAAATGCTGTCTTACCTATACAGAATCGCAAATGTTATGCCTTATAAATTAAACGACTTACAACATAAATGATCATAGAAACTATTTTTACCATATACATTATCTGAAAATAGGAAAGCAACGCTTAAAATTTAAATGCAACATAGTAAAGAATAACGTTTAATCGGTAATTTATCAAAAATAGTTAGTTCCAATGGAAAACACTCCAAACTTAAAATCAAAGGGATGGTCGGTTATAAATTAGACTACGAATTTTTTTTCATATTTATTCTACATGTTGCAGTAAATAACTAAGAGGAACTTATGTTGATAATATAATAATATACCTGCCGTTACCTGGACCGGCAGCTCGAATGTACTCACCAAATGAAGCAGCAGTTGTTCAGAATCAGAACATTGGATGATGGAGTCACGCTCGAAACCACTTTTATCTTTACGAATATATATCAAGAGAGTGAGTTAATATCATACGTCATAAAAAAAAGATGTAGTCTTTATATGAAATATTTGATAGGAAACTTTATGTACGCCGGTGTTGTAATTAAAATCATGGATCATAAAAAGAAATGTTAATATGTATTAATTAGATATTTAAAATTATGTAAATTTTTATCTGCATTTATTATTTCATTGTGATTGGAATATATTAGTTAAACAAGGCTGTCCTCTGAAACAGTAATTTAAAACGATATAGCAATTTTTTCAAATAATATCTACTTTTTACTTCACTATTCTAATAGTAATTTATTGTACATACAGCATACAATTGTTTAGCCTTAAACAGTTTTAATTTTACTTGAAAATTCGTTTCAGACTTGCTGTAATTCAAGAAAATTATTTCATTCATGTAGTACATATACACCTAACTTCAGATTTTGCTAAACAGAATGAACTACTATGAGTGTTGCTGCACTGTCTTTATTCGATTATTTTTTATATTGTGATTTTGTCCATGCATATTTAGTTGTATTACAGTTTTAAATTAATTTACAAATGCTTCTGATCGAAACAATGAGTAACAGCTTTATTTTTTATTGGTAATTCGTTAAAATTACACCTATAATGCGATCATCAACTTGGGAATTATTTACCCAATTACAAGTTAAGAGATTGTAAATATTTTGTATAGTGTTTTCAAAAACTTCTCATAAAAGGGTGTCTTATCTGCAAATAAGGTAATTACTGCAACAGCCATTGTTCCAACTGTTCCTAGAAGTCGTTTTTAAATGTAAAATCATTTGAATAATAATAATGCTTGACTTTAATAATTTTTAAATAGCTTAATTGTTGGACTTGATCTATATTACTGTTTTTAAAACTGATAAAAATAATTCGATATTAATTTGCACAATATTAAATATATATATATACACACACACTCGCACAGTAATTCCCTTAACATTCGTGAACCTACAAATGAGGAAAAATTTAACATTCGATAGGACACAATTTGGGTATTCGCGATTTTTTTTTTAATTAATAGTGCATTGAATCGGTTTATTTATTAAAATATTAATACAGATCATAACATAACATTTTGAAATCAAACATTGCAATTTTAAAACTTCAACAACTACTTGTTGAGAAAACAATAGACACCGACCCTTCACTGATAAGGAACTTTAAATTCAAAAGAGGAATTGAGGCCACGACTGGTATAAATAAAGATTTATAAAGAACAGATTTATTCTGCTAAACAATCACAAATCGTCAAATATTTTTAGCCATCGACTAGCAAATAAACTTCATCTGCACTATATGTATAAGTATGCAATTAAGATATATGCATCTACGTATAAACACTTAATAAACATTTTTTCATTATCCAATAAATTGCTTTATCTACTATAATTAAAATTTCATAGAAGCTAACCCCCTTTTTTACATAGGAAGATAGTTTCAACATTCACGAGGATTTTCTAGAACGTAATCCCCGCAAATGTTAAAAGATTACTGTGTAACAAAATCTCAAATATTATTAATATATAACCTCTGTTTATGATCCATTTATATTATTATTGCTATTTACATTTAATTTAAAAAATACAAAGATCTAGTTGTTAATACTTAAATGCAATTACAAAGTACCTTACCAAATTAGTGGTGAACTTTAATAGAATATTTTTGGTTTTATTGTTTTAATTGAGTACCTACATGAATTGATCATGCAGAATAGTTTATGAATGTTCTTAACATTCATAAAATAATGTAATGTTAAGATAAGATAAAATTAATACAGAAGCATGTTCATTTTTAACTTGAATAACCATAGGTATAGGCTGGGGCACTAAGGAAAGATGGTTATGCAGTCATCGGAGTGTTCGTCCGAGTTAAAAGATATTCTATCGTATGGAATTAGTTGGGAAATCTTGCAGTTCTTTGAAGAAAGATGATACAGTAGAAAGTTGATAAGAAATCTTTCTCTAATTTATACGCCGCTTAGTTGGAGTAAGAAAATTGTTAATCATGGGATCTTTTTCCCGTAGTGCCCTAGCCTATATATATATATATATATATGTATATATATATATATATATATATATATATATATATATATGCATTATTTTTATCAACTATATAATATAGCAATCAATTTACGTTTTTATCAACAGAAAAGTTTAGTTGATATCAAATTAATAATTTAGTCCACCAGACATTTGATTATTACATAATATATATGTAGTATTATACGTGAACAATCACAAACCACCTACAAAATCTTAATTAAAGTAGAAATAAATGATTACCTCACTTACGTCCATTTGTACTTCTTCATAATTGACATCGACCTGGGACAACTAAAAACAATATTATCCAAATTAAATTTGAAAATCAGTCTATACAGTACGAAAACGTTTAAAAATGTAAGCAATACAAATATGCAGCAGAACTTGGTAATTGAAAACATTTAAATCTATAATTGTATCTACTTAGGTATTCTACTATATTATTTGGATCATTAAAACTTTACAATTACAATAAAATAATTGCACATTAATATCAATGCCATTAAACATTAAAAAATCAACAAATGAATAATGTCACATGTGGAAGTAGTTTACGATTTAATAAATTATAAAGAGAAGGATAATCAATACATTTACTAAAAACATATAATATACGAAACAAATGGGTTATATTAAATAAAATTTGAATTAATAAATGAATTAAAATAAGTCATTCATCAGGTACTATGTACAATCGAACCTAGACTAGTATTTTTTTAATAAGCCAACTTCAGAATTGACTTACTTGTTTTTTTGGTGGTATTAATTCGTCACACTCATCATCGCTTCCATAACCAACTAAAGATTCCATTTGTTTTTAAGCAATATAGGAAATTCCTGTAGAACCGTAAACAAGCATCAAATTATTAATAATACGGCTGTCAATTTTTGATAATATACGTGTTTTACTGCCATCTGTCATTTCTGTGATAACTTAAATGGCGGGAGTTTTGAATTGAAATTTCTTGAAAGCGAGTCTGAATTTTGTTTGATATACCTATTTATTTTGAGAGTTTTTAAAAGATAATTTCTTGATTAGTTGTAACACAAAAAGTTCCTATAATGCCTGTATATTATGCATGAGTTCGCAAATCAACCATTTGATAATTTAAATAAATTATAGGAATACTAATTTTTGTTTGATTTTTAAGCAATTTGGCGCCGCAAAATACATTCATTAGAAAATAAGATGTTCAAAATGACTTAGAATTAGCACCTATATATTAACATAGGATCTACGTACTTCTACATTTTCTCGGGAAGGAACTTCGCATTCTTTCAAACAGCGAGGTCTTGCTGGATTGTTGCGCAAAAAACAGCATTTATAAATTATTAAAATAATGTATTACTTAGTAATAAAATAATTTTCTGTTCGTTGCCACGGTAAACGAGCGTAAAATTTAATATGCCGACTCTCATGGTCCAGCAATCAGGTCACTGTCTTTCGCCAGATGGGTCCTGGGTCCCAAACCCATTATGATGAGTAGTGAAATATTTTCTATGTCTGTATTCGTGGAGCTAAAACCGCTGCAGTTGATGCTCCAAAGCCCCCTGTACTAGGGTGGAGAAAAATTAAAGAAATTTGAAAAAATCTTTGGAATTATTTTTCTATTATGAATTAATAATTATAGTAGTATAGCAACTTATTATTATTTTTATTTTAAATGAAATTTATTTATTTGTTATTTTGTTAAATAAATTGTAGATACTATTTTTTTTTATTATATTTGTTTACTTCACTTCTCATTCGTTTACAATAGTAAATTCGTTAATAATAATTCGTTTAATATTATACATTTATTTAGAAATTTGCACCAATAATATTTGAAATTTTTGCGCCACTTATATAGTACATCTAATTAGCAGTGGAGCGCGTTATTTCCATTTTGTTTGTGCTTTCTCAGGTTTTTTTTTATTAAATTATCTATGGTAGTAACATAACCTGGACTAAGGTCCATGCCTATAAGTAGACATCCTTGATTAAAAAAAATAATAACAATCATGAAAATATTTCATGCATTAATGAGAAGGAAACATATGCCCAATGGTCATATTTACAGAGGTAAAGATAGAATAGTAAAACCAGTAACTAAGGACGATTACTGTAAGTTAAAGCAAGAGTTTGAGACACAAGAGAAAAATATGTTTTATTTGCGACATTCGTACCTCACTCCTGTAAGTTAAATAGAAAAATGTAAATTATTTTTACTAGTATAAAGGTTATTTATTTCCAGGAGCAGTCTTGTGGACATGCAAAGGCCTTAAACAAACATAAAAATTGGTTTATTCAACTTATTACTCAGAAAAAACAGTTTTATGATCCTGTGACTATCGAAGCTCGTTTAGGTCATCTGCGACATAAAGAATGTTGGGATTAAACGTGTAACTATGGCCTACATGCAATTCACGTCGTCAAAAAAAAGTTACTAAATTGTTTATTTGTAATTCTGTTTAAAGTTTGGAAAGTGATATATTCTATAGATGATTTACCTGCACATATATTAGATGTTATAAAGAAAGACCACAATTTATTAGAACTGTAAAAATACAAGGTACGAGGTGACAGTACTGTGTGAAACGTCATCATCTAGTAACTTTTTATTGATGACGTGGATGGCATATAGGTTTGGACGAAGTGTAGTTACATTATTTTTAAATAAATAATATTAGAGAGAAATTAATTTATTAACGTCATTTGAATGTGGAGCTAATTTTGCGAACGCAGTCTTAATAAACATTACCCACACTTTTTCCAAACCTATATGCAACACGTCATCAATAAAAGGTTACTAGTGATGACGTTTCACACAGTGCTGTCACCTCATACCTCGTATTTTTACAGTACTAATAGATTGTGGTCTTGTTTGTCATGTGATGTGTATGCAGGTAAATCGTCGTTAGAATATGTCACTTTCCAAACTTTAAATCGAATTACAAAAAAACAATCTAGTAACTTTTTGTTGGTGACGTAAACTGCACATAGGTTTGGATAGGCCATACTAGAATGTAATAAACATTATCTGAGATGTGCATTAATTTATGCTGTTTCGACACAATATTTAATAAAGTTCTTAAAGTGTATTTCTCCTAGTTTATTTTACTACCTAAGTTCTTATGATAATAAGATTTTGATTTTTTTTTGTGTATTTTTTAATTTGATATTATTATGATATAAATTATGATAATATTGTATGGTTCGCGACCGCAGTCGTTTTATTGGAGCGGAAAGGTACCCAATAAAAAGTTTATTTATTTAGCTTTATTTATGCTTTCATTAAGTAGGTACTGTATACTATTCTGAATCAAATATAATTTTGAAAATGCTGATAAATACGTGGCAGTACTATTAAATAATGTTTACTAAAATTATTAAAAGACAAAAGTAGGGGGGGCCCACACTCGTTCCAAAAATGGCAATAGTTGAAGGTAAGTGACGTATCCGTAACTGTAAAATAGTTGACCAATTTAGTGGTGTGTATATATTATATGCAACTGGTTTACGTTTCAATGAATGTTATCCTCAACCTGACTTATTACATGACTTACAGTAAATCCACTTAATGTAAAAATCTATAGAAAGTTAAATACGATACTTATTAAATAACACTTGTTTCTAATACGTATTGTTTAGTTGAAGAAAAGTTTCAAGTTTAATATAAATATTACGTTATTAAGTGTAGGTATTTTAATGAAAGTTACTTTATAACACATTCCTTAAAGATAGCTTTGAAATCGTGTAGTGTGGGATGTAGGAAAAAAAGTGGGCAAGCAGAAAGCAAAGTCTTTGCCAAAAATTAGTAGAGTCAATTCAACATTACCTTTTATAATCCGATTGGAAGCTTCTTTGAAGGTCTCCACAAGGTAGGTACGTATAATTGATTGAAAAAAAAACGCAGTGATCTATTTTTAAAATAATAATTTAGAAGCCAGCGTGGACGTTTTACCATTATTTGTTCATATTTTAATTTTAGCTATCATGAAGACTGTTTACGTTATTTTCGTATTCCTATTAACTTTATTGGGAATTTTTTGTAAGAAGGACATGATGAGAAAGAGTATCGTTTTTGACAAAAATACACCCGACGTATTTTATTGTCCAATTCACAAGCCGACAGGGTTCGATCAGCTCATCGTTAAGTGAGTATATCAATATTAATACTTCAGTTTTTAAAAGGATATTAACCCTGATCCAGTTAAAATGTGTTCGTTACACATAAACATTTATATGCTTAAATATAGATAGGTACCATATAGGTACATCCTATTCTAAATTAGCTGGGGGAGGATTAACCGGGACCAAAACAATTTCATTACATTTTAAGAAATTATATAGGTAAATACCTATATTTATAAATTAAACGTTTTTTCAGAATTTTAATTTAGGAAATAATTACAGGTCTGTATACTAATTACATATTTAATGTAAACTCGAAACATAAAAAAAATGAACGGTTATCTTTGACTTATCTTTGCGGTGTTGGAATCTATGGTACAATATATGTACCAGGAAGGAACCAACCAAGGTACAAAAAACCTATATAGGTTTTTGGTTCCTTTTCACCCTCATCTACCCGTAATTTTCTTGCACATTGTTAATTTAAAAAGCACCCGATATATGTTTTCTCTGTTTCTTTGTTGTTGAATTTTGATTTATTTCTGTTAGTTTTTGAATTCTAGTTCTAAAACCAACTTTTCTCTTTCTCTAATATAAAAACCTGTCTTCAAGGTTGTATGACACTATATACTGATGATTATTCTTAATTTTTTACTTTCCAAGTTTTTATGTTTATCTAGAAATTTCTCAGAACAAACAAATTTCTCTACTTACCTAATACATTTTCTAATTTATATAAATTGATTATAAAAAATAACACATTTACAAATACCATGTAAAACTTTAAATATTTTATTAAAATAGGAAACTACACCCAGTTATTTATGTAACAAGTATAAAAAGTGACTGTTAATTGCACAATGCATGAAAATTATTCAACTCGGCCTGTGACCGCATTAGGAAAAAAAGGAATAACATATCGAGTGCAATAAAATTTAGATATAATTTAAAAAAAAAATTGTAGATCACTTTTTGCATTAGTTTTGCATATCTGCATCATTTTTTCTCCTATTATACTGTCCATCTGTTCATGTTCGGATATTACCTATATCTTTGTGAAATTGTGTGTTCGGTTTATTACTAACTTTATTAATATATCGACTGCATTTTGGCAAGACATAACCCACACATTTTGCGAAAATGAATTATTCTATCTTATGCATCTATGGCAAAGACATCGTCTGTTAAAATCTGGTAACAATATTCTAATGTTTTCCACTGGAAAAATCGATTTGTATTTTCACGAAACGTATCTTCTTATAGCTACACGACGACACAAAATGTGCTCTCCTGTAAAATTTACTTTTTGTGGATTACGCCCTTCTGCAAAAACTGCGTCGATATAATATTTTATTCTACAGGTAGTTGTCGACTTACGACCTACTTGTAACCTTATGGCTTACGTCCTCTGATCTTGTACTGTAATTAATATTTTTTTAGGTATTATACTATATTTGATATTTTTTTCGTAATATTTTTAATTTTTATAAATAGTAAACCAATTTTGTTGTACACAGTGTCTGATTTACTTAAACTGGTCCGGCTTACGCTTATATCGCTTTACGAGCAGTCGGTTGGAACCTAACATGGTCATAAGTCGATGACTACCTGTATATAATATTATGTACATACATATACATACTTATATATTTACTTATAATAATATTAACTTTCTTCCATTTGTAGGGCAAGACCACTTAAAAAATTATGTGAATTTGAAGGTAAAGGAATACCAGAAGATTACAAGAGTGATTGTTATCAAAATGTTGACGAATCAGAATATGCTTGCAAGGAAAAATACAGGATAATGGTAATACTTTTCTTACAATTAGATAGATATAGTTCATTAAAGTGCATATTTCATTAATATGATGAAAGTTGACGATTAAAACATACTTTCCCTATATTTAATAAATCATTTCAGCAATATAATTAAGGATTTAGAAACTGTTAATAGTTTCTATAACAATTTATAATGTAGGTAAACATGTATTACATGTAAACATTAAGATTTGAGTTTCTGTTTAAGAAATTAAGGTCATCTCTTTGTACTCCCGGAAGTAAAGTAATTATAGTTTTAAACCCACTTTAGTTGGGCCCAATTCAGTTAGATAAGGTGTCTAATGTGCATCATAAGTTGCAGCACCAGCGACCTTGCCGCATTTTGGAACTAAATTCACTTGGAAATTTTCATTTCTGTTTACGACAGAAACCAACTAAAATGCAAGTATGCATATTATATGACTACAAAATTCTTAATATCTAATAGTAATTTTGTACGTACTAACGTACAATTGGGATCATCTAAAAAACAGAGGCTTTAGGGAAAAAAGTGATGTTAATGACCACGACAACATAAATTTAAAATTATTTAATTAGTAAAGTAAATGTCAAATTAAAATGTTAGTTGTCAGATATTTCTTATTTTTAATCAATAATTTTAGTTTCATATTATTTAGGAGTGAAAAAACATACACACACACACATGCATACAGTGAATTCTGCTTATTTATTTTAGTTAATCAGTGATTTTTATTTTCAGACACGCATTAAAAAGCTTCAGCTGACGGATATTAACTAGGATGCTGGATACTAAAGCTAATCAATAATACGTACCATTTTCATTTCTCATACTGTTTCAGATTTCAATAATTAATGTAACTGCCCTAATTTTTTACTAATATCTGCTGTTTATGGCGGTTTTAATATCTGCTGGTGGCGGTTTTCTTAATCGAAGTAGGTAATTTCAGACATTAAAATTTTATATGTAATTTATGAAGTAGATGTGCAAGATGCATTAAATTAACATACAGTTTTATCTTTTCTAAATATTAAATAGTGTAGGTACAGGTGTACCTACTTAAATAATTATTTTAACTTATTAATAGTGAAGTTATAAACTTTATTAGTATGTAGGTAATTAATTATCAAATGATTTCAAAATAATGGGATGGTTCAAATTTGGATATACTAATCCAATACTCTCACTAATCCGGCATATATTAAATCAGGGTAGTGCCAGATTATTAGAAGGTTACCAAAACGCATTTAAATACCATAAACTACTATATATTTTATAAAAAATAAGGAAGGTTTACAAGTAGCAACTCTATAACAATGGTTCTCAAATTTTTTACATTATGACCCAACAAATTTGTATGTACTTGTACTCTGACCTAAACATTATAAAATTGTAAAATCTGTTGCATTTCTCTCCTTTTTTAATATTTCACCCATCCAAGGGTGCATATCGACTGCTGGTGTTTATATAATTTTTCTATCATTTTGCGACCCACTATTGAGTTGTGACTCAAAGCTTGAGAACAGTGCTCTATAACATACAGGGTAAGTCATACATGGCGAAAAAAACTTTAAATGGTACACGAGTCCTTTTTGAGTAAAAAATCGTAAAAAAGGTACGTTCCAATCTGTATAGTTTTGGAACTAGGTACAAGAAATCAAAGCTTTTTTGACTTCTTCACTAGAGACAGAATCAAAATACGCTTCATAATTTTCCATAATTCGCACACTATAATTATTTATAATTCATATAAACCGTAATTATGTTATTATTGTAAACGAATCACTTCAAATTGCATTATAAACAAAATTTTACTAACTGAATATCTATAATAAATGTTTTACATGGCATAGAAAATTTAAAATTTAACATACAAGTAAAAGTATAAACATGATAAGCATATAACAGTAACAGTAACTTATATAACAGTATAAACATATGATGTCAACTTTATTGCTTTATGAAAATGTACCTCTATTTCTGAACTTGAAGAGAAATCTCTAAACAGAGCATGTTCAATTAGCATCTTTCAGCACTGTACAAAATAGGATCATAGTATTGCATATATCAAAATCAAAATTGAACTATCGTCATTGGTGTTAATATTTCTAGAAAATATTACAATCAGAAATATTTGATAAATATGTGTATTCATTTCTAATCAAGATCTAATATAATTAATCCTTTGCAGTCAGACAGATAGGCCTTATGTATTCCTACTTTGCTTTGTTTTACTCGTTGCAGTACCTATATACCTATATATGTAACATTCATTTAACATAATTATTATGAGACTTATTGCAATAGACGATTGTAAAGACTTGAATCTATTTTCATGAGTTTTTGTATCTATTTCTTAAGCACTTCCATCTATGCTCTCTATGAACAGCTTTACCTACCTTTACTAGCCTTTAAAAAGTAAATTTAGTTTTGTAGTTCTTGTTATTCAAACTTTCTAAATCTTGTTTAAAGAAAATGGATCTCAAAATAAAAGGGTAGGTAACTTTTAATCTTAATATTGGTGAGCATCAATTAGTAATTAAATCATTTGCATGTCGATGGTGTTTTTTTATTCAGAAATGAAATACTAATAATAGTCTATATATTTTTAGATGCGTTTGTACCCCCCTGGCTCAGATGAACCATATGATGGTACAAGTTTAAAACGGTTTATAGATGTTGATAAAGAATTCATAGTTAAACAAGATGAAAAGAAGAACATATATTTGAAAGATAGATTAGGGTAACTTAATTAAATGTTCCTAATTGTTATCAAATTATAGGTACTTAACTATTAAAAAGTACTAAATGAACTTATTCTGTGAATGTCTAATTTATTTGTCGCTTAATTTTAGTTAAGGATGAATTGGATTAAAATTGTAAACTAATAATTATATTATATACCTACTGTTTAACATATCTAAAATATATTTGCTGCTCAAAAGTTATTACTATTAAATTATCGGGACCTTAAAAGACTTGATAATTAATTCTATCGAGTTAAATAATTGATCTGTAAGTATTTGTCTCATGCAGTGTTAATTGTTTAAAACTTTATATATTTAATATGTTAATAAACACTTTGTACATATATGTCGAGCTTATGGTGTTTTAAAATTTCTTAGAATAAACGCAGTAACTGACTGTTCTTGTAAAATGGAAATTTGTGCAAAAACTTCTTCGGTAGTTACATTTCCAAAGCGTTAGATGCCAATAACCTCATTAATGTGCTACATGTTATTTCACACAGACCTTGGTGTTTCAAGTTTTGAATATCTTCATAATATAATGTAGAAGAATTGCTAATCATTGTATACTTGCACAATTGTCTTAATAAACTAGCTACATAGACGAGATAGTGAAGGTAAGGTGTAATTTTAAATGAAATTATAATAATATATCGACGCGGTTTTTCCAGAAGGACGTAACTCACAAAAAGTAAATTTTACAGGAGAGCACATTTTATATCGCCGCGTAGCTATAAGAAGGTACGTTTCGCGGAAATACAAATTGATTTTTCCGGTGGAAAAAATCGGAATATTGATGCCAAATTTTAACAGATGATGCTTTTCCTTTAGATGCATAAGATAATCAGAATAACTCATTTTCACAAAAAGTGTGGATTATGCTCTTTTGACAAAACGCCATCGATATGATCTTAAACAAACATTAAATTAATTATTAGTATAAAAACAATTTATTTGTAATTTATAAAGCAAAAAATGATTTAATTGTAATAGGAAAATGTTATTTATAAATTTAATAGTTTCTCATTATCTAATTGCTCCATTATGCCGGGGCGCAGCGGGCTGCATCGCAGCGTAAAACTCCGCAACCAATCGTCACGCAACAGAGATCCCGACATTGACTCATTTTAAAATGTACCCCAGCAATTGGTTGCGAAATTTTAAGGTGCGATTCGGATCGGCATAATGTACCTTGTATTTAATTTAGCGCAATTTCAGAAGTTATTTCCATATTATTTTGTTTTTAAGAATAAAAGAAGTACTTAATTTAAGGGACTTAAGGACTTAAATATCCACATTTTAAAAATAATAATTGCATTACGTGTACACATTTACGTATAAAAAAAAGGTGTTTATTTTCGCTACCAGGATTGCAAAAATCGTAAACAGTTTGCAGATTGCTGTTTTGAAAAATTATGTAATTTTAATTTTTCGTCAACAGACAGCGTACTTTGCATATTAACATAACCCCTTTCTCGTTAGTTGTGGTTTAGCAGCTTTACGTTCGGTCGTCTTTTATTTAATCGTTTGTGTAGCCTATAGTAATATGTTACTACCCACTAATTATTTATGTTTTTGTTGGATAGATTTAAGGTGGAGGTTATTTTAACCTTAGCTTATTAAGGTAATTTTGCAAGTATACGATGATTAGTAATTCTTCGACGTTATATGAAGATATTGAAAATTTGAAACACGAAGATCTGTGTGAAATAACATATAGCACGTTAAGGAGGTTATTGACATCCGACGCCTTGTTATCGGATCTGCCTGGAGATGTAACTACTGAGGAAGTTTTTGCACAAATTGCCGTTTTACAAGGACAGTCAATTACTGTGTTTATTCTAAGAAATTTTGAAACACCATTAGCTGTTGTCGTAAGATTTTACCGTGTATCTTTTATTTTCAATCAATTTTGATAACAAATAAAATTTGATGTAGAAATTAATTTTTACAGATACCACAACAAGGAACCACAGTTCAAGATTTAAAAAAAGCTATTCAGAGAAGTTTTAACCTCAAACAGCAAAGATTAAGAAGCAAAACAAAAATATCGTGGAAGTACATTTGGAGAACATATTATTTACAACATGATCTTCAAGTAATGAAAGATAATAACGAATTTGTTATAAACTATGGTGTAAGAAACAAGTCTGAGATTCGATTTGTTAAACGTTTACGGAAAGATGAACGTTTTTAATTCTTTTAAATTTAGTTATAACATGCCTCATGCACTTAAACTAATTTTTGGGCTTTTTGTAATAATTTTGCGTATAGGTAAGTTTTTCAAAATGTGATTTTTTAAGTAGGTTTTGCTTAACCCTAGACATTAGACTGACTGTAATATAATTATGTAGTTGCCAGGCATTTATAATTATGAATTAAAAAAAAATCTGTTTTAAACATTTACTTAACTAGTTAAGAGACGGGAATTTGTTATTTGAATTCTAAACATGTTAATATAAAGTCAAGTTTAGTCTTGGAAGGCAGTTGTACTAACTGCATCTTGTTTAACTGAATAATATGCATATTAAAAAAACCCTGTAAGCGTGCAAGCCGCCATAACTTATTTTCATAGAGATTCTCATAATTTGCTTTTTCCAATATCGAAAATTGCAAAGAGAGCCGTTTGATAGACAATTTCATGACGATTCCAAAATATATTTCACATTATCGATTCGATAATTAATAATGGTGATAACCCAGTATTACATTTTTGATGACTGTCATTTTGAAACGGGTTGGTTGATTTTTCTGGTTACATATGCTCGTCTTTTGAATTTGTATGGACAATACATTGTCAAAATTTCAGCCTCCTGTAATCAAAATTGTAATTGTAATCGTTTCCACAAGATTTTGATTATACGTTGTGTATATGCGCCTATGAAAAACTATGCTATTTGAATTAGTATGGCAAAATGAAATGAGAAACTCAACATAAATGACAGAGTTAAAGAAATTGCCGCTGTCACCACTTTGCCAGTCTTCGTTCATGTCCCACCCTTTTTATGTTTGGACAATGTAAAATTACAGGCAATATTGCACCTGTATGTATCACTTTTGTTCCAATACCTTATAATCCCAACTTTGCTTTCTTTTACTTGTTGCAGTATGTATATGTAAACAATGGTTTTCCATTCCTGAATATGACCGACCCGAAATGAATGGTCTATATTTTCATGATTTAGGGTTCAAGATTGGAGAAAATCCAAAGCAGTTTCTCTGGGTCCTCTCATGAAATAGTTTACAATAGCTTTATTTCCTATGGCAATATGCTATAAAAAATGCTGCTTGCTTAGTTGGAGGCATATCTTTGAAAATAATGAATATAAGATTTTCTATTGATAAAAATTTTAAATCAAATTGTAGACGAGTTTGAATAGTTACGATTGAATAAAAATTAAATAACGATTAATAAAACGATCAATTGTGAATATTATAGTGATTAGTGAAAACCATAATCAACATTTTTATTTTTATAAAATTTTTTAGCTTTATGGGGACTTATTAAGTAGAAAAATGGTGCTGGGCAGCATGTTGAACTGACCATTACTGACAATAGTTCGGCAAGAATCTAGATTGTGTTCTAACAGCAAGCATTAATTTGGTGTACATTATTTATTTATTAATCATAATATGATATTGCCTATTTATATTTATTTTTTGTGAATAAGCCCAAATTAATCAAATATTTTTAGCTACTTCAAGTTATCCATGGTTAGAACAAATAGCGAGACAAGAAATAGTAACATCAGGTTGTTCCAATTTAGGTTTAATTAGGGAAAATGAATTTAATGCAACTCAATTGGATCATATTTTAATTGATCATAAACATAGATTGTTATATTGCTATGTTCCAAAGGTAAGCTACCGGAGAAACAATTGTTCGACACTTGTTTTTAATTGATTGTAGATCGCTTGTACAAATTGGAAGCGAGTCTTTATGGTCTTAACGCAACGCTCTAATGTTAGCAATTTGATGGATATTCCTGCAAATATTGCACATGCATACAGTTCATTAACCAGATTATCCGAATTTCACCCAAGCGATGTAAAATTTTATTTAAAAAATTATACCAGTTTCCTTATGGTGCGTCAACCATTTGAAAGACTTTTATCTGCATATAGAAATAAATTGGAAGATAATTTACCCAGTGCAAAGTACTTTCAGGTTAGTATAGCCTATCCAAATCTATATTATGTTCACGTCATCAATACAAGGTTACTAGACGATGACGTTTCACACAGTGCTGTCACCTCGTACCTCGTATTTTGACAGTTCTAATAAATTGTAGTCTTTCTTTATA
Source organism: Rhagophthalmus giganteus (assembly GCA_036326145.1). Classification (NCBI taxonomy): domain Eukaryota; kingdom Metazoa; phylum Arthropoda; class Insecta; order Coleoptera; family Rhagophthalmidae; genus Rhagophthalmus; species Rhagophthalmus giganteus. The sequence goes on from JARFJA010000001.1 coordinate 14,435,504, forward strand.
CCATCTAATATGTGCGCAAGTAAATCATTTATAGAATATGTCACTTTTCAAACTTTCAAACCGAATTACAAATAAACAATCTAGTAACTTTTTGTTGATGATGTAAACATCATGTATATATTATATATAAGCACTCTGCATAATACATATTTATGTTAAAAATTACAATTACTTGGTTAAATTGATCAAAAATTAATTTGTGGTACAAAGGAGGTAGGTTTTTCTTAATTTTTTTAATTATTATACGAATACATTTTGGTACATCGGTACCGTACCATGTAGATGGGGAAAAATATGTAGATTCGAATTATTTCACGTGCGCTTTTGTTTTTGTTTCACCGAAAATTTTATTTTCTTATTGTTAAAATTTCTCTTCTTGAAAGAGCTAACACAAAAATAACTTTTTGTTTTAGGCGAGAGTTGGCAAGTATATAATTAAAAATTATCGACCGAATGCAACTCGAGTTGATTTAAAAAATGGTGATAATGTAACATTCCGCGAATTTATTCAGTATTTAATGAAAGAAGGCATTAAAAATGACAGTGCTAATGAACATTGGAGACCTATTTATAACTTATGCTACCCGTGCATAATTAATTATACTTTTATAGGCAAATATGAACAGTTTGACGATGACTCTGATATCATTTTAAAAATGGTGGATGCTCCAACTATGTTCTTTCCTCAATCAAAATCTAAGCACACTTCAGAAAAATTGAGGAAATATTTGCAGCAGCTTTCGTTAAGTGATATCGAAAAATTATATAGAATTTACGAATTTGATTTTAAGTTGTTTGGATATAACTTGGAAAATATACTCGGTTTTGATATAGGATAGTGTATTTTATGTATCTGGTAGTTTTGTTTAAGTTTTTTTATTGATGTATCGACCTTGTTGTGTAGCATTTTTTATATAGATAAAAGAGTTAATTGAAAGTCGGTATTATATGTCTTCTAAACAACACAAACGTAATATGCGTTGTATATGAAATGAATGTGCTTCCATGTTTATGAATATTTTTAAGAATTGTTTCAAGGAATTTTTCATGACGATGTATCGATATATAAAAGGTTTTTATTGCGAAGCATACTGTATACAGCTTTTCGTCGTGCAGTTGCCAGTACTGCTTTAGGGAGCAACCGTTAATTTTATTAGTAACTATTATTGTTATTTACTATTTTAGTAGCTCTACTAAATTTTTTCTTTTATAAGACAAGTAGGACAATGCACTTGTTTTAGATTGAATTTAAAATTGTTTTTGAACATTCGGTACGTTCAATCGCTTTTGTTTTTAACACACTGTAACTTTTAGAGTACTTATAAAATTCAAAGGAAAATGGCAATTACCTTATGGAACTTGTTTGAAGCATCGTTATTATGTTTGAATGCCATTTGTATATTACACGAAGAAAGATTTTTAGCGAAAAGTAAGCTGTTGAGCAAAAATTAGTATTTCCAAATTTTAACCTCAAAATTAAATTTTCAGTTGGTTGGAGTTCTAAAAGTCCCTCTGTTCAAGGTTTTGGAGAACAGCCAACAGCTAAAGCTAAATTGTTAAATCTTGTGCATTCAATTCGAACTGTAGCAAGGAGTAAGTGTGTTCAGTTTAAAAAAAAGATATATGTATAATTGTTACTAATTTTTATAAGAATTATTGTAAGCATTGTCAAGATATATTTATTCAGATCACTTTGAAGAATTTTCAATAGGTTTCAAATTTTGACATAAGTATAGAATTTTCATAACTATTATAATCAAGATATTCTTAACTGTATATAGGTACACTTGATATTAGTATTATTTAAAAAATCCCCATAGACTCCTATCAACCCATTAGCACATAACTTATGCATGTTCTGGTAGAGGAAGACTTCTTCTACAAGACAATCTGGCCCGATTTTTGATGTGGATTTGTGTCACTTGAAGGTTCCTTTGTCAAAAAAAGTATCTACTTTTCTTTTTTGCAAGATCTGTTAGTGAATACGTTGCTGAAATTATGTTCTGGGGGGTTAGTCTAGTACAGGGGGTCGGCAAAATGCAGCTCGCATGCCGCTCTTTGATCACTTGAATGCGACTCGACCACGACTATGTGTGGGCATGACATTTGGCTCTTTTGACTAATGAGTTTGCTGATCACTGGTGCAGTAGGTAATATGCTCTGACGGCTCCAAGCTGAACTTCTTGGTATACCTAGGACAAGTTCTCGATTGAGAAAAGTCTTAGCGGAACCCTACCTGGTTAGTTCATCAGCTTTTAGCTTTTTCATTACCGTCAATTCCGCAGTGACCTGGCATAGCAGTTTAACAATGTTTTGATCTGCCAGTTTGTTAAGATCTTCGAAGCATTCCTATACTAATTTAGATGATATCCTAGAGCTATCCGATTGTTTGATATGTTCCACTTGCTTCTATAAGCCCTCCTAATACTTTCATATGCACATTGTTGTATTTCCCTTTCTGAGTTCTGGGAGTTTCGGAGTTCTGACGATATATAAGGTATAGGTATATTTAGGGCTGGTTTTTCAATCGCCAGTTAACTTTGACCACATCGGTCAATCACCATAGAAACAATTGTTTCTAATAATCATTTCTATAGCAATTGACTAATGGTCAGATTTCACTGGCAATTGAAAAACCGGACCTTAGCCAATCAAAAACAAAGCAGACAAGTTTTGGGAACTATAAATTAATTTTATTAAAAAATGCTCGAACATATCGATATTATTAGCAAGGGGGACGCATTAGTAGCCTACATTTGTCTACCTAACTTCAACCCCAAAGTGAAGGTTGATGCCTCAAAAATTTCAAATGACTTTAATTTGCTATTTGTTATTTAAATGTTTGGTAATTTTTTTTTTATAATAAAAACAGTTACATTGTTAAATTTCGTTTATATATATTTTGTAAATTTTATAAAATATTGCAAAATTTACATATAAATTGTGAATGTGCTATTTTAAATTAATAATTGTCGCTGTTAGCGCTTATTGTTAACATTAGTTTTTTGATATTTATTCTGTTAAACTTTAAGAAAATTACTTATTAATTTTTTTGTTGCAGTTCCACTGATACTTCTAAATATTTTAACGATATTATTTAAATTGATACTGGGATGATTATACATAATCAAAGAATTTGAACTATAATTTTTAAATGGGCTTTCATATTAATATTAATAATAACACTATTTGTTAATCGAAAATAAAGTTTTTTCATTAATATTTTCTTTATTCTTTGTACATTTTAATTCTCATTGTGGTCTCAAAATTTTGAGTTCTGTATTCATCTATATATGAGGGTAAAAGAGGTATGAGTGAGTATGAGGAGTGTTCTTTCAAGTTCAGACGTGTCCTCATAAAGTGGTTTTGAGAAAAATTGTTTACTCGTGGGGTGTTGAATTTCAACTTATGTAATTTATATGACAAGTAGGGTTTTAAATGATAATTTTAAAAATGTCAATCCTATTAAAAATTTTTGATTTTGATAAAAAACAAATGGACATATTTGATTTTGTGTGAATGCATAAGACATATTGTCTGGTTTTGTTTGAACAAAAGAATGTAATCAGGGTTGTTCGGTGTCGATTGTTTTTTTTTTATAATGAATGTCACTTGTAACTAACAGAAAATGGTTTGTTTTAAATAAAGATAAACGAAAGATTGTTATGCTGTTCTAGGCGTTTGTTTCCTTCAACGCTGTAATGAGGATATGAAGCGCCTGTAGAAAGAATCTATATTGTGTTCCTTAATCCAAAATTGACAAACATTTTTTAAAAATACAATATAAAATAGCAGACTTTGATATCTACCTTTTTTTATACATATAATTTAATATTTTTGATGACATTTCTAGTTTGACGCATGCGTATTCCGATAAAAATAAGGTACATCAGTTTTATCGATTTTTTTTATCATCCTATTAGGTTAGATGCATACACTCGATTCGTACCACGACTAAACTGTTTAGTCGATTTGTTCTGTTATCGTGATTTCATGTTGACTAAACAGTTTAGTCGCAGAGGTAGCGCATACACACAACTGTCCAGTTGAGGACTGGTCTGCATCACAGCATGGTGAACAGAAAGACCTTTATTTTACATTGAGAACAAAAAATGAAAAAGAGGTGCACGTCATAATAATAATAATCGCTGCTCGATTATTTAGTTGATAGTATGAGCACACCCGTATACTGCCGTGGATTTAGCACTGGATATGATAGTTGTTCGATTTTTTAATCATAAAACCTCCTCGATTGCTTTTTGATTATTTTGTCGATGTGCAATCGTGTTGATGGTATGTGCTCTTTCATAAGAGCCTGTAATTTTTGGGGCTCATCTAAATAGTTGTTCAATTAAAAGTGGTTCGTATGTATGCGCCTAGCCTTATTGTTAGTTGCCAGTTTTCGAACTATAAAAGTTAACTATAAACTATTGGTTGATTTTTTTTTAAATTGACATTTGATTGATTAATGAAGTAAGAATATATTAATTATTAAAAAAATATTATTTTAGAAAAATTAACTAATTGTAAGTAGGTACTTGCTTATAAATATTATACCTAGTTAAATCTAAATAGTGTTGGGAAATTAAAAACATTGATTAATTAAAAAGCGTAGACTAATAAATTATAAATGTATTTTGCTAGTACACTATAACTGAATGAGCTTAAATTTTTTTTTCTGTTTTAACAAATTATTATGTTTAATATATTAACATATTTTAAGTAGTATAATAACAAAAGTAGAGTAATAGAGTTAACAAAATTTGTCGTGTTTAATATGCGAAATATTTCAATCTGATGAGAGAATAGCTTAAAAAATATAACAAAAAAATATGTAAACCTCAAAGGCAAATTTTGGCACAGAGACGAAATAATTCCGATTTTTGTTACCGGGATTCCCCAAAAAGTGCAGAGTTTCGAAAAGGCTTTATTGTTAGATGCAGATTACCAGTTCTCCATCTATATTGATGAGTATAGAACTGGTAATCTACATCTAACAATTATAATTTACAGATATTTTTCTAAACGAGTATTATTTTATAGAAATCTGTAAAATCTAAATATTTCGCAACAGTAATCTGTAGAATATTTATCGATTCTTAGTTGTAGTGATATGAATATCCATAGATGGCGGACGAGTAGGCCGACGTGCAATACCGTGAGGTTATTTAAAAGAAGGACAGAAAATGCTTTGAAATTTTTAATTTTAAATTACTGTATCAAACAGCCATTTGAATTTTTGACGTATAATAAATTTTATGTCTTGTTTAGGGTTTTTCAAATTTTTTTTAGCTAAATGGTTGTTAACCAAAGTTCGAATCTAATTCATTCTCTGTCCCGCCTTTAAATGATCTCACAGTACTATTCGAATAGATCTTTTAGTTTTCTGCAATCCTGGTAGCAAAATCGTAGTTTTAGTCGTCGTATGCCCAAATTTATTTATAAATTTATCAAATTTATGCAATTTATTTTCTAATTTGTGCATTTACAAAGAAAATATAAAAGTTATGCCCGTTATACGTTTTACTACAATTATTTTTCATTTATGCGCACTGCATGCAGTTTATCGTCAATAAATCAATGTCAATATACCCTCGCATCGTGTAATAACAGACTGAGAAATATAAAAAGGTTCTGGTTGTCCCCAAGTTACAAGAAAATATGAATTATTAAGTCTCGAACATTTTCTAATTGTAACTAAAACCATAAACTTTGCAAAAAACAGCTACGCCCAAAGTTTACCTGATAAAATTGACAATTCTCGAGAATATAAATCTATGATTAATGAATTAGGTACTTACCATATTAATGCTTATTCCAATGAAAAAAAAATTATACCTAGGTCAAGATTTACGATAGTTCTTGGTCAGGAAACCGTCGATTGGACCGCGTTCTAGAAAAGAGCAGTTTGGAAAATGTAAGGGTTGTAGAGATTGGACGTCCGGAGTTTTCGGCTTTAACGGTAAAGGAACAGTTACAGAGAGCTTGTGGTCTTTTTCGGCGCCAGTGTTTCGTCGACTACCGTACAGATTGCAATACCGCAGACGCCTACCGCGATGTGTAAACGTTACTGTAGCGGTTTTATGAGTTTGGAAGTGTTTTTAAATTTTGTTTCCTTGTACAATTCATATGATTACGTACAGACTGTACAATATTTTAATAAAATGATTGAACTACTCTGACTTTTCTGTATTTATTTAAAAAAATTGCTAATTAAGGATGCAATTAATACTAACAATAAGTAAAGTGTTATTTATTATTATCGTCTTGCTCGAGTCTTTAAATAAGGGCCATGTAACTTTAGGTGAAGGTGAGTAATGAATGTATAAACGAGAATTATTTAAAAAGCGCGGCCTGTTATAATATATGCCGCAATTTACTTTTTGGTCAAAATAATTTTTTATTTATGTAATTTTTGTCTAGGTATATATATTTATTTTTGTTACTGTAACGAAATCTACCGTTTTTTGACAGAGAACAGAGACGGAGCTTTCTCACTTTCCGCGGTTGTAAATATTATAGTTACAGTAATTTAAGAAAAAATCAGTAGTTTTATCAGTACATACATACGTTTTTGTTATAACGTTTATAAATATTATTTTATTAGAAAATGTTCATTTGCGTTTTTTAGAGAACTAATTTTCTATAAGTTTTAAAAGTTAACGTTAGCAATTATTTATCGGCGAAAGTTTCCGTAACATTTACTATTATAAGCAAATAGAAATATAAATAATTAAAAGCTAAGACATGTGAGATTATAAAAAATTTACAGATCATAATTTCAGGCGTTACACATCGACGCAGTTTTGACAGGTTATCGTAAACGCCACTTTTTGCGAAAAGTGGCTTTCGTTCTGACTTTCTTATTCTTGTGCATTTAAGGCAAAGACATACATCATCTGTTAAAATCCAATCTGTTATTCCACTGAAAATATCGATTTGTATTTCCATAAAACGTAATTGCTTATACACAAGCTGCGCGACAACACGCGACAAAATGTGCGCTTCTGTAAAATTTACTTTTTGTCGTTTACGATAATCTGCCAAAATTGCGTCGATATTATATATATATATATATATATATATATATATATATATATGTATATATATATATATGTATATATATATACATATATACATATATATATATGATATTTAAGCTAACGAATTATGCATATTCATAGTTAATGGTATAGACTAATTAAAAATATGTTTATATTTAGTTGTGGAGGGAAGTCAAGTTTGACCTCTGCGTTCGATAAGAGGTAAAATCACTTCTCCTAGCCTAATATTTAAGTCATGTTTAATTTATCGTTAGAGAGGCTATTCATTGCTAACCATCACAGCGTTTGCCATAAAGTTGGACACGTGGAAAAAATTACGTATCTACTTTGCCATAAGTATAATCAACTTGAACAATTTTACTCTTGATAAAATTTTCTCTATTGTTTTAAATTCAAAATTCGAATAAATATAAAATTAAATATTCTTTTAAAATTGGCGACAAAATTTCAGTTATAGGTACAATTTATTGTTACAATGTACTATTGTAACAATGAAAAATAAACATTCGCGTATTCAGTATCATAAATTTTATTTTAAAGTCGTTTATCGATATCGCCGTTAGCTCTTGAAAGAAATGATCTGTGAAAATGGAATTTCGTAGGCGATATTTGAATTTTAAAAATTCAATTAGAAGATGAAGATGGTTTATGGTAATATAGATGATTGAAGAAACTTATTACAAGTATGTATTAGATACATATATGTATAACATAATATGTATTGTATCTATATATTATTAAACATTTCGTGAGCTAAAGCTCGTGCATCTATTCACGTGTACTTAAAATTAGGTACTACATACATAAATACATACATCTATGTATATACAGTTACGTAATTATGTATATATAGTTTACGTAAACGATAGAGAAGTCTTATATAGTAACTAGACGTACGATATATGATTCACGATATGATACGCATTTAACTTTTTAAAATAACTTTGTATTTAATTTTCAGTGTAACTATCTACACAATATGTATAGGTATTGTAAATAAGAGGGAGCAAGGCAAAGTGGATACCTACCGTTAACGTTTGAATGAGTATATTTTGGGTATACATAAATAGATTTGGATGTATGTACATAGCTACATATTTAGGTACGACGAGGCCTGTTTGTTGAATGTCAATCAAAAAAAGAACGATGCATTTTTTAAAGTGCCGTGTGCAATAAAATATACCTAAATTGACATTTTAATACATCATGCATTAGGTATAAAAAACACCTAATCGAGGGCATTTTTCGCTTAAAGTTTAAAATCACTTACCTTGAATAGTGATATAGAAATAATGTAGAAATAAATATAGGTAGATACCTAATAAAGCATATACAGTGGTTTGTGTTTACTGATTATTAAAATCGGTCGCTTAATATGCTCATCGTCGTTGTCTGAAGGATATAATTAAACTAAATGTTTTATTGCCGTTTAACGGAATCGCCGGGTATTGGAGTCAAAGCTGCTATACTATAGCTTATCCAAACCTATATGATGTTCACGTCATCAACAAAAAGTTACTAGATTGTTTATTTGTAATTCGGTTTAAAGTTTGAAAAGTGACATATTCTATAAATGATTTACTTGCGCACATATTAGACGGTATAAAGAAAGACTGCAATTTATTAGAACTGTCAAAATACGAGGTACGAGGTGACAGCACTGTGTGAATCGTCATCGTCTAGTAACCTTGTATTAATGACGTGAATATCATATAGGTTTGAATAAGCTATAGTCCCGACGTGATTCTATTAAGCGGCATCTATAAGCGGTATTTATAAGGTTGTACGTTTAATTGTATTTACACGTAAACTCTGAATAATCAATATTTTGAGAGATTAGTATCCAAATTTCGACACGATTGTTGTAATAAATAAGTAGGTAAATTAAAAGTAGGTACGTACTTACTTTTTTAAAAGTGAAATACCACTTTCTCTGGCATGTTCACTTACCACCCTACGCTCTTTGGTTCTACTTATGTACGTACTTATAAGATACGTATACCTACTTAGAGATACCTACGTAATTATAATACCTACACTTAATATCTACATAAATAATAAACTTTAATACATAATAATTTAAAATCAATAGATAATTGTTGTCTTATGCAAATAGGCGAACATAACACTACGTGTATTATAATTTAGGTGGTAATCTATTTTGCGCATAGATATTTATAAAAATGTATCGCAATAAGGTTGTGGATGGAATTAATTCGTTTTAATTTTAATTTCGGTTGATAATAATATTGAATAATTATTGTAAATGAAGTAGATAGCTGCGCATTGTTAATTCTAATAAATTAGAACAGTACTTACGCCTACGCCTACGCCACGAATCGATATCAATTATCATTCGCTTTAAATTGTTTCTCCAGAAGTTTATTAGGAATATTTACTAATTGTAAAATGCGTTCCATCTGGTTGGTTGGATATACATAAAACTAAAAATATGTAAAATAAAATATGTAATCAAATTAATTAAGTCAAACTTATTAATGGAAGTAATTAATGAGATCTTATGTGAAGTCAGCTTCGCATAATATTTAAAAATTTCATTTATTATGGTATAGTCAAGTCATTTAACTCGAGTACATAGGTATATATTTGCCTACTTATACATAATATGTAAATATATTGATGCAATTTTAAGGAATTTCCATTATAGTTTGAGTATTGGTTAGTAAATTCATATTGGTATTGATTATTTTTAAAGGAGTTATTTAGTTTAGTTTATCCAAACTTATATGATGTTCACGTCATCTTTACAAGGTTACTAGACGATGACGTTTCACACAGTGCTGTCGCCTCGTACCTCGCATTTTTACAGTTCTAATAAATTCTAGTCTTTCTTTATGTCATCTAATACGTGCGCAAGTAAATCATCTATAGAATATGTCACTTTCCAAACTTTAAACTGAATTACAAATAAACAATTTAGTAACTTTTTGTTGATGACGTGAACATCATATAGGTTTGGATAAGCTATACTTTCCTTAATTCTGTAATTCCCGAAATTATTTAACATAAGTACCGCCAAGGAGATTCTATTATACAAATACAAATCTGATTATTTCTGAAATTTAAGAGTATTACTGATGAGTAATTGTCTCTTGTGTAATGTATTATATGGATATATAAGTAATAAAGCATATGTGTACTTACTCTATTTAGTGCATTTGTTACCAAATTTAGTAGCTCAATTCATGTCAGCCAAATAATATTTTTAGGATGTTTTTAAACAAAAACAAATACACTTGATCCAAACCTATAAGCAATTCACGTCAACAATAAAAGGTTAGGCTGCATTTATGCATGTCGTTTGTGTCGTCCGTCGCTAAACCGCACGTAGTCATAAAAATTCTAAATGCACAGATTGCAATGGGTCCATTTATGCACCGACGGCACCAACTATTTGCAGTGCGACATCTGAAACTTGCAGTCGAAATTTAGAAAACGCTGGACGGCAAGGAGTCGTCGGCCGGCTCTATTTGCATTGGGGTTTAGTCCACATTTATGCACGCCGTTTGTGTCGTCCGTCGCAAAACCGCACGTCGTAATAAAAATTCTAAATACACAGATTGCAATGGGTCCATTTATGTACCGATGACGAAGCGGCAAACGTTGGTACCGTCGGTGCATAAATGGACCCATTGCAATCTGTGCATTTAGAATTTTTATTACGACGTGCGACTTTGCGACTTATGCACGCCGTTCGGACATTTCACTCACCCGCAATTTTCTGTGACAGTCTGAAGACCAGAGTGCCTCACGAATTTCCTTAATACGTTTTGTATTAATCGGTAAAAAATGGTGGCCCGACTTTGAAACACGTAGGATTTTGAAACTTCCAGGAGATCCGACTTATGAAAAGACAACTGTTTTCAAAACATGGCGTCACTTAATTAATACTTCAATAAATAAGTCAATAACCACATTTGATGTCATTTCAGTTGTATTTCTTCCAGTTGACAATTTCTGATAAATACTTCCTAATTTAGAAACAAAGTTACATTCACGAAAAGAACGTCCGTCGAATATTAAAAAATAAAATAATAATAAATTAAATAATAAACAACACGTGTCCGATAACTATCTAATATTAATTGACCATTAATTGTACACAACAAGTCGGTGATATAATTTTGTGCTATTGTCGTATTCATAAATACTATACACTTATGACACTGCTTTTATGACATAATCCGGGGGTCCGATTTTGGCACACTTCCTCTACCTATATTATTTTCATTTGTAATAGACAATTAAAACTTCAAAGAAATTAAAGAACGTTTAAAAATTAATGTAGGTAGGTACATGTAATTGATTACCTTTTGGGTAATGCGGAATTTTCGCTAATCTGATAGACCCATAAATGTCTGATTAACACGAATCTACTGGATCTATACCTACCGATGTTTAACTGACAGTCGATGTTGAACTAATTAGAGATATTTAAATAAAAATTAAACTGTCAAATATAACGACTCTTCTGGGTCGATTTTACAATTACCAGATAAACGTCAGATAAGCTATTCCTAAAATAACTGCTATGGAAACGTTTCTTGAGACAATGGTTTCCACGAAAATTATTTCAGAAATAGCTTATCTAACGTTTATCTGATAATTGTAAGACCGGTCCTCCATTACCTACATTAATGTTAATTTATAAAAAAATCAGATAAATTTATCTCTAACTTGGCTAATTTGACTCTAATTCTAACCGTAGCTTGGATTATATTCAACCTTCGGTTTGCGAACCGATAGTCAACTAAAGGTTTATAAAACTGGCTCTTAAAGTCATTTGTCTGCTATTTTTGTTTTAATCTGCGGGAGACATGACTTTAAAAATTCAGCTCGTTTCGGAAACGTCCCCCTCGATAATAATCTTTATATTATGATATTTTTGGAGTATATTAATTTATTTAATAATTGTTTTACTCACGTTGAATTCATCCTCGCGAGAGATCCAAGTATTCCAGCAGAACATTTTAATTTTGCGGATTTAATAAATAACAATGCCTCAGATTCTGTAAATGTTTATAGGTACATAATTCCTACTTATATTGCCTACGTATATATGCGTTACAGAAACTGACTTATAGAAACAATGTGTACTATGCGTAATTTATTTTCAGGGGGGTAGAGCCATACGTAGGGTTTGTCTTGTTTTCGAGGGCGCCTAGGACGCAGCGATCGAAGTTTTATGTTTGTTTTACAAGATAAATTTATATGACTGATGTGAGATACGAACTGTACTGTAATTGCATGTGCATTTTAATGTAGTCGTATAAAATGCAAATAAACCCGTACATAAGCTGCAACCTGGAGCACAATGGAAATTAGATATGTATCGTGGTCTTTCAGCTTCAGCAGCTGGGAAGTAATCACCCTATATCATTAAAAAGTTGAATGCGGTTGGGGTTACGGCTAGTTCCAAAAATGACGGTACATATAAGTTATGGTTATTTATACAAAAAAATTGGTTTATTTAGAATATACTTACTTTGAAAAGGGTTGTTACATTTGTAAAAGTAAAATATTAGCTGCAGAAATGAGGAGATGTTTCAGAAAAGTAGCGGGAAAACAAAAAAGGATAAACGAATAGAAATGAAGACGTAAGGGAGAGCTTAAAACAAAAATCGATAACCTAAATAATTAAGGAAAAAAAAACATGGAACGTAGAATAGTCGAATTAACCAACAAAAGAGGGAAATCGCTCAGAAAACTAAAGAAGATGGTAGGAGATAGAAAAATGTGGAGAAGCTGAGGGAGACTCTTCTTCAGCCGACGCAGAGCCTTAAGGCATAAGGCCTATACTTAAAGAAGAAGATTTATATTAGATATAATTATTTATAAATTTATTAATATACGGCTTGTGTATAAATTGACGGATTTATTACGCGTGGTAAAATTCCAAGTCGAAAATCTTAATACCAAAATGTTGTACCAGGCTTCCCGTGTCCTCAAGAGCCATTTGAAAGACACATACGTTTGACAACACTAAATTCATACAGGTGTTGAGTTAATAAGTAATGCACGGTAACTAAGGATATGTATTTCGTATAGTGTATCGTTTAAATACTAATACAATTTTCGTCATTTTACTCGTTACGTCGTTAATAAATAATAACAAATCGGCGGACTTAAAGATTTTAAATTGTATACACCACGCTAGAAAGTAAAAATTAACGTTATAATGTTGAAAAGCAGGAATAACACGTAATTAGAATAAATAAAATAACGAAAAGCAGGGAAACGCGAAAACTAAGAATGACACAAAACTAAACAGTACAAGCAACCAGATTTAAGGGGATGATATACTCTATTCCCGGCGACCATTAGAAGTGAATTATATTCTTTATTTTTAAATTCTACAAAATTCTCTCGTTTGGAGATCTTTCGCCATCAAATTATCTATCATTTGAGTTTTTAAAATTTAATATAAAATTATTAATAACGAAATTAGAACTTTTTTAATTTTTTCAAAATCCAATTTAAATTGCGGCTTCAATTTTACAATGTATAATGTTCAATACAATACCCCGCACCATTTTTTCGGAAATTGTTGGGTATATGGAAAATCGGCGAACACGCACTTACCTACCTATTCCATTATTTTTAGGGCACAATTTTTGATGGAAAATGTTTAGGAGTGCAACCTCCGAGAGTGGGAGATGGAGGTCTACTAAAAAATTTCAAATGGAAACGCATTCCAAGTCGTATGTCATTTAAAAGCTTTTAATAAACAACAATTTTTAACGTTGGTCGTTTAAGGTCGATACACCAAACAAGTCATGAATGGCGAATACGAGTAATATTACACCAAATAAAACTTACAAATAAATTGAATAATAGAGAAGGAAGGAACGAGGGAAACGTTTATACTTTGCGCGTACCTGCGCCACCCCGAAAGGTCCAGTTTCGATAATCCGCTTACTTGGGTGCGATAATAACTAGTAATTAAATATGAATCGTTCTCGAAGTACGACGTTCAAAATAAGAATGATGTGGTTTTTCGTTTCCCGTTTATTTAGAATATTTTGCGAAAACTTACTCTCGATCTCTCTCTCGATTTTTTAATCTCTTGGTAAATTTATCGGTAACCGTATAGGTATTTACCGTGAAAACAGTTGGTTGTGCAAAGTACGATTAAAGTAAGATTAGATTCTATGGGAAATGCCTATGAGATAAATTCACCAAGAGATGAAAAAATCGGCAATAAGTTTATAAGTTTTCGCAAAATATTTTAAATAAATGGAAAATGATTTTCCACATCATTCTTATTTTGTAATAACAGGGTCATTAGCGAATTCAAGAAAGCAAATTATCGAAACTGGCCGTTTCGGGGTGGCGCAGGTACGCCCAAAGTAAAATGCTTGTTATATTATTTTCAATACGGATAGAAGTAGTGTGTTTAATTATACGTTATTCAAGATAGGTTCCAATATACGTCATCAATAAAACCTCGTATCTATTTTTACATTAGGTACAAATAAATTGCAGTCTTTCTTTGTCATGTTATATGTATGCAGGTAAATCATTTATAAAATATGCCACGTTCAAAACTTTAAATTGAATATTACAAATATACAATTTAGTCACTTCTTATTGATGACGTGCATTGAAACCTATCTTGAATGTATAGATTGAGAATTCAAACTATACTAGGCAAATCCGTTTTCAGAAAGAACTTCTACCTGCCAAACCATATGTTTGAGAAGTCGTAAATCAGTAGGCCATAAATAAACCGGGACCGATAATAAGCTTTTAAATTGTCTCTTCAAGGAACTAGTGTTAATATGGTTGTCTATGTATCAGAAATTTGCTATAGTACCATCTATTCAGACATTTCGCTAAGTTCTAGACACCCTCCCGCCCTTAATTTCTTTTGTAAAGGTAAGTTTGCGCTATGACGGGGCGCAGCGTGTCCTATCGCAGTACATTTTAAATGGGTCAATGTCGGGATCTCTGTTGTGTGACAACGATTGGTTGTGGAGTTTTGTGGTGCGTTGCGACTCGCTGCGCCCCGACATAATGTATGTTTATCTTAAACGTTAAAATTTAACAAGATGATGACAGCATTTATTGTTAAGAGAAGACATCTACGAATAATAATCTTTAAAATTTGTATTCATTCTAAATTGTAGGTTTTTAATCAACAAATTATTTAATAATAAGACTTACTAAAAGACTCAACATCCAAACTTTGAGGACCTCGCGCAGACACGGGAAGTATGGTACAACATTTTATTAAGATTTTTGACTCAAAATTTTACGAGGAATATTCCGCCGATTTATACACATCTTGTATAAAATAAAATTCTTCTTTCTATTTTTTCTGTGTATAACTCTGAATTCATAACCTCAAACCACCACTTCCTTATTTAAAAGCAGAAAAAGGCCTATACTTACCATCAGCGCGCGGCGTTTTACAGTTGATGAACTAAAAATGTATTTATAATAGATCATCAAACCTATTAATCATTAAACCATTAAATGCCTTTTAAATATATAGTTTTATAGTTAAATAATAGTTTTAACGTCCGTCAAATTAGCAACCGTTAACTAAAATACAGCTCACTTGACGCTTGTTATTATTCACAGGTTAAGTTACTTTAAACTTACGAATAACGTGGATTGTTTTATGATACTCGTTAATGGTCGATACAGTTTAATGTCAAGTCGTTATTTTACCTTTTAATGTACATTTTATTTTAATGTTTTTTGATTACATAATAGACCTGAACATTAGTTTTGAATAAAAATAATCAGGCTGATTTTGAATCCAAAACGTCAAATATAACATGTGCGTTATAAAACTCAAACGTTACAAGTATTATATTATTAAAATCATCAGGTTCTATCAAATTAATCATTAATAAAACTATCACAAAATATACGCACACCCGATGGCCTTTGGTCCCCGTTTCGGGTTTGTAGACCTATCGCCTTTAGGGCATAAACATTAACTTTATGCCCTTGGCACATAAATAACTATTACAGGTTATTTTTTTTTAATTCGGCTTTAACACAATATAAAAGCTGTTACAAAGAAATTGAACCATCGCGTCGATGTGTCAAATAATATTTATAAGCACAAGATAGTATTTTGAAAAAAAAATTGCTACAAATTGGACAATAAAAAATAAAATTAATATGTTAAAATAATCAATTTTATTAATGTGAACAATAATACATTTTTGTGAGAACTTCCAATAGCAAATTATTATATTTTCTGCAAAACAATGAAATCCGGATCGCTATAGTTTAATTAGTTTTTATAAAAATCAAGTATAATTAATAACATTTATAATTTATAGTAGGTAACAACTTAACGAATAAAAATGTTCAAATTAGAAATATTAGCGATAAACTAGTAACCATACAAATATTTTGGTTTTATTAATGATTCAATAATGATTCTGCTTTAAAAATTTGTGTGAAAAGTATGCCGAAATCGTTAGTGCCCTACCGTTAACAAATTTAAAATTGAAGCTTTTCAACATTTCGTGTAGGTATATGGTTAATTGATAGGTTTACAGAATTTGAATAAATTAACAAGTACTTATCTAATCAATAAATAGCAATAAATTAACGAGTGACAGTTTTAGCATCAATCTCAATAAAAATTTGTTCAATGTAAAATGAAGTTATAAATTTGAAAAGTTGCTTTCCAATAAATAAGTAACCAGCAGAAAAAGTTAACATAATTGGAGTTAGTTTCTAAACAAAAGGACATTTCTAAAAGTCTAGCAATTGAAGCAACCGTTTCTCGAAATGTTAACGACCTCGTTATTTTGGTATATTTTTGATAGAATTGCTGAGGTGGAAAAATGAACGAAAAGTATAAATAAAGAAAATGTACCTATAAGTATGTATTTACTTTTTAGGTAGGTATTTAGTTTTCCGAGTACCTATACGAATCGATTTTCGCGTTTTCTCCGATTTTATGCCCTAAATAATAATTTATTTTTTAAATGGCTTTGGGATCCTCAATTGGCCAGTCTAATTTGGTGTGTTTGATAGGATTTGGTTAGTACGGGTTAGTATTAACATTCACTAATGTCCATGGTTGCAACGGGATTCGAACCCGCAGCCGTTAGGCGCTAGAAGAAAGTCAGTCTCTTGGCCAGTCCTTTAGGCTGACCCGTTAGAGCACACGGCTCCTTATCTTAAATAATGAAACATAATTTACCTAGACTTATAAAATCTTACAAATTTCACTATCGATTCGTAAACCGACGACTAAATTGTCAGGTGTACAAAATATTATGTAATTTTTATACATACGCTAGTACGCATACGGAAGTATTGACACTTATTAAAATTCGCAAAACGATCATACGAATCGTCGTTTAAAAAAAATGTTTAAAACAAGAGTTTTATTATGTTATTAAATGATTTTATATTGTATCAATATGTAGAGAATATAGAAATGCTGCAAAATTGTTTAAAAAATTATCAATTTATTGTTAAACGGCTAATGCCGTTATTTTAACTTTTAGTAAAGTAAGGCTATGATTTGTTGTTACGAAAACCCGGATTTCTAAAACTTTTGCGCGTCAAGAACAATAACGAAGGTTGTTTGTTTATAAAAATACCACGCAGCCAGACAATCGCTACTTCAACACAATCGGCAATGATAGCGCTACACCAACAGGAAGGTTATTTACAATCAGTAAGAGTCACTGGTCAATAATTAAATGTAAAAAAATCTACAGTTTATTTAACAATTTGCGTTTATTCTTTTAATTTTACAAACTTTTGTGTTAAATTGTAAGAGTCCGTACTTCCGCGAGCGGTATTGTATAAAGGTAATTGTGTAGTTGTAACATTGGACAGCCTAAATTCTATTTTATCTGAAATTATTTTAATATCAACCGTTGATTATAGCTTATAAAACTGGGGTTAACTGAATGCACTTTTAAGTTATCGTCAAAATGTGGTAGATAAACATGTATGTTCTATTATATCTATTCATTATCTACTATGTACTTACCTTTTGATAAAATATAATAAAAGGTTTTTGTGTGAGATTCCGTTATCTCGAATGGAATGTAACTATATTGTATAACGTTGCTTTCTCTTTGTAAATGCGAAAGTGTATGTACAGCTATCATCAAATGTCTACTCAAAACTCGATGTTTTAACAGGTGAACACTTTTGTAGTCAAAAACAGGTTAAAATACATATTTTCAAAGTCCGAAATAGTAAATGTTTATCTCCAAACTTATACCTAAATGCATGTATAAACTTGTCTTTGGACAAAGTGCACATTATTATCGGCGCGTTTTTGACAAAGTCTGTGTATAAGATACTTATTTAAGTACATCTAAGTTTAAAGAACTAGGTATATTTCGTTTTTGTCTGAATGTAATTGAGAAGCTGCTGTAAAAAATAGTCAGATTTTGAAATAATATTTTCACATTAGGAGCAATAAAATATATTAATTGTAAAATAAAGAAATATCGGTTGAATAAAATTTTATGTTGTATATGTGCTATAGTAGGTAAATATACCTACCTACCTACATAATATGTACATATACCTACACATTATGTAGGATTTTAGAATTTATGGAAATGGCCTATTGTTCTATTCTTAAAACTTTCGTAAAACATTAATCACGAGCTGTTAACTAATTACATCTCGTAGGGCTCATTAATATTTGCCGTCGGTTCTGTTGGGATAAGGTTTAGTACGATAAGCGAATGATCCACATAAAGTGGTTAATAAATTTATTTAAAGAATAGTTGACTTGCGGTGTTCGTCGTCGTATATCAGCGTATTATTTTCACTAGTTAAAATTTAGAAGAAAATTACAGTACGATTGAATTTAGCAATCAATTAAAATGGATATGCTTTATCGTTGATAAATGAGATAAATGTGTTAGAATATTTAAAAGTTTAATTAAATAGGCGTCTCTACTTAACGGTCGATTACCTTTAATAACATTTAATTATTTATATTAGATAGATTATATTAGATATTTAATAATTATTAAAAAGATGCATTGATGCTTAAAGATTTAAAAAATGTTTTTTCACTTTTGATTTTTCTGAATAATGGCCAATGCTTAAAACCATCACCCTGAACAACCCACTTCAATACCATTCCTTCCACCAAAGCAAGGTGTAATAAGTTGAAATGAGCCTTCAATTTTAATTTTTATATTAATTAGTTTTGATGTGGGACTTAACCTTGGTTAAATTAGTCTCAGGGTGCAATTGACTTTTTTATTACTCCAAGGAGCCTTATAGTTAGCCAAGGGGACGCCTTGCCTTAGTCAAGATCTACTGGGGTAAAAACTAAGGGTTTGTATTGATAATTAAGAAAAAAAATTAAAAAGTCCGAGTTCTATTACATAAATGTCAAAATTTTATAAAGTAACTAAAGAAAATGGGTTAGTAAACGAACTTATGTCCTTTTACGGAAACCTGTAAAGGAACATCGAATTCGGATTTTGACGTATCTCCAGAGGAAACCCCTGATAACGTCAAATAATTAATAATCATGGTGAAAATAAAATATCACGCTCCAACGTTATTGAAAATTAAAAATTGGTGCTATTCGTAAATGGCTCATTAAAATGTTCTCGAATTCTAAAATTGTATCGAGCACGAACAAACCTTCCAAAACAGGTGCCACGCGACCTCCTTTTGCATTTAAAAAAAATCAAGATGGCGCCCAACTGTTATTTTGACACTTTGAGCTGTCATTTTCAAGTGGAAAAGATGGTACTTTTGTCCCATTTTAGCTCCCCAAATGTGGTGCTATTATCTCCAATGGCTCAAAAGTTAAAGTCTGCGGGGAGGGGGAGTTTATGTGCTCACTGTATGTTTATTGCTTTTTTTCTATATTATATTCTTATACAGTCTACCTACAGCCTATCAAAACTTATACGCAGTTCACGTCATCAATAAAAAGTCACTAGATTGTTTATTTGTAATTCGGTTTAAAGTTTGGAAAGTGACATATTCTATAGATGATTTACTTACAATACGCACATATTAGATGGTATAAAGAACGTCTACAATTTATTAGAACTGTAAAAATACGAGGTACGAGGTGACAGCACTGTGTGAAACGTCATCATCTAGTACCCTTCTCTAGTCACCTTTTATTGATGACATAGATTGCGTATAGGTTTGGATAAAGTGTACCTAACTATTTTTAAGCGACAATCACCTGAAACTTCCACTCAAACTAAAATTCGTTAAATGTTATGTATGGTCAACGTTGTTTTACGGTATGGAGACCTGGACGTTAAAAAAAAAACATTCTAAACAAAATTGAAGCGTTCGAAATGTGGGCATACCGTAGAATTTTAAAAATTCCACGAGTGACCAGAATAACTAACAATGAAGTTTTGAGAAGAATAGGCGCGGAGAAAGAATTAGTCAAAAACATCAAAAGGCGGAAAACGGGATATTTTGGACATATCCTCAGGAATGATAAATACAAACTGCTGCAGACTATCGTTAAAGGAAGAATACGAGGAAAGTGGGACCAGTGGGAAGGAAACGACTGTCATGGTTGCGTAATATCCGTAACTGTACAGAACTAACTGCAGGACAACTGTTCAGGATAGTCAAAGACAGAGATCAGTTTAATCAAGTGGTAGTCAACTTCTGAAAATAGAGAAGGAATATAAGAAGAAGTATTTTATATATATATATATATATATATATATATATATATATATATACACGTTATGTATAACGTTTCCGTAACAGTTATTCCAGGAATAGCTTATCTGACGTTTATTTGGTAATTATAAAATCGAGCCTAAAATTGAATAATTTTACTTTTTAATTAATTCTATTGCATTACATATATAGGTATTTACCTACAAATTCCCATCACTAATTAAGAGTAGCTTATTACATAATCACGCAACTTGGGTAAAGTAATTAAACAACCATAAGTTCTTCGCTATTATGCCCTTCCGAAGTTACAATTTTCGAGAAAGTTAGTGAAATAGCGTGTTAAACCACAACTTGCATTATAATTATAAGTTTTTATAAACAATCGAATGAAAAGTAGCTCACTTAAAAACAAAAAACTTTTACGTACTTAATGTATGTAGTTACTTACTAACGTAAAATGTGTCTGTATGTTCAATTTTACATCGAACGTAAATACCTATATGTACCTATAGAATACTAATAAAAACAAAAAGCAAATAACTTTTAAATTGGAACGTCGCGTCATGTATTATTGACTAAATTCAAACTGACAATTATTAACAAATTGTTATAAAAAGATGGTAACAATGATATTCATTTGAAATGAAATATAATATCTAATTACATAATATCTCATCGGCTTTACTTCGTCTATGAAACATCAGTTGCGGCAGTAAAACCGTTAATTTTCTGCATAATTAAACCTACTTACCGATATTGTTTTATTTTATTTTCTTTATATCGATTAAAATCACAACGGTGCCCTATTTAAATAAGATAAGATAATATAATAATAAGATTTAGTTAAATTTATTAAAAAAATTAAGCACCGCCGGCGCCGCCGCGACGCTGAACGTTAATTAACCAATATTGATTTCCACTGTATAGTAATTTAGCTGCAAATTAATAGTACACTAATTAATCGAGTTTCACGTTGTCGATTGACCTATTTTAGGTGAATGTGCTATCCAGTAATTTTGCAAAATATTAAACTGACTTTACGGATGGAATTCACAAGTAAATAATGGAAATTATCAATAAATAAGTATCTACTATCTTAAATGCCTTAAATGCTCAATCGAGTGTTAGACGTCCTAATCTGGAAGATTTCTAGAAGTTATGGAATTCCGGAAGTCGCACGATTCGTCATAAATTGAAAGTTAATAAGTAGGTAGAGTAAAATGCAACTTTCTCTGTTTCACAATTTATCTGAAACATACGTTTTTTCTATAAATAACGTGCCCCACATGTTGCGTAATAATATACCACAGGGGTGGTTGAATATTGGTCAAACAAGGAACTGATATTTTGAAAACTTTGGTAGTTGCATTATAATTAGGTATTAAAAATTTAGCGTATTAGTTTGTTACATAAAGAATTAATCTATCAGATGCACTTTACTTAATATTGATTCTTTGAAATATAAAAAAAGTTATGGCTATTTCAGTAAAATTGCGCAATATTCGATGACTTTACCCTATTATATTATGCAATTAATTAATAAAAAATAAAAAATAATTTAGGTAACTATGCAATCACTACTTATTGCTTCGTTATGAAACGATGATTGAATTTATACATAAATATTTGTACATGTCCTAAGTAACATGTGTTCATTATTAATAAAGGTGTCGGGCTTGCATACCTATAACAAAGCTCCAGGTTAAATTATAGCCTCTGGCTATGTAATATTAATAAGAATTAGTTAGTATTCAGTATATAAGTATATTCCAAGTATTATATAATCTCATTTGCCGACTCGGTGACCGAGTGGTCAGGAAACTGATCTCTCGCCTGACGGGTCATGGGTTCGTCGAAACCCGGTACGGGAGGTGAAATATCCCCCCTGGATGTCCCGGGGGGCATTAGAAGTAATGCCTAACGGCGGTTCCTGGTGTCTTCCGGGGTGTGCTATTAACCAAAAAAAAAAAGAAAGTATAATATTATTAGGCACGTCTACTACCTTATTCGTCTTCCGTTTATAAGTTACGTACCATTATCTACGAAAAAATCACATCGTTCATTAAACTGCACTAAACGCATTATTAAACGCACTATTCCGTTAAATTTAGGACAGTTAGTCCCGACTACATATTTCAGTTTTTACTACATTTCAAATTTTCAGTTGTAACGGTGCAAGTAAGAAATGAAGCCTTTCACACCAAATAACTATACCTACATACATTACTTAATAATATTCTAAATTCTTACTTTAATTCGAGTTTAACTGCAGTTATATAACAACTTTTTTGATTGTCGCAAAATTTCAATAATTATTTTAGTTTTTTTCTCAATGCATACAGCGTCAATAAACAACAACGCAATAAAATAAACGTTTCTACCTCCCCTTCTTATAAATTTTTTAACTAGAAACTGGAAACATTTTACCTATTAACATCTGACAATGAGATTGCGGTACACATAGCCCAGGTCTTTCCTACAGATACTTTGGTAAAAATATAGCAAATTTTATGTAGATCTAATTATCAAAAATATATAGGTAGATAAGATATTTCATTTAAAAATATTAATTAACTATCTACGTATTTTCATTAAAGTTTATAAATTGTTTTCCTGATAAACTCAATAGCAGGTAAAATAAAATTGATTAATTTATTTCGTTTTTAGGTCTGGGTTTCGATGGAACGGGAGAATCCGGTATTTCTCCAAGATTTATATCGAGATCAAGAACTTTTAAAGTGATCAGTGGCGAAAATTTACTTTTGCCGTGTGAAGTTAGTAACTTAGGTGAGTCTATACTTCTAGTCCTCTAACGTAAACGTTAAATGTAGGATATAGCTCATCCAAACCTATATGATGTTCACGTCATCAACAAAAAGTTACTAGATTGTTTATTTGTAATTCGGTTTAAAGTTTGGAAAGTGACATATTCTATAGATGATTTACCTGCGCATATGGTATAATGGTGATGGTATAATAAAAGACTACAATTTATTAGAAAAGTCAAAATACGGGGTACGAGGTGATAGCACTGTGTGAAACGTCATCATCTGGTAACCTTGTATTGATGACGTGAATATCACATAGGTTTGGATGAGCTATAGGTATGCAATTTGGCGGATTAGATGAAGATCAGTCAAAGTTGGATTGGTCTTTAAAAACTGTATTTATCATACCTTATGCTGCTGGATGGTGCCATTTAAAAAAATCGATTTTGCGGCAAAAAACTAATTTCGACAAATTTGAATGCTCCTAGTAACTAAATGCGCTGTATAGGAATGAAATTTGTATTTTTCCGTTATTTCTTATAAAAGAAGCTTTTTAGATTTGCAAGAATATGTCAAATACGAAGTTATAGTAACCTTTATAAAAAATTTTTTTTTTCTTTTCTGTATGTATTACGTAAAACGAATTTGTTTAAAATTGATTTATTATCATGTAACATAAAACTGAACTATCGAATTCAACTTTCGATCACTCGATGACTAAAAAATTATCATAATTGAAACTAACGCTAAAATAATCGAATTTTTGTGTCCGATTATAAAAAGAACACATAAACACGTCATATTTAAAAACAAAAACAAAGTAATTATATTTAAATGATACAAATAACGAACAAAGCTTGACAATTTTATTCTATATTGGAAAAAAATACGAAAGAATAAAAATATATTGTTTTAAAAAGTGACTAGGATTTCGTATTATAACTTCTTGAAAGTAAAGTGTATTGTAAATGTAAGTAAAATATCCATGTATTTTCAAAAAATATGTGTACCTTACTCTTGTGTCGATTTCATATTTTTGAACGTCATTTGATATATTCAAATTTGGAATTATGGAGAAATTTTTACGAATAAGGCGAGGCGTAACCTACACTTTTGGCAAAACGCCATCGATATGCTTAAAATATTGATTACTGATGTGCTTTTTTGCGTATGAAGTTTTTTTTTATTAATAAAATACCTATTACATTGTCTTTTAAAGTTATTAAAGTTATCTATTCCGTAGATCAATGAGTAATTTTATTCTAACTTATTTTATTACGTTTTGATGATCTTAAAACTAAGGTCTTACTCACTAGTTTGCCTTGTGTTCTAGTAACTTAACAACACTAAACTTAACATGTAGCACGAATACCGCACAATACTCTGCTTTGCCCAATAACTATTTCACCTATTTCAAGAGGCTTCGTCCTTTTGAGGCTTCTTACTAAGTTTGGGTTATCCAGGAGCTGGATAGCCTCGACGTTCACATAATCTATTAAAATTTGCTAACAATATTTTGGTTTTTTCTATCAGAAAAATCGATTTATATTTTCGTAAAACGTATCTGCTTATAGCTACGCTTCAACACAAAATGTGCGCTCCTGTAAAATTTACTTTTTGTGGGTTAAGACGTTCTTCTCGTTCTGAACTTGTGAAAAGTTCCCTTGCAATTGAAATTTTAAAGTGGAATAAGTATCTGTTCGAAAAATGCAATCGCTCATGAGTTAGTATCGTTAGTCGTTTTATTGTATAGGTTAAATTAAGTTCTAAGACTGACAACTTTATGAAATGTTTAAGACGTTAACTTTTATATCATTGGGCTAATCTCGTCTTTTAATGACTACGTAATTGGTTTTCGTAGTATAATTCAAAGTTCGGTAATTTAGCTTAAATTATAAGGATGTTTTAGAATATTCGAGTATAATACATATTACACGATTAATAAAAGTAAGTCATTTAAATTTTATATTGTTTCGTCTATTTGATTTCTATTGGATAAGGTAGGTAACTATTTTACTCACTACCTACATAAATAATATTTCCTTCATAGCTAATTGTTGTCGTAGTTTTGATTTCACAGTGTGTACGGTTTACAGAGTAGAGTTTTTATACCTAACCTATTTTATTTTAGTTAGGTATCTATCTAAAATAAATCATTTGCCGCATCTTTTATAGGAAATGTTAATGCAAATCCCTCGAGTTTTGGACCGCATGAATTTGCTTTGCCTTTATTGAAAGGGGAAAATTTGCATACAAATTAAAATGCAGATTGGGGTTACAGCGGTGGTGCTTCCACCTCAGTCAAACGGGTTTAAGTAATCCGAAGTGCGTTGCTCTCTCTCTGCAGGTTTACAAAATAGAAAATTCCGTGGAAAACGACTTTTTCTAATAGGGTACTTGAGCATTTTTTCATTTTTTGCTATATAGTTTGTTTAGACGTATTATAGAAATAGATGAAATATTGTACAAATTTTAACCAAATTATAGCGTTATAATATTTTTGTTAATCGGTTTTGAAATTACAACTATTTCCGAGCGCGCGAAAGCGGCCTGCGTCGTAAAACGGTTCCATGTCAAAAGGCCGTCGACGAAAACGCCGTGCGTCAAAACGCCGTGCGTCAAAACGCCGTTGACAAAAACGCCGCCAATTTCAAAAGTCAAATTAAATCGAATCTGTTACTATAAGCATAGGTGTATAAAAGTAATAGGTAAATACGCACTTACCCTGTACGCGTATATGAAATCAGTAAATTCCAGAATTTCAACAAACAGCGAGATGCGAAAATTTATTACTAACAGATACTTACTTACCTAAGTATAAATTCAGATTAATTATTTTTATATTTGGCAAATGCTAGATAATTATGAATATACAATGTGTTCTGTAAATGCAGACAACTGTATTCTATGCTTTTTATTTCAATTTTTCATTTTCTCTTATAATAAGAACGGTTACCGCTAAGAAAGTTTGTATAAAGAGTAGTTTTAACATTATTTTGCAGATTCCAACCATGTACCACGTAAATGTAGCATATACATATTGTATTATATTTATAGTTATCTAGCATGTGCCAAATATAACAATAATTAATCTGAATTTATACTAGGTTTATACTTACGTACTTTAAAAGTAAGCAGGATCTGTTAAGATAAATTTTCGATTTCGATTTATATACAAATACAGGTAAGTATATACCTATTACTGCTATATATTTACTAATGCTTATAATAATAAGTTTAATTTAATTTGACTTTGAAACTGACGGCGTTTTGAGCAAACGGCATTTTTGTTCACGGTCTTTTGACGCACGGCGTTTTTGTCGTCGGTCTTTTAACGAAGGTGTTTTGCACTAACGGCATGTTTGTTTATGGCGTTTTAGCAACGGCGTTTTGACGCACGGCGTTTTTGTCGACGGCATTTTGACGTGATACCAAACATTGACCAAACCAGTATTCCCGGTCCGCATTGTTAACACATCACGATGTTTGAATCATTAATCAATTACTGAAATCTTGTTTGTTCTGACAATACTTGCTAAACCTATTTTAGAACGTTATTAAGTTTGTATATACAATAAATAAGTTTATATTATAAAGATGTGTTTACGCGATAGTTTTCGTGTATTAACATAGGTATATCGTATGTACATACCTATATCGCTCTATGTCAGCATATCTATGGCCTATCCAAACCTATATGCAATTTACGTCATCAAAAAAAGTTACTAGATTGTTTATTTGTAATTCGGTTTAAAGTTTGGAAAGCGATAACATATTCTATAGATGATTTACTGCGCACATATTAAATGGTATAAAGAAATACTACAATTTATTATAACTGTAAAAATACGAGGTGCGAGGTGACAGCACTGTGTGAAACGTCATCATCTAGTAACCTTGTATTGATGACGTGAACATCATATAGGTTTGGATAAGCTATAGAAAATAATTATTTGCAACGCTTTCGGATATATAACTACTACAGCAACTTATAATTAGTTGTAGGTATGTGAAGTTGATAGGTACCTATCTATTATATAAAGGAATAAATGAATTTGTATGTAAAATAATTCGCAGCTTTGCGGTCGGTGGAAAGGAGGGATGATTGACAGCTCCGCTGTGTAGGAAATCGGGGAGCTTTTCATTAAAACGACAACGGCTCATTACTCCTCTACAATTAACTGAACAATCGACCCACAGGCCTGCGTACTACAGATTCTGTTATATAAATTTTTAACGGGAACATCTCCATGATGTTTGTAATTCGAAACAAGCACGTAAATTTATGATAAATCCGCACCAGAAAATGCGACGTTACATACACGTACTTATGTACTTAAAACTGATTTACACTTTCTTATTTTTAATGAAATACATTTATAAGAACTTAATTAGGAATAATATCACATGCCTCGAATAATTTGATAGTTAACTGACAGTTAGGTAAATGTTAGTGCGCCCAATAAAGCGTTTCGCCTCGCCTGCACACTGCTCGAAAAGCAGTCGCAAGATAAGTCTGCAAAGCAGACTTTCAGAGCGCTTTCAGTTCCCCCTCTTTACTTTAGGTTGGCTAAAGGTTCGCATCCACTGATAAACGTAGCGGAAGAAAGTGATGTGTCAGCAACGGCACATCCAGAAATTGACTTTGGGGGGTTAAGAGAAGAGTTTCGAAAGATAAAGATTTTATAGAAAAAACAAACGTTTATTTTTTTATTTCGGTTACGTACTTAATACATATTAACGCAATCCGATGTTAAGACCTCGAGATTCTGTAGGGGATATAACCGCAATCAAATGGAAGTGCATTAACAATCTTTTTAATCAGAATCCCGATAATCCAACGGTTTCTAATCTGAACGAATCTTAAGTAAAATGGGTCAACATAGTTATACATAATATTATTATGTACACCTATGTATGAAAAGTAGAAAATATGAAAAAAACTATTTAAAATAACCAAGGCTGTTCGTTTATTGTAATATTTTGTTAAATTGTTTGTTTTAATAATATTTTTTTGCATTACGCCAATTTCGAGTTTTTTTTAATAATCAGAATTTTCTTAATACATAGGTACATACCTACCTACCTTACCGTACAGTGAATGTAAATGTTTTTAAGTATAGGTGCCAATTAGTTCGTATTAGAGAGATTTTGCTTATAATTAGCAAAAAATATTAATACAAATTGGGCCTCGTCAAAATGTAACTTTCTGTACCGATTCTTCCTCGGTAGGCTTGCGGCGAGATTCTCTAATTGACTAACCTATGACGCTATGCGGCACGCTAGAAAACATTGTTTGCACATAAAAACATCAATTTTATTAGTTAGGGATAATTTTTTAATTTAAATCAAAAATTAACAATTCGTAAAAATGACGAAGCAAATATTGAAATTATATAGATGCTATCCACTGAACTCCTTACGCTGCGAGATTCGCCAGTCTTGACATTTTCTAAATTTGTTTTATTGAATTTTGCTCTATTGTTTTGTAAACTAAAATACTGTTCTTGTTAAATAAAGTCACTTCAATTATTATTTTTCTGTTTTTAAGTGACGATGACGGTGTTATTTTTACGAATGCTTAGTGATAAGCACGCTTCTCATAAGATAGCTTAGTTAGCTAGGGATAATTAAACATATAAAATATAGGCAGAGCTCGCCCAGTAGTTAAAGATCGAGAATGTCAATTATAATAGTTACAATAGTTGCTATAGTTATTGTAATTTTCTTTTAATGCAATAGTCTACCTAATTTATTAAATTCATGCTGACATTTATCAAGAAACTTGCTTGCTTATTTAACAGTTGTTTGCAGAGCGACACAGAGATAAAACTAGTAACTATTATGATTGACATTCCCAATCTTAAACTGGACGAGCTCTAGTACCTAATAGTTTTAAAATCTAAAAATTGACAGTAATTTGAAAATTTGATTTTTTATGAAAATTAATTAAGTGATATCTTTAAGTAACTTAAGTTTTTTTATCTACGAATAAATTTACTTGATAAATTTTTATTATGGCAATGTTTGTTATAACAATTATTTCTATGGTAAATATCTATCGAATAAATTAAATGGAAGATGAGAAGATCGGCCCTAACAGTAAGTTATATAAACCTATATGTATGTACAGTCAAGTGCATACGTTTTGTCCCGCAAGATGTGATCGTAAGCCAACGAACTAAGAGAGAGGATCAAGGGGGATGAAGGGTAGCAGTTGTTTTTGAATTGTAAAAAGGGGACACGTCAGATAATAAATAAAAACGGATAGTAATATTTTTCTTTTGAGCCTTTTACGATGAAAACTAACACAGGCGACGGGACAAAACATATGAACTTGACTGTACACATAGATGTAGAAATAAAAATATTAAATTAGATAAACTTGGCAAGAAAGAGAAAAAAATAACAAACTGACGTAAATGTTCTTTTGATCTAAGTGCAGCTTGAGCATATCTTGATTTTTAATGTTTTATTTGTCACTTTGATTAACCTTCCTTATAGTCCGGGAGCCAGTGATGAATTTTATACGTCATAGTGTTGAGTCGTCGTTTTGGGTGATTTAGTAGAGGGTACCGAGAAATTTTCCGGCGAGTTTGCTCTAAGTGGTTACGTTCTACCGCTATTAGGGGTTGAAAGTGTTCGAGCTGTCGTTGCGTTTACGTCACATATTTTAATCAAACTTCAACTCTCATTCAATAGCGTAAATACATTACAAGCAATTAAACAAAATAGTCAGTAATGTCACGTAGGTAGTCATTCCCATCAGTCAGGGTGTAAAAGTGTCAACCGATATGTCCGACACTTAATACTTATGTCAAGTTGA
The DNA here is from genome assembly GCA_036326145.1 of Rhagophthalmus giganteus. Classification (NCBI taxonomy): domain Eukaryota; kingdom Metazoa; phylum Arthropoda; class Insecta; order Coleoptera; family Rhagophthalmidae; genus Rhagophthalmus; species Rhagophthalmus giganteus. The sequence goes on from JARFJA010000001.1 coordinate 14,465,815, forward strand.
CAAAATTGGGTCGCGCGATTTTTAAGTGGCTGTCAGACGGTGATAGCAACTAATTTGACTTGACAGACGGGAATTTTTTGTAATGTGTGGAGTTTAAATTTGATCTGTAACCATCATAGTGGGCACGGTTTCCACGTACTTACGGAAATATAAATCAATTTTTCTGGTGGAAAATATTGAAATGTTGTTACCAGATTTTAATAGATTATGTCTTTGCCTTAGATGCATAAGATAGCCAGAATAACTCATTTTCGAAAAAGTGGCGCTTAAGATATCCTGCCAAAATGCCATCGATAAATAAAATAGGTAGGTACGACTTATCCAAACCTATATGCAATTTACGTCATCAACAAAAAGTTACTAAATTATTTATTCGTAATTTGGTTTAAAGTTTCGAAAGTGACATATTGTATAGATGATTTATTTGCGCATATAACGGTATAAAGAAAGACTACAATTTATTAGAATTGTCAAAATACGAGGTACGAGGTGACAGCACTGTGTGAAACGTCATCATCTAGTAAGTATAGTAGTATTGATGAAGTGAATTGTTTATAGGTTTGGATAAATTGTAGGTACATAAAAATTGATAAACAAGAGCACTGAACAATTTGTTTGAATTTCAACTACTAGTAATAAAAAACGATATCTACTACAATTTGAATCTCTCTATCTAGTATCTTGCACATCGTTGTTTGTTTGCACAATTTTATATTAAATTAATTAAAGTGGGTTCATAATTTCGACAAACAAGGTCCGATAGGATTAACTCGATAGAGAACACGACGAACATGTTTTTACTTATATGTAGGTATAGGTATAGGTATATGTAATTAGCATTTTTCTATTTTACTCGTTTTTTTGCTTTTTGTAATTATGTTCCTGCTTGCTATAAGTTTGATTGTTGTATTCCATAACAAGATACCTTGTACTTATTATTAGTATGTACCTATACACTTTGTGAAAACTACTCAACAAACACAAAATGAAAATTTAATATTATTTTCAATAAAATACTTATATTCGATTCAATCAGTGAACAGACATTCCGAACACAAGTGGTATCGGGCAGTTGTAACAGGCCTGATATTATTTGATATAATGCTGAGTGCGGTGTCATAAAACCCCGCTATTGAAAATTCATACTCGGTAGAAACACACAGCCCTTGTAATTACCATTCCACTAATTGCTTGGTTACCGTCATTCGTTCCGGATCAATGTTACAACCAACCGCAGCCCGGACCCCACCCTGTTAGATCTCTCAAACCTTCCACTTAACTAACGGGAGCGAATTTTAAATGATATTAAACCGTACACAAATTATTGTTTGCATGTAATTATTATTAATATGTATGTTAAATTTGGCGTCGTTTGTTATTATTTTATTGAAAAATGTTTTGTCTGCGATTATTGGAATTAGTGTTATCTACATAAAAAGAAACGCACCGGGTCTTCTTACATATCGACGACGTGACCCACAAAAAGTAAATTTTACAGAAACGCACATTTTCTGTTGTCACGTAACTATAAGCAGATACGTTTTACTGAAATACAAATCGATTTTCCGGTGGAAAAAATCGGAATATTGTTACCAAATTTTATAAAATGTTTAAGTGTGAGTTACGTCGTTTCGGCAAAACGCCAAATCGATATAATGTATCCAAACGGCCGCCGTCTGCCAATCACGTCATTAATAAAAAGTTACTAGATTGTATATTTGTAATTTATTATTAGGTCAATGTTTAAAAAGCGACATTTTCTATCGATATTTTATTTACCTACACACATAAAGTGATGATATAAAGAAAAACTACAATTTATTAGTAGGTACTGTATACAAAGTCGTTATCTATAGTAACTTTTTTTTTGATGACGTGTATTGGAACCCATGTTGGATACCATGATCATACACTGATATCATACTGTTGGAAACTGTATATACATTATCGTACATGGACGCTTGCAGATAAATAACTTAAATAAAATATGTGTAAAAAAAACTAGGTACCTACCTAATTCAGCGACTTTAAATATTTTTTTCTTAAACATGAAAGTACATACATAGGTACTTACCTATAAATATAACAAAAGTCAATATCCGGGGAAAACGCTCAGTAGACAAAGCGCCCTTACAAGTTTAAGTTAAATATGTATAATCTATATTATTACCTATTAATCTTTATCTTTCATTCTTTCCTCTAAATTGGAAAATTATTCTGAATAAAAGTATATATAATTCATTATAGATGTAAGATAATATTGAAGGGGAACTAGAATTGAAATTCAATTTAATTTCTCGCTAACACACTTTTTAAATATCGTCGTTTACATACCTGTCTTGACAGTGCCATTACATTTCTCGCATGCAGTCGTCGGCGTCGTTATCACACGATTTGATTTAATTGCGTCTTCTCGGGCATTTGGTCTTTCTAATATCGAATTTCTCGTACAATTAGGTGGTACGTTAACACATTTGCTAATGAGTTTAATGGAGTCTATCTGATCGTGACTTTATGAATTTACCGTAAGCATTCTATGGGTAAGTAGGTTCTCATAGGTAAGACCAGGAATAACAGAAAGAAACTGCAGCGAAACTTCTCAATAACGGACAGTCAACCGTGGTGTAGAGAATATTAGCCGTTGTAGAGAGGTGTCCACTAAAGGGAGGGAGAATTGGAATATTGAAATTGTACAATTTAGTCATCCATAGAATATGAAACTTAATCATAAAGGGAGGGTTAATGAACGTGTTATTGTTAAATAATGTCTTGGATTAGAAAAAATGCACGAAAACAGACTTAAAGAATTATTAACAGTGAACTCTTGTATACCTATTTTATTAATGCAATCTACAATATATATTTTATACTTATAGTGATTATGTTAATTCAAATTGGGTAATGAAGAATTACAATTTCAGGTTCCACCGTGCTGGTATGGAGGAAAGGATCTAATTTGATAAGTGCGGGGCATCACCTTATTACAAGCGACAAACGATATTACTTACAGGCTTATAATCTTCAACTTAGAAACGTTAGAATTACAGATCAAGGCGATTACACCTGCCAAATCGGAGACGGTTCTTTAGGAGATTTAATCCATACAGTCGAAATCTTAAGTAAGTATATTCTGTAAGTAACAATATTTTCTTGTACGTACCATACAACAGCAATTCTTTTATGTTACCTTCAAAGGAATTTATCATTGCGCTGAATTAATTTCGCTAAAGGAAGGTTTCTTTTCTTTTATACCGCGAAAATGAGATTCTAGATTATTTTCATGTAAAGTGAGGTAAATTTTGACATTAAATGCAAATAATATACGAACTTTTCCCAAGTTTTATTTCCCCGGTGATCAAAGCGAGTATTCAAAGCAAGTGGTCCCGTTTGAGTACTTTGTTCTGGCACATTTTGCGGCGAAATTAAATTTAAAATGGAAATGAGAATATAGTTTTCGATTTAAATTCCTAAATTTTTTCAAATTCCCGAATTTCAAGTTTTTTATTGGATCGTGTAAATGATTATGTAAATAAATATGTATAGGTATGTACAATAAGTACCTACCTTGCGTCGGATAGATAAATGCAAATTTGAAACGAGGGTTCGTGATTTAGCTATCTTATAAATGTTAATGTTTTAGGCTTTTGAGAAATTCAAACAGAATTACTTATTTGGAGGTTATTTCGAGGTTATGATATTATTATGCAGCATGAACGGCGAAAGAGGTTATCAAAAACATAAACTTTTGCTGCGAGATTTTATAACGTATATTATGTATAATATTCTTTTGAGTTTCTGGTTAAATTATTCGATAGTATACATAGGTAGGTATATTTATAAAATTATTATTTTTTATTTAAATTGATCAAATAGTTTAACTAATTTATTGTACTTAAATACTATGACCCATTTTTGTTATTTAATGATAACGGTTAAAATGCGTAGCTAACTTTATACATTTAGATATTATTATAAAAATATAAATAGGTATTAGGTTGTCCTATAAAGATGACGATCCATAAGACGGGTTTTTGGCCCTAAAAATTGACGAAAATTCAAATAGATCCTACTAACGTACTAATTACGATTTTTTATTTTAGACCGTTTATCCCATTTTAGACCCACTCTGTTAGGACTTTTATGTAGGTATCCTTAACACGTACAAAGTTTCTTTTGAATCTAGTTCAACTCGCCGCCGTTCATCTCTCTGCCGTATGAACTCGCCGCGAGAGGTAAATTTTCGGTTTATTAAAATTATACAAGCAGTTGTTTTAAATGGGTTTTTATGTATTCGTCGGTATATATAGATCACATATACATACATAATATCGATGGCGTTCTGCGAAAAGGGCGTAACCCACACTTTTTGTGAAAATGAGTTATTCTGACTATCTTAAGCATTTAAAGCGAAGGCATCATCTGTTAAAATCTAATATAATTAAAAACGTGCTTTTTGAAATATAAATCTTTTAAAACACGTCAGTTTAATTTAAAACGGAACTGTCTCCCAAGATCTCGATAAGATATAACTGAATTAAAAAAAACAACAATTTTTTTGGATGAACCGTTTGCTCAAAATTCCTGTTCAAAAATAATTGAATTGAAAAGCAAGTCATCTCTCTTACCAGAGTTCTGTTTCTCGTACAACCATTTTTAAATTTTGTGGCAAATTTCTGTTGGTATTACTCGTATATGTCAAATGTCAAATATCAAATGTCGTCAATGTCAAATTAAATAACAAAGGCGTACTGTAGTAAATGATTAAATTAAATTACTAATATTTTAATGTAAACGTGTTCAAAAATAACATAACAATTAAAATACGTACGTGAAACTGACATAATTATTTCCAACAGTATGTATTTCGTAACTCAAACAATTCTAAATTCCCCTCGCTTAATTAGGTCTCTGCTACTGACTACAAATGTTTTCAAGTGACACCAACAGAAATCTGCCAAAAAAAGTGTAACAATGACTGCTGTCGACGTTTAGAAAAATTAGAATAAGAATAAGTCGAATAAAACGATTATCAAATTAATAATCGCAATAATTCGGAAATTATTGATTTTAGGAAAAAAATTATTTAGGTTTTTTGTTCCTTTTAATCTTGCCTATCCGTACTTGTTTCTTCCAATATTAATTCATCAACACCCTGTATAGGTAAGGTAGGTAAGTACAGGCATTGATAATGTTTTTATTTTAAATCGTATTAAGTTTTTAATTTTTTTTACAGTTATTTGCTAGTTTTAACAACTGCTAGTTACCTACTTAAGTCGAAGTCAAAATTGAAATTATTTCACGTTTGACTTTTCTCTCAATTTTGTTCGATGTAGTTTGTGTGTGTTAACTTGTAATTTATTGTTACATTTTAGACCTCGATCAGTTAAATTAGGTTTGTTGTTGAAGTTGTAATACAAATTTACAAATTCGACTTACGAACTTGATTGTTTTCAGTTGCAATATTAATGTGTAATAAGTATTTTATTACATTTTTCTTGTTTTACCTCTTTTCATCCACTTTTATTATTACTTTTTTTCTTGCGTGGAGTCGCGGATGCACCTAGTATTTCACAATGTTCTGCTTTTTATATTACTTTTTTTTTACTTGAACGGTGTGACCACGTTATTTCACGAAACTATCTACCGTGACGTCATCACGAAACAATTCACGATTCTAGGCAAATTTTACCTTTTAATAACTTTTTTTTAGATAATTTTTTTGATATGTGCCTACACTCGTTAATGAGATACTTGCAACAAACTGTTACCGCTATTTTCCAATATGGCGGCTGTTAAAAAAAAAGGAAAAGTTTTAGTATGTTAATTTATCGGGTGTGGAGATAGACATATTTAAACCAAAAATTGTTTTGTTTAAATTGGTTTAAAGTTTGGAAAGTGACATATTCTATAGATACTTTATCGGCACATATATTAGACGGTATAAAGAAAGTCTACAATTTATTAGAACTGTAAAAATATGAGGTACATACGAGGTAACAGCACTATGTTAAACGTCATTATCTAGTAACTTTTTATTGATGATGTGAATCGCTTATGCGCTTGGATAGGCCATACGTAATATATCTATTACTGTTAATAATATTTATAATGCTTAAAAATTAGAACTGGAGCTTAAATTAAAATATCTACAATGGTCACCTAACTAAATATTGGCCAGTATTGTATAAAATGTGTAAAAAGTGGTGGTGTTTAATTTCGGCGATCTAATGGAAACAGATTAGTGTCTATTTTTGTTCTATTGTTACAGTTCCGCCAAGTTTACAAATGATTCCTCCAGAAAATCAAGTAACTGCGAAACAAGGTGGTGGGGTTGTATTCGAGTGTCAAGCAAGCGGCAATCCTACGCCCATGGTACAGTGGACGAAGATGGTAACGCTTATATTTAAATTTTCCGATTTCCTATAATATAACAATAAAAGCAATATCCGATCCTGCTGCGTACTTATCTTCAATGCATATTTTTGAAAATGTATATCAGTAACAAATATTTAAATTCTGGGTAACAACTTCAATAGGATAAAGGTAGGAACCGAGGCCGCGAATGATTAAAGGGCGAATCTAATTAATGTAAAAATATAATTAGAAACCGTATTCATGTTTCGAATGACCCGGGTATAATTTTTTTTTAAGTTAACTGAATTGCTAAATATGTTCCAACTGCAACAAGAATAAAAAAATAGGTATATTGGCAGTTATAGTATAACTTTTCTAAATGGAACTAATTAAGATCGGGAGTTTGTTGGATTAGCAAATCAGTGTGCCCAATTGAATCCTGAAATTAAAATTGTTATTTTTGATGCTAGATTGCGAGATGCATCTTTTGCATTCGAGAGTGCAAAATGATTTCGCAATTGTGTATTAAACAATATTTTTTCGATAATTGTCTCAAAATTAGTAAAAAATCTATTAGAAAATTTGACATTTATGATTAATTAATTTGATGTTAATGATAATAATAATAATAATAGTATTTCGCGTTCCGTTCACAGAGTGCCTTATTTTGCCTAACTGAAACAATAGCAATAATGTCAATTTTTTATATGCAGTCATAGATACATTGGTAACTACGCGGTAAGGTACCTATAGTAGGGTAACATCTACATATTTTATGTATCTTTAATTAATGAAAATTTGAAAATGGCGTAATATAAACAAGTAGTATTATTACAATAAACAGTTTAACAAAACATTATTATAAACAAATAGCCGTGGTTTTACGTGCTTTTCTAGCTAGAACGTTTATTTTGTTTCTTTTTTTCATTCCTCCAATTCACGAACAACCTCTCCATTGGACAATAAGTTCTTTTTATAAGTACCTAACGTTAATTTTAAATAGCTTATTTTTTATTTTCTACTTTTCACAAAACTTCTCATTGATTTATATTACTTAATTTACTAATGTACTGTATTTTAGGGAATTTTCATAGAAAATAAAATTATTGCAGCCTGTCTGATGACGGGACCCAGACGTGTCCTTTTGGCTTTTCTCCGATCTCGACCCCTAGATCACGAAAATATAGGTCATTCATTTTGGGTCGGTTTTAAAAATAAAATAAAAAATAAAAATAAAATAATTTTATATAAAATCAATTTCTTGTGGACACGATTCCAGTCGCAATTTTGATCGTAGGAAGCTGAAATTTGGACAGCGTATTGTCTTTATGAAAACGAAAGACGAGTTTGTTAACCAGCCAAATCGACCGATCCGTTTTAAAGTGGCGGCCGTTCAAAAAAAAATTAAAAAAATTCTAATCTCCGTTATTACTCATCGGATCGGTAATGTGAAATATTTTTTGGAATTCGTATAAAATTCTCTACCGATCATGTCTCTTTAGAATTTTCGATAGATTGCACCGTTTTCGATATAATCGAAAAACAGTGATAATGTTTTTTCAATTATAAATTTTTCCTGCAAATATTATTTTTCAAAAAATATATTTCTTTCGAGAATAATTAAAAAAGAGTTTTTGTCTTGCGACATGAAAATTCGATACCGAGGCTTGTACGTACGCGGTCAGATTTTTTAATTTTAGAATAGGTAGGTACCTATTAACGGTATTAATTGAATTTTTGTTTTAATTGTTCTACATATATATAAATTGTGTTTTCTACGACACGTCGCTTTAATTAAATCATTTTTCTATAGGACGGAACTTTGCCTTCAGGATTGCAAATAGAATCGGGGTCTACCTTGTCGCTTTCGGATTTGCAAAAGCTACATTCTGGAATTTACCAGTGTACGGCATCTAACGGCATTGGACAGTCTGCTACCGCAGAAGTAAAATTGCAGGTTTTATGTAAGTATCGTTGGAGAGCTAATACAAATTTTGTTTCTTTTGTAGGTATGTATACGTTAATACACGTATACACGTGTTATACAAGACTAATTGTGAGTTTTAGATAGTTAATTAAAGATAGTTAGTAAGTTAGTTAAAGATGATAGCGTAGCTATCGAAACGCGCCCTAAATAGTGTCTACCTATATTTTTTTAAATGAGGTATTGAGCGTTTATTGTTTGTATGTGATTATCTAATTGTAAAATATATTTCTTAAAATAATAAACAGCCCTTCTTTAAAACAAATTAGATCAAGTGTAAATGTGATTTATACAAGGTAAACATTAACGATTTGCTCACATTATAGTCTATTGGCATACGTTTAAAAATAGAAAATGAATTTTTGGACATGATAATTCAACAAAAACAAAACAAAAATTCTGCATTGTCTCACAATTAACTGAAGAATACGGGTAATGACGAAAATCATTAATAATTGCGAGAAGGAAAGATTTCTAAATAAATCGATGTTACGAATTCGATCTCATAATGTTTTATTTGATGATAATTTATTTTTCGGAGGATTTTCATTTTCCTCGTTTTGTTGTCTTGTTTGTACTGTATCACATCTTGTTTCTGCCATATATACATATATAAAAAAAAAGGTTAACAGAAGGGTTAAAATAAGGTAGGTCTAGCTACTCCTTTGTAGATAATATCAATATGTAGATATATAGATTACGTACCTATACATATACATATGTATTTATTTTTGTGTCGGTTCATGGATGTTTATTTCTCCATATTGCTGTGTTTAGACAGCCTGATATTCTGTTGGTCTTTACTATTTTGTCTTCTATTTCTTCTTGTAAGTCATCCTTGCTTGTTATTTTCACTTCTATAAGTAGTTGATGCTCATCGCACTTGTTCTATATAGGTAGAGTAGGTGTTTACTTTTGTTCTTAATGCCTAATTGGCATCTTCTATAGGTTCTGGTGTTATTGTCATTGATTTGGTTTTATTTATGGATATGATCATATTATATTCTTTGGATGTATTGTAAAATTGATATAAAAGTCTTTATAGATCATTTTTTTTCTTCATAGCATAGCACTGTATATTTACTTATATTATTCTTCGCCAGTTTACACCATCTTAAGTTTTTAGTGCTGTTAACTAACTCAGCAATTAGTAGGTTAAATAATTGGGGACTGTGCAAGTCACCTTATTTAATATGCCTTCTTCGACAGTAATGGCGGTTAGAAGGTAGATCTCCTCTTATTCTTAGTTTTGTATATTTTTATTATCGGTATAGGTATAGGTATGTTTTTGATTACGTTTATAAGTTGGATAGTTCAGTTATCTAGGGTTAAGCCGAATGCTAGCAAATACTTTGTACGAACCAATATATAATATAATTTTATACTTAATAATAACATATACAAGGGTAATAATGCTGGTATATTAAACTCAACTAATTTTTGAGTAAGAATGTAGAAAATTTATTAAATTATTTATAACATTTAAGTTTTTTCCTAAAAAAAATAAGGAATACTTTAGGTTCTTCAAGAGTTCTTCTTTATTTACATGTTATATTCTCGAAAATATTATCTACAGTATATATTAAACTTGCGCATGTAGTAAGACACATATAGGAAGTGAGACTTCCAAATTCCAATTAGAGTTTGCGATGGAAGTCGGACTAATCCCTAGATTCATCAAACTCCCGTAGACTTATCGAGGTAGCTATCGCTTCCTGAACTAACAAAGTCTGATCTGATGGATGTGTCAACTTGGGATATAGTCACATGTTTTACAAATTGAAAATAGTTAATTCTGCAGTAGTCGTATAGGTAATAAGGTTGTCACATCTAGGCCAAGTTCACGTACCTAATCGTTTTCCATAATCCTTTTATGATATAATGATAATACGGGGATAATTTGTACTTTAATCTATACATCGATACATCTTATTGACAATAAATAACCTTAATAATTATTACCTATATCGTGATAAAGTTTTAATGGTTATAGTTACGTAGATATAGATACTTAGCTGCGTGCAGTAAATAAACAATAAAAGAAATATTAGTCGTTTACGACAATTGTACCGATAGATACCGAATCGTCAGAAAATCAAAATATCTTATAAAATGTGTATGTCATTTCATACAAATTCAATTATTTCACGAATGAGCAATAAAACTACTTTCTACTTAACTTTCTACTTTCTTAACTTAATAGATAGGTAGATTTTTACTTTTATATTACTTATATATTTCAGATCCTCCTGAGGTTCACGTCGTACGATCGTGGATGAACATCGGGGATGCGTTAGAAGTTAAAATAAACTGTTTAGTAAACGCCGATCCACCTGCCGAAGTATATAATCAAAGTATTATACATTTAGACGTGTAGAATTTATAATAATTTTGCAGGTGTTGTGGTATCAAAATTCGTTTCCTTTACAACCGACAGATAGAAGATCGATTTCAAATTCAGGAACAACCTCTACTTTAATTATACGAAATGTACAGTTTTCGGATTTTGGAAATTACAGTTGTGTTGTGGTTAATTCGATAGGCAAAGAGAAAAAGTATATTGAGGTTTCTGGAAAACCGGGAGTTGCCGAAATAGTTAGTCCGACGTATTCAAATCCCAATGATTATAAATTAATTTGGAACGTGCAGTCAGTTTTCTCGATTCTCGAGGCCAAAATTTTATTCAGAAGATTATTGGTGAGTGAACTGAAGCCACTAGAGGTAGTATTCATGAATGGTTCCAATGCACGTCATGCATAAAAAGTTACTAAATTCTATATTTGTAATTTCAGTTTAATGTTTTGAACATGATGGCATATTCTTCAGATGCTTTACCTGCACACATACGATATGACAAAGAAATACTACATCGATCTATTAGTAGGTATTCTAAAAATATGAGGTTTTATTGATGACGTGATTGGAACCTAACTTGAATAACGTACCTATACACTATTATCATATAATTACAATTTCGCAGATTAACACGACCTACCATCACCATGACCAATGGCACGATATTATTGTTAGACCTAAAGAAATGAGTTTTAACTCTGAAAGTACTGAACGTTTACAACAGTACCAACTAACTGGTTTGGTGGCAGATTCCGTATATGAATGTTTAGTGCAAACTAAGAGTCAATACGGATACAGTGAATTGTCCAATTTACATCAGTGGTTTACATCGCGAGTAGGAAGACAAATAGAAACAAATAGCGGTAGTATATATAACATATACTTGTATAGTTTTTTCTACATTTATATTCTTAGCTATAGCATTTTCAAGATACTGTATCTACTATTAAAAATAGTTTAAGAAGAGAATTCGATCTTTTTATTCTTAATGTAATTACAGTAGGGATAAATAAAATACTGCATATTTTTTGTGTCATGTTTTAATATTTTTTTATTTTAATTTTCGATTTACATAATAGTATGTGATATTATTAATTTCTTTGTTTTCAGAATTATTGCTTTTTCCGTTCTATTTCTAATTAATTTCTTTTGTGATAGTCCTAAACTGTAATGTGCTGTATGTAGCTAACATAGGATGCGGTAGAATAATCTTCCGGATTCCGATTTGATATAATTTTATTGATCTGGTTTTGATTGTGAATGGAGAATGTCATAGCAGACTTTGTCGGTAGCATAGTACTAGGTATAAGCAAGTACTATTACTAGTCTTACACTATTTTTATGATTTATTTAAAACAATTTAACATATTTTAATATTTGATGTCAAAGGTAGCCTTAGCTAAAGGAAATATCCATCTAAAATATTTTTTTCGACGACTACTATGAACATTATTTAAATTAGCACTTTTAAATATTATTACATGTACCGGAATTCTATACATCGTTAACGATAATTTTCGATGTTGTTAAGCCATTCTATCGACAATTTTCGATAATTATCGATTGTTCTATTCTGAACAACCATTTATCGATTTAGATCGATAATTTTGAGCGACGAACGTAGTTAAGAAAACTATAATTATCGTTAACGTAACTATTGTTAAAAAGGGCTCGATAAGGTGTTAACGATAATATTTTGGTCGATAAAGTGACAAATTGTAGTTAAAAAGTTGAAAATTAATTATTGCAAATGTATTTCTGCAGCGACTGAGAGTGAAATAAATAAGTAAAAGCTTAAACAAGTTTGGCGATTTAACATAAAAGAAAATATTTAAGATTTTGTAATGCGATTATTAATGTAGGTATACTTAGGTATAACCTTGCATTATTACCGTACGTAGGTAATTATGTATATTATGTGGTTGTACAATTTAGAATGGCTGATGGATTTTTGACTTTTGGGACTTTGCCACATCTGTATGCTCGCGATGAACAAATTGAACGTAGATAGCGAAAGAAGACGATTAAGGTCGTTCCATACCTTTTAAATGATGCGAACAAAAATGTAATTTCTAGGTTTATTGTTTTATTTGTAATAGTTCGCGTTATTGTATATTACTTAAAGATGCATGTAATTATATATTTACGGAAAAAAATTAATTTTTAATAACGAAAGTAGATGTCCAATTTTTTGTACCTGTCAACTCGGACATAAAATGACTTATTTTTTTTGTAATTAAGTCACACTTAATATATATTATTACAAAATACAATTTCTATTGAAAACTATTTAATTACCAGACTATAAATAAACTTAAGCCAATTGTTTTTTCCGCACTGATCACTTAAGCGCGTTTTTTTAAACAAGCGACATGTTTTTTTAAACATGTTTTATCGTGTGGACGCTCGAACGGTAGATAAAACTTGTCATGAAAATGTTTGGCCAAGTTTAACTTTTAAAAATTTGTTTTATTTACATCGTTGGGGAATTTTGTGACAAGTTTTATAGTGAAGATATTTACAATTAGTAAAACTTGTTTGTCAAACTTTCATCGATCAACCAATGAGAATGGCCCGTGAGACGTTATTAAGTTAGACCACGCCTCACAGACCTCAAAGACATACGTCTTTTTTGACAGCGTACAAGGTATCAAATATCTGTTAAAAAAAAACAAATATAATCACGTGATATTGCTGACTTTTTTAAAAATTGTTCCATTTAAATCGTTCGCAACCTGCATTAGTAGATAGATGTCAATGTGTGCTCGTGAATAATAATTTTTTTGAAGGATAATAATTGTATTTTGATTAATCAAATTACATTTACAAAAAATCAATAATAAACGTGTATATGTACTGGAACGCAGAAAACACAACAATCTTAACTGAATATAGGGGGCCGTGCAGTCTAGATGGTCAACGTTTCGACTGGCCTTCTAGCGCACTTACGGGCTGCGGGTTCGAATCCCGCTGCAACCATGGACCTTAAAGCCGCGTTTTCACGGTAAAACATGTTTGTTAAACTTATTTAACAAACTTGTCAAAAAAATTTGTTTTGCCGTGTGGACGATAGTAAAACATGTTTTATAAAACATGAAATTTGTTTGACGCGAAAGTGCTGTCATCTTTTGAAATTTAAGTTTGTACTTCACCTACAGGAATTTGTTGCATAAAAAAAATAAAAATTGACAACTGGTTTAATTTTTGGTGTGGTTTTTTAGATTTTATTTGTATTAACAATCACGTTTATTAAGGTCCATAATTGCAGCGGGATTCGAACCCGCAGCCGTAAAGTGCGTTAGAAGGCCAGTCGAAACGTTGACCATCTAGGGCACACGGCCCTCTTACTTACTCTACTTACTAATGAAATACTTATGTAAACGATTACAAATAATTTTATTTTTGCTATTACTCATTTGAATTCGTTTAATTGAATTTAAAATAGTTTTTGTTTTTGTTAAAACGTTTTCGTTAAAAATATTAAATAAAATACCGAAAAGAGCACGTGTTTACCGCGAGACCTGGCAACGCAGCGTCTAGCTCCGACTATGGCCTAGAGTGCATAAAACACATATGCATTGTTGCGATTTATCAATTGTTTTCACAGTTACCCGCGAGACTTATTCTGAGATGGTAGTGTACGTCGTTGGTACGGTTTCAAACATTGTTGCTTAATTTGGTGTTAATTGTTTTATATTGGTGTGTTTTACAATAATTTAACTAAATAAACGATTTGATTTCTGTCGAAATAAATAATGGTGCGCAGAACGAAGTGTTTCGGGACTTGTTTTAAAAATAAATACGGCACCAACTCTATTTCCATTTTAAAATTATGTGTTTTGTGCTTCAGATTTCTGGATAACGCTGTTGAAAGTAAGATCAAGTAAGTCGATTTCTTATTTTAATTCCTATGTTAACAAATCCGTAGGTAAATTATATCATAGTACTTAAAGGTAGATTTAATGTGGCGTGATTACCTACGTCACCAGAGTCCTTGATTATGCTCATGTAAACCCCGAATTTACCATTTACCATTCCGAATATCTATGCACATTTCAGTACTTAAGATTAGATTTTTATTAGAATGTTTAATGTATTTATGCCGATGTCTTCGTGTTAAAATGATATTGCGGATTTACGAGTATGTAAATGACCTTTGTCTATTACGATTCGGCGGAAATATTTAAAATGGTGCATTTTTAACTAAAAAATCCGGTTTAATGTTTTCTGAATTTTCGTAAAATGCGACGATTTTCAAACAAACTTTACGATTTATCGTGAAATAAAAATGTAGACGAGCACGTAAAGTAAAAGGATTGTGGAGCGCATGAGCGACGCGTATCGTTAAATAGCTTTTCTTATCTCTTCGAGATATAAATTATCCAAATCTATATGATGTTCACGTCATCAACAAAAAGTTATTAGACTGTTTGTTTGTAATTCGGTTTGAAGTTTGACAAGTGTGACATATTCTATAGATGATTTACTTGCGCACATATTAGATGGTATAAAGAAAGATTACAATTTATTAGAACTGCAAAAATACGATGTACGAGGTGACAGCACTGTGTGAAACGTCATCAGCTAGTAACCTTGTATTGATGACGTGAACGTGATAACGTATAGGTTTGGATAAGCTATAAATAGCTATTCTGCAGTATAAATCATGTTCGTAAGACCGGGCCTAAAATTGTATGTATGCGAGTAGCCTTAAACTGCTTTTTTATTAATATTTAAGATTTCATCAAATTGTGGCAATAGTGGTTTAACAATCACCCTCCCCCCCACGCTTCGTAATTCTGGGATAATGTGTTTGATGTCATTTGTGACACTTGTTTTCAATTTTTACAATAACGGCATATTATGAGAAAATGTGCCACAATCCAGAATAGTCAATCACACTGAAAACATTTTTTTATTTTTATTATCGGTAGGTCTAGGTATATGTACCTATTTACCTGAATTAAAGAAATTATAAGAAGTGCTATTAATTTTTATTATGTAAAGGGTGGGCAAATTTGAGGTTAGGAAGTAAATTGGATTAAAAACACACATTTTTTTGACAAATTCAGTTTTATTGATACAAATGTAAAGTAGAAATATGGGAATTAATAATGGAATATGATGTCGGGCAAATGTCCACCTCTAGCACGTCGGCAGACGTCCGCTCTTTTCACAAAATTTTGAACCACATTTTGCAACAAAGCTTCGCTTATCTCGTCAATGCAGCGCCGAATTTCATCTTTCAGAGCGTCAGTTGTTTGTGGCTTGTTCACGTAAACCCGGTCTTTCAAATGGCCCCAGAGAAAATAATCCAGCGGCGTTAAATCACAAGAACGAGTCGGCCAATTGACATCGCCAAATCGAGAAATTACGCGACCGGGAAATTTCTCATGCAATAACTGAATTGTTTGGCCGGCTGTGTGGCTTGTGGCGCCGTCTTGCTGAAACCAAAGGTCACTGATGTCAACATTAGCCAATTGTGGCCACAAAAAATCGGTTATCATGGTTTGGTAGCGCAGAGAATTCACGGTGACGGCGTTTCCTTGCTCATTTTCGAAAAAGTACGGGCCGATGATGCCGCCTGACCACAAACCGCACCATACGGTCACTTTCTTTGGATGTAATGGTTTTCGAGGACTGTTTGTGGATTTTGTGAGCCCCATATGCGACAATTTTGTTTGTTTACATAACCGCCTAATTGAAAATGGGCCTCATCACTAAAGATGATTTTGTTGAAAATGCGTTGTTTTCGTTCAGTTTTTCAAACAGCCAATTCACAAACGTTCGACGCAAACAATGGTCGGCCGGCTGTAATTCTTGAACGAGTTGAACTTTATAAGCGTGAAGATGAAGATCTTTATGCAAAATGTTGCGCAAAGTGCCTCTGGTGATCCCCAATTGTTGCGAACGTCGACGAGTTGATGTTCCAGGCTCATTCTCAACACTTTGCTGTACAGCGGCTATGTTTGCATCACTACGGCCACTACGAGCGTATTGTTTTGGTCTATTGTCAGCAACAGTACCGTGAGCCTCGAATTTAGCGATTAAATTACGCACAGCGGTCTCAGACGGAGCCTGATTACGAGGAAAAGCTGCTCGAATTTTACGAAGTGATACAGTAAAATTTTCACCATTTTGATAGTAAATTTTCACAATTAACATTCTTTGTTCAAGAGTGTAGCGTTCCATGGTTAAAATTTCCCAACTTTTTACTAAATAAATTTCACAGGATGACAGCTCAATTCTTGACATTTCATCATTTGACAGCCAATTTACTTCCTAACCTCAAATTTGCCCACCCTTTATTATAAAAAAAAAACAGTGAAGGTAGTACTTATAGCTACATGTACTTATCCAATAAAATCATAATCGTGATTATATTCACCAATGATTTACATAACTAATTATAAGTATTACATAACACAAACTAATTCATAAATTGTTGTTCTTTGCAGATATGAGGTGTGCTTCTCTACAAGAGTTTTTGCAGTTGTTACCTATAATCGAGGGGATGGTAATGTTGAAGGATGTCGAAGAATTAAGGTATTTATACACCATCTGTTTTATAATCAATGCTATCATTCTTATTTTTATTTAATTAGGTACAATTGAATTTTTATTACAAATATTTTCATCCTTGAAATTTTCTATAAATGTAGCCCATTACTTTTAGAATACATGGGTGAAGATGCTATAATTTCGAAACCGCACATTTTGACAAATTTCTGCATTAAATACGAATTAAAGGGCATATTATCTGCCATGACTACAAATGAAAGCACATTTGCTAAAATGATTTTAAAAGCTTTTATAATTTCTATTTAATCTTTAGTTCTTAATTTAACCAGCTCGATTCATTTCGAATAATAATAAAACAATGTCCAACAATACAATCAACTACATCCAATAAGTCGATCGCATTTGAAATTAATTTTGTTTTTCTTTGTTACAGGTAGGATCTTTCTATGTATTGTATCAAGCGGGGCTATTTTTACCGGTGAGTTTTATTATTGAATTTTATTGTTTTTCGAAATAGATATCTACTCGAAAAAGTAAAAATCGTAACGCCAGCAGTTTGCCCGCGTAAGTCGGGTTTTCCTTGTAAACATTGTTGCTATTTTCGATGCTTATTTTGTTTACTTTTAAAAGTTGTCCCTTAGAATTACATAAGTAGGTGTTTAAATAACGGAGTAATGTACCTATGAATTTTTAAATTTTTTATCTTATGTTGATTTTAATACATATCTATATCTATTTTATTATAAGACCACTAATTGTAAGTATATCTGGATTTCTTGCATTTATTAAAATAATTTCATTTACGGAGGTTTCTCAACATTTTATCCGTTTCATTTAATTTAATTTTGTTAAAAAACTACTATCTCGTCTTATCTTTTTTTTTAATGGAAAAGACAATAAGAACAACATTAACCTATCCTCTCGTGCATCATTATTTGTTTTTAAAATGTGCAATAAGTTTAAAACGGTTAACTACTTAATGTTACACTATTAAATGAATAATTAAAAAAAATATTCAATTAATCGGAAATACCGACGTACAAATGGCAACGAAACCCTTCCTTTTGATCAGCAAAAAGTCAAAATCTATTTGAAAGCAGTCGCAATTTCTCACAGATAAAAATTAAACTATTAACACGTTTGTAATCAACACTACGTCAGTAAGCTTGAAAGAAGCTTGTTTATAAATTTAATTATTTCGAGGAAACTTTTCTGCAGAATTTTGTACGTCATCGGCGGTCAGAGAAACGACGGTGGTTAATATGTATGTTAAGCTGTAACAGCGAAAAAAATAACAGCAATAACTATTCCCCTTTCCCGTTGTTACCGCGTTTCTAAGTAGGGTGATGTAGGTAAATTCTACGAGGGATGCGGGACTGTGCCCTTGCAACCACCGATCAAAGGTAGAAAAGAATCATCGTTGTTCTACTAACTTCTCTATTCATCTATCTGTATAATTACTGTATAATCTGCATGTCATATATCATATAAATACTTGGATAACCTTGAGTACTAAAACCAATTCTCTATGACAAAATCATTTTCTCTTTGAAATTGAAACTTTTTGATATATTTTGATTGTCATAAATATGATCTCTCTAAGAAAACCAGAACACTACGCCTCGATTCGATACGCATAAGTTGCGGCATCCTTCGCGAATGTTTCATTTTTTATTTTTGAACTATTATAAGTTGGAAGCTTCTGCATACAGTGGCCGAAATGCGTTTGGTCAGAATTTGGCCGACCCAAAATTCGCTTGCGACGGCCATTTCGTTATAGAGCGATTCTTGTGGCATACTGGGTCTTGTGTCATATGGACGATTTATGTTCTTCCATTAAGTGATGGTGATTATCAAAGGATTAAACATGAGGGTAGAAAACGATCAATTGTAGCAACATATGCAGTCCAAACTAGGGCTCAAATATTCAAAACTGGACAACTTGCTACAATAACAGAGATGTGTATTTTAAGATCAATACCCGTGGCCATACTTTAGATAGAGTTCCCAACCAAGAAGTCAACGAGAAGACAATGTAGACAAGACATTGTCGAATTCATTAAATATAGAAGAAACCAATTGAATGAACTTGTAGGACGGGTACAGAATTATCTACCAAAAATAACAAAAGTTAATACTGAGGAGAAGAATAGAAGTATAGGAAAGTCATCGAAATTATGGATCCAGAAGTCAGTCTTCATTAGAGGACCATCATCGTAAAGTTGAAGTAAAACGAAAGGGCAAGAACAACAAAAAGAAGACAAGCAAGGGATGTGTGCCACGTTGCATGCACTCACAGTCCGCAGAAGACGGACAAACTACAACGTATGCTTAGCTTTCTCACCCCTCTCCCCACCCCCGTTAAATTGCTGTTACGTTAATACTGCGCCGAAACGTTTGTTTTAACGGGAATGTAAGTGTTAAAAACGAAATAATAGAGGTACGTGATGTTCAAAAGAAACATTTAGAATCGTCTAATTTTTTCTTAATTCGCTTGAGTATCTTATATTTTGTGTATACACTTACTTAATTGATTTTAAATTTTTAGGACAAGTAGAAGATGACAATAATTGACCCAGTAACACCCTTACCACTTGATGACCACCCTGTATAACTATCCAACTTTACAGTATTCACTTCAAAAGGTAGTTTCACGAACATTTTGATTGTGACATGTTGTGTTAGCGTAGTGAACATACCACAAATATTCGAAATTGCACTTTTCGAGGTTATATGGTTACAATTATATACAATTTTGCGTAGATAATTTAATAAAATAAAATGTTAATTTATAAGTGAAAGTATTGTTTTACAATTTTTTATTTTAAGGTAAATTAAATGTGCGATTTATTTAAGTTTATTACCTATAGTGTTTATTATGGTTGATTTTGTAGATGCCACACTTTACTAAATTACAGAAAGTGCTTTTAGGACTTGGCACTTTAGGAGGCAGCTTATGTTATTTAAATATTTTTGATTCCGAAAGAAAGGTTGTCTATAATTCCTGGACTACGAGCTACACGCCGTCACCACAGTCAAAATGGGATGAAAATTGGGACCAGTAAGTCAAATTATTGGTAAAATTAAGCTATATTATTTCTATCTTAGTCGTTCACCAAAAGCACTTATCAATCCAAAACATATAAAATTGAGTGATTCAAGGAAACAAAATCAAGTTAATGAAACTATCGAACGTTTAATACCAACAGCTACAAGACATCTCATTCTAATACGTCATGGCCAATACAATATGGATGGGGCATCAGATAATGAAAGATATCTTACAAAGTTAGGTTGTATAGAACATAACTAGTTAATGTAGATTAAAATAAATTAATATTTTTGGATGCAGGTAGAGCACAGGCCGATTTAACAGGTAATCGTTTGAAAACTCTAGGTTTACCTTATACAGTATTAATTAAGTCTACTATGATACGTGCACAAGAAACTGGATCAATTATAAATGCTTCTATACCTAATGTACGTATTAATTTATTATTATGATTATTTATTTCAAACGTACCATACACCTTTGGGTATCAAAAGTTGTATATTTATTGCAAATGTTCTACTTTAGGTTTTAGTAAAGGATTGCCATTTACTACGAGAAGGTGCTCCTATTCCTCCTGAACCTCCGATCGGTCACTGGAAACCAGAAGGTCATGTAAGTTTTATTTAACAAATTTTATTGTAGTATACGAGAGTTGATCAACTGTATTCCCTACAGTTAAAATTATAAGTGGTTTTCAGCTTCTTATTTTTCAGCAGTTCTATCAAGACGGTGCAAGAATAGAGGCTGGTTTTAGAGAATACTTTTACAGAGCCGATCCTTCTCAGGAGAAAGATAGCTACACAATTCTTGTTTGCCATGCCAATGTGATACGGTATTTTGTGTGTAGGTACGTATTGTGCAACATTTGCCTTTACTTTTGTTTTTATTATAAGTTAATGTTTTAGAGCACTTCAGTTTCCACCAGAGGCGTGGTTACGAATGTCATTAAATCATGGTAGTATAACATGGCTTAGCATTACTCCCAGTGGGAGAGTTATATTAAGAGCTTTAGGAGATACTGGACATATGCCGGTGGATGTTATTTCGAGTTAATTAATTTGTTTTAAATTCAGAAAAAAGTAATATAATTTTGGAAAATTATATGTATAGATATTTTTTAAAATCCATATTGTAATAATACAGTATTTTAATAAGTCTAATTTGAACATTGTATCTATTTAAATATTTAATTTTGTGCACTTTTATATTTCATACATTTGTTTAATCAACTGTTATATGGTAAATGTGCCATATTTACCTATAATAGGTAGTTTAAAGATTCACATTATTTATTGATAATTCAATTTTAATATAAAATTGATAGCTGCGGTTTTTAAGTGGATAAAAATAAAGAAGTGATTAAATAAATACTTAATAGATTTTGTGTTAATTCAACTATATGGTCCTTCACTACTAAAATTTATTTTAGTACAAATATTATAAATATTTTTTTTATAATGAACATTACATGATTCAAATTATAGTAATAGGTGGACAGGTTGGGTTGTGAGGATATTTGCTCTCAATTTCCTTGCAGATTCCCTTAAATTGATTGATGAAACTTACAATAAATATAATATATTGTAGTGCAACTGTGGGAAACACTATTGCAAAATGAATATAAAAGTTGGAGCATAAACGGCACTGAGTGTTTTCATAGTTTTGGAAATACTCTTTTTGCAAGTGTATTTTATGAATGTACCTCATTTTCTAAGCAAGTGAAATAGTTATTTAAATTACTGATGCGAGAATTTTAGTAAATGTTTAAATGATAATTTAATTAGTGTGATTGTAGTGGAATATCTTAGGTTTTAAAAAGATCAGATGGATTTTTTGTTACTTGAAAATAAATTGCTTCTTGTATCTTGTGTTGAACAGGTTCCTTGTCATAAAACCTGTAATTCTATATTTTTGTAGAATATTAGTTCATTCTTTATTATCATGTCCTACTAGCATCACACCTTGGAAAACTCGTTATTCCTATTTACCTATTACATTTTAAGTGTGAAGGAAAATCTAGTATATCATGAAGTAGGTAGGTATCTATAAAATGTATTAGATTCCATTTTCGATTATAATACCAGTTATTTTTGAATAAATATTAATTGATTTATTATATGATTTTGTTGTTTACTAATTTTAAAAGTGAGGTTAAATTAAAATATATTTTAATAATATTAACCTCAATCACTATTACGTCGTGTTGATATTAAATTTATTATTTCTATACATTAATTACAATTTATAACTATTATTCGGTATTAAATTCAACAAATATATTTTTTACTAATAGTTTTCATTGGCGCTTGATTCATTGATGAGATAGAGGCGTGGTTTACAATGAAGTTGAATGGCGGCCATTACGATGGCAAGGTCGTTGCTGTAGAAATACTACTATTGGAATGTAGCATACGAGAATTCTAGGAATTTAATATTTTTGATTGGGGTGCTATTGGGTGAATTGCCCCTCTCGTGTTATGTACCAATCACATGCGATCAAATTTGCTTGTTAGCCTCATGGCTAGTTCTAAATATTGCATAACAAAAAAAAAATATATATTTTTGTTGTCTGTTACATTTTTAACGTTATTGACGGTGCTAATGTAATTTTAATAACTAGGTACCTACCTATAAATTTAAAATAAATTTAGTAAATTGAATATGATGTTTGGTTTTATTTGAATACGTATGTATATAGGCATAATTTCGCTGCTTATTAACGTTTAAAGGTGAAATTAGTTGGGATTTTCTTTAAAATAGGTAATAACTTAACGTAAAAAACGTAAACTATTCTAAATAGGTACTCTGTGTATATTAAATTAAATAATAAAGTTAAGAGTAAAAGAAAGATTAAGAACTTAAAAATAAAGATTTTAAAGAAATTTTTAAGAAATTAAATATTTAAAATTAAGTTAAAGATGAAATAATGACGCCAACGTATAGTGTGATATAATATGTATTTACCTATGTGTTTACAGTATTCCTCGTTTTTAATGTTACAAAATTTCGAAGATTGTCATAAAAAGCTAATATAAAATGTAAACATTTTATATGTATAAGCAAGCATTAAACCAAATTTCAAAACGTTGCATCTAATTAGGTGTACTATTCTTTGCGAGTAAATTCCCCAGTATCTATGGTAATCGGACAAATACCTATAGCTTATCCAAACCTATATGATGTTTACGTCATAAATACAAGGTTACTAGATGATGACGTTTCACACAGTGCTGTCACCTCGAACATCGTATTTTGACAGTTCTAATAAATTGTAGTCTTTCTTTATACCATCTAATATGCGCGCAAGTAAATCATCTAGAGAATATGTCACACTTGTCAAACATCAAATCGAATTACAAATAAATAATCTAGTAACTTTTTGTTGATGACTTGAACATCAGATAGGTTTGTATAAGCTACATCCAAAATGTTTCAACTAAATAAAAACATCTACTACAATCGATACTCTCATAGTTTATGGAGGCCATAACTCACCCTAACCAATGGTCACTTTCACTTTCTGAGTTCTTAAAAGTCTAAACCCTTTTAGACTACAAACTCCACTAAGACGATTATTAAATTAATAATCGTAATAACTCGTAAATTATTTTAGAATTTTTTTTCTGTAGGTTGTTTCTTGTTCCTTTTCATCTGACTTATTCCTAGTTTTTTCCGCAACATTAATTTAAAAACACCCTACATAATAATTGAAAAACAAAGTAACAGTTTGTTCGACTTTTATTTTATAAATAAATGTTTATTGTAATTAAAACTATAGGGGATGTAAAATAAACGCATAAATATATTTTCGATGAACTTAACATGATTAAAAATAAATTTTATTGAACCATTAATTAAAATGCTTTTTTCCAATAAATAAAATGCTCTTTTCCAATAACTGATTGACCGTCGCATTTTGTGCGGCGACAGAAATCGAATTTACAGCGAAAGCATTTTATACATATCTCTCTGCAATCTACTTATCGATATTTAGCAAATAAGTCGTAAAAATTGTGGTGGAAAAAACTAGAAAAGGATGTTCACCGATCACTGGGGAATTTACTCGCACAGAATAGTACCTACTTAACTGATCTATTTACTGATAATAGTGTTAGTATTCGATACTTGAACTTGAAATGATAATGAAATTGAAAGTAAAGTAGCAAATTATTTTTTGTTATAAAATAGTAGTAGCATTATATCTATGGCGTTTCGCCAAAAGGGCGTAACCCTCACTTTTTGTGAAAATGAGTTATTCTGACTATCTTATGTATCTAAAGCAAAGACATCGGCTGATAAAATCTAGTAACAATATTCCGATTTTTTCCAACCGAAAAAACGATTTGTATTTCCGCATCTTAAACGTATCTTGTTATAGTTACGTGACGTCACAAAATGTGCTCTTCTGTAAAATTTACTTTTTGTGGATTACGCCCTTCTGGAAAAACTGCGACGATATGTAGGTCTAATTTCCAATTAAAGAATATTTCATGGTTTTTAAGATGAAGGGAGGGGGATTCATTCTATATATAAATATAATAATTTAAACGAAATTCATATTTACATTAGTTAAAATATTGCAACATTAACCAAGTACTAATCAAGCATGCATATAATACATAATTATGTACGTATACATATAGAAATAAACACATTCGGTGTTTAAGGTACTAAACTGTTATATGGATAATTTATTATTGATCTATAATGTCGTCCAACTATAGTTAATTTTAGTTTATTTAAGGGCGTACGGTCCCTATTGCCGCCAAACGATAATCCGTAGATGGCACCACCTTAAGGTGTTTATAGAGTTTATAGTAGTTATTTGTGGAAAGAAGAAATATTTCGTTTCACTATATCTATTTTAGGATTTATCTATTTTATTTTGTTACACGTTCTATACCATTCTAACACATTGAAAGTCATCTTGACGTGTGATAATATATACCTGCATAATGATGTAAAGATGTTTTCTTTGTTTTTACTTCATTTTGGATAATAAACATTAATTACCAGGTACCCATAGTGTTTTATGAAATTGTCAGTGGTTGCATTTTTTTAGCTGTTAATGATTGTCGGATGGAACAGCACAAAATCTGGTGGTTTCGAGTGTTTTGTAATTTATGGTAAGTTCACTTTTGACATAATACAGGGTGTTAGTGAATTAACGTCGGGGAAGAAAGGTACATGTATCTGAGACTAATATAAACAAAAAATCTTAGTAACATTGTTTGATTTGAGCAAATTTACTTTTGAGGGGGGGAGGGTGTTTTCGTCCAAGAAATTAAACCAGTAGTTCCTCTTTAAACTTTAACAAGTGACATTGGTGGGTTCTGAAAAGTACCGTTATCTCAGCTGGCATTCCATTAGGTTGCTACGATAGTAAACAGAAACGATTGTAGGGGTTGAAGTCGTAAATATCTTTTGCGGTCATTGACAAGTTTTAATGTAACAAATAGTCAAAATGTTTCGTCATTTAAGTAGATATCTATGTAGCTATTTGTTATTCATTTTATTTTAATCTTTTACATCTGCATGTGTTGTTTTAATAAAATTTCTAATTAATAAATCAGTTTCGATAACGGCACTTCGATAAATGTACTGGAAAAAACTCGAAATAACACTGAATGTTACTAACACTCATTGCGTCATTATGGAATGTTTAGTTTTTAAATTTTGCTTTTGGTCCTTATGTTTGCTAAAAACCCAAAACATAAAGTACCTACTTACCTATTTGCGTTTAATTATACTTTAAAAGCCCGTAGAAATATCTCAATTTTTCAAAATCATAAAACTAGTACTGGCACCCCTTTTAGTTCAAGCCTCTCAATATTAAACGTAACTGTTCCAAAAACAGGCATGTTATTAATTATGTTAAATAAAGTAATCTAACTTTTACGTGTAAACCGAAAATAGGAATTGCATTCATAAATGAAAATATCCACAACAATCGGCACTTTCCTACAACGGGGGCCATAAATTAAAGAGTACAGATGTTTTAGCTGCTGACCCAACAGTCAGTTTCACTTTCCGAGTTCTTAAAAATCTTTAAAGGGAATATACCCGAGTAAGACGATTATCAAATTAATAATAGCAATAACTCGAAAATTATTAATTTTAGGAAAAATTTTTATTTAGGTTTTTTGTACGTCTTAATGTTACCTACCCGTAGTTTTTTTCCGCGATATTAATTCACTAACACCCTGTATAATTATGTACTTAACACTGTTTTTTGAGTTAATCGTTTATGTGAATCAAATGTTACAGTAGTGCTTGTTTAAAGTAAATTTAAAATGGAAACATAATTTTGTTCTAACTATAAAGTGTAGTGTACATATTTGTGTATAATAGGTTTACCATTGGCTATAATACACAATTAAATATATTATATTGAATATATTAAATGATTATATTCACTGGGTATAAACTATTTTATATACGATTATAGAATGAATTTAATTTTCTACGACGTAGTATAACTTTTTAAATGGTTATGGAATAAAATTTTTATCAAAAGTAGGTAATTACCTAAGAACGAGGAAATTGTATTTTTTTGGTAATAATGGTACGTAATTAGTACAGCGCGCGCAACGAAGAGCAACGTATATTTTGATAAACTGTTTATTCCGAAAACACGCTTTAGATATTTTTTATCGCTTTATAGATTAATTTATTGTCTTATCATATCATACGATGTTAATGAGTAATACCGTTGTACGAGTTTGAATTTAGATGTGTGCCCATATAAGTCATTGAACTAAAGTTGTTGTATCATTACAGTGTAAGTTTAGCATCAGCGTACGTAGTGTGATAAGTTAGGTACTGTTGGTAGTTTATTTTAATAAATAAATCGATTTAGTGATAGACTATCGTGGCTAATTAATTGTTATTATAAAGGTACATAACTAATAATAGATATACGTATTGAGGTTGAGTTATTAATGGTGTTTATTCTAGTAATTTAATTTTAGCGAATTTCCCACTAGAAATAAAACTATTTCAAACTATTTACATATGGTATTCTTATGCAATGTTAAAACCGTACAGGAGTTAATAAAAAGCATTTTTACCATACCTATTATCTTTGCTATACGTACCTATACGTACAATTTCGATATTTTTATGAAAATGTTTTGAGTTCCGTAATAATGCGAATGGTTTTTCATTTCGTTTATAATCCTGCACTTTGTGATACAAGCATGAAATTTTAGGGGTATTCTAAACTCCGAATATCCTATATCACAATAAACGTCAGAGCCATTTCGGAACCACCCCTTAATTCAAAATAATCCCCATTAATAACTCGGGGCGCGTTATAATACAGGGTGTCTAAGAAATATTCAGAAATCTTTTGGGGACGTATACAATACGTCAAAATAAAACCGACGTTTCTATAAACTTTTTTCCTATGACGCTCTCCTGCCGAGATATTCATCCCTAAAGTTTAAAGTTTTACAATTTGTTTAACCCTTAAATGCATAGTTTTTTTTGAAAGTTTAAAATATAAATAAATTTTTATAAAAGAAAACTAAATACATATGTTGCAGTTCTGCAACAGTATGTATTTAAGGGTTAAATATGTTAATAATACGTGTAATATGTAGGGTAATAAAACGTTATTAGATAGTATTAGTTATTAGTATTAATATAAGGTTTTAGGACCAATTCATATACATACCACTCAGGTCACCATTGCTGCTGACGAATCCATTCGTGGTCCTCTTCACGTATGCCTTCAAGAACCTAATAGACAGTTTGATCTCCAAGTTTTACAGAACATCGATAATATTTGCAGTATGTATCCCGATCTAATAATTTCTAGTTCGGCATCGGGTAAATGATTCGCCAACCACCATATTCAGTATGTCACGAAACTTAGGATATCTGTTTCTTTCGATCAGAAAGTATTCTTTACTTCTTGATTTTTGAATCGGATAGGCCCGTACCTTTCACAACTCGTTTTTAAATTTAATTGTGAAAACATATGTTTCACCCCGACATCGATATTACCAACAGGTATTCTATTATTCACCTTCAAGTTCACATTCGTGACCAGTTTATGTCGTACCTATCTGCTTTGCGACAATAGAATATTCTTTCAGTAAACCAGGTTACACTGTGCTACTCTTGCTTACATTGTGCTTTTCGAGAGCATTAAATGCGTTTAAATTGGCACTAAGATTGGCTCCAGGTAACTGCATTCATTTACGACCGTTACCAATCCCTGTGCATCAACTTTTATCCGTCGTAGCTCAATAGCTAACCATAACCAGCATGGAAACATAACCTGCGAGACAATCTCACTTCTTTGACGCCAATTTTCATATTGTTAGAAATTAATAGTTTATACGCTTTTTTCATCAAAAGCCATGTAAAATTAGCCAATTTACCATTGCCCAACTTTCGTAACTTACTAGGCTATGAGCATTGAGTTAGGAAATTGGTTAATGGTAAATTGGCCCCATTGTTCAACTTTTGCAACTCTACAGAACCGAAACGAGACATCTGCGAGACAAACCCGTTAGCGGATGCAATGCTATTATTATCCAAGACATATCGATTGCGTTATATAAAATTCAAATCGACGCGAGGTCAATTCGTGCGGCCCCCTTGTTGGATATACCTACTTACCTATACCTACAATAACATCCAAATAATATTTTGATTTTAGATAAACATATAATCATCATGACCTGCATTGAAATCACAGCAACCGTTGGCTCCATAATCCTTTTAATATTGACGATGCCGTTTTCATTACTTTGGTGCTTTAAAGTAAGTAAACCATACTACTTATTTTGCAACAACAAATCGACCAAACTTGAAAATGAAGCGAATAAATTTCTACGAATTTCGGTTAATTTAATAATAATTTTGTTTCAGGTTGTGCAGGAATACGAACGCGCAGTTATTTTCAGATTGGGGCGGTTACGAAAAGGGGGAGCAAGAGGGCCGGGCACATTTTTTGTTCTTCCATGTATTGATAATTATTGTAAAATCGATTTGAGAACTGTATCGTTCGATGTACCACCTCAAGAAGTAAAAGTGGAACATTTTCGAAATACGTTTATTTATTACTATTTAATAAATTTTAGGCTCTCACTAAAGATTCGGTAACAGTGACAGTTGACGCAGTTGTGTATTATAGAATCGAAGATCCGTTAAATGCGGTGGTTAAGGTTACTAATTATAGGTATGTTTTGTTAACAATTAGAAAGGTCAGTCTACAACACCGTCGTATTCTTCTTCAATTATTGTTCTTTTAGCAATTCAACGAGATTATTGGCAATGACCACACTGAGGAATATACTGGGCACGAGGAATCTTGCCGATATTTTATCCGATCGTGAGGCAATCTCTCATGCCATGCAGACTTCTCTGGATGTTGCCACGGACCCTTGGGGAGTCAAAGTTGAACGTGTCGAAATGTGAGCACCGATAATGCACGTTCTTGTACCAATTAATAATATTAATTTTGTAGAAAAGATGTAAGCTTACCTCATCAATTACAGAGAGCTATGGCGGCCGAAGCCGAAGCCACTCGCGAAGCACGAGCTAAGGTTATCGCCGCAGAAGGAGAGATGAAAGCTTCGCGTGCACTTAAAGAAGCTTCCGACGTAATCAGTTCAAGTCCAGCTGCTTTACAGGTAAAACGCAAAACAGCTTACTTGCGCAAGGAAGTAGATATGTATCTGAAACGTCGCGTCGTTAATGAAAACTTTATTTTTATTTTTGCAGTTACGGTATCTTCAAACGTTGAATACGATATCAGCGGAAAAGAATTCTACAATAGTTTTCCCCCTACCTATGGATATTATATCTGCATTTATGAACCGTGGAAATCCGTAGAGAACGTAATAACATATATGTACTTATAGTTATGCTCTTAATAATAGATATACCTACGTATTTACTTACATAGGTAGGTATTTTAGTTTTGTACATTTATAATGTTATATACTCGTACCTACATCTACATATCTACATTCAGTTTTACCTTCATCTTTTATTATATTTATTTATATAATATTTGCTTCTTTATTGTTATAATTTGTTTTTGTTACCTTGTTACACTTTTGGTGTCTTAACGCGATACTATTAATCGGAGAAGGTTTCTGCAGTTTTATAACTGTACTATTTCTGAAAATGTCGACGAAGTTAAGCAAATCCAAAGGAATGTTCAACTCTGTTCTGCCCGTCTTATCGATTAAGTTGATCTGATTCGGCGTATTTTCGGAATACGGATTTTTCGATTTATCAAGGAAAGACGTGCGGTGATTGCTTTTTAATTTGTAAGCTTTTTTCGTTAACACGCTCTCCGTTTTCATGGGTTTATTGCAAATCGTACATCTACTTATTCCAAAGGCGTCAGCAACGAGAGGTTGCGGTATTAAACGGCTATTTAAAGTGAACTTATGGACGCACTGGTGGTCATCGTATTCGTTAAGATTTTGCGTCGAATGGCAGTCGAAATAATTTTCCTCACGGAACGTATTTAATTTGTTCAAATTTTCTGTCGCGTTTGTAGCGGATTCGAAATAAGTCGGTTCGTAATCCTCTCGAAGCATGATGATGCCGCGTTCTCGTTGTTTGCATTCTTCATATGTTCTTCTTGGCGAAGTTAGCGACAAATTTGGTTTTTCCGGTGCTATACAAAATTCGTCGGCTTGTTTTGACGAATTATTAGACACCTCTTTATCTAATTGTGTATATCGATTACATTTTTGACTTATTAATCTTTTCACTTTTGGTGCTTCTGTTTTATCGTTTTGTTTCATGATTATATTAAATTTAGAAAGGACTGGAGACTTCCTGCAATAACATTCTTCGCAAGGGTATTTTCGATTTTCTTCTAATTCTTGCATGCCGCTTATTTTCGATTTTAAAGTAGGTTTCTCGAGAATATGAAACGAAGATGTAATTGGACTGTTTTCACTTAACAAACTTAACATGTTGGATGAGTTATTGCGAATTTGCCAAAATTCTCTTCGTCTTTGATATTGCCCGTTTTCAAGATTGGCTTGCCTAAAGAAAAACGCGAATTGCAAATATTTGTAGAACCGATAAGTATTTGTCAGAAAATCATGTTTTAAGGCATAGTTAAAAGAAGCTTACCCACTCATTTTTTTTTTAAATTATAACTTTTTCTTCATTTTCGTTGTTCTTGTAATTTTTGTAAAGTTTAATAAAACGCTTGACGTGTAGGTAGATACTTCAATTTAATGTTAATTTTGTTAAATCGATTGCGTTAGTTGCTATGTTTACGCCCAACTGCACTGCTTAAGTTTAAAATTTAAGTATAACTTGAATATAAATTATTCATGGAACATAATGGTATCCAAGGAAAATTAGGCAGTTAAATTACACTTAAATTTTAATTTTAAGCGGGTAGTTGGGCGTTACTCGTTTTTGATAGTGCGACCGGAAGCCTTTTAAAGGCACCCATGGAAATAAGATTACCGACAATGTGAGAAAATAATAGTTAATGAACACAAATTCGCATTCGCATATACGTATGATATACGTAAAATACTTTTAAACTTCAAAGGCCGAGGGGTTCCAGGCCCTCGAGCGAACCTTCCCCGCAGGTCCAGCCCACTCCCGGGAGTGGGGCATCGAAGTGTCGACCTGGGTTCTGGTGGTGGTGTCGAACATCTCACTTTTTGGGTTTGGGTGTAAATGAAAATCCGGGGTCTTATTACCTTATTTTATTCAATTGACAGAAGAACAATTAACAAGAACGAAGGAAACACAAAAGGCATGGATCAGTCCACAGTCGTTTACACCTTGTTGTATGCGTGTGTTGGCAATAATTAATAATTGATTAAATTGATTTGATTAAATAAATTGATTAAATAATTGATTAAATTGATTGAATAAAAGTGATTAATAATTGATAACGTTACGTTCACTTGTATCTGAACGACCAACACACGACATGCGTAATGTTCTATGTAAGCTCTCGTGTTTACTTCAATTAGTAAATTATACAATAATTACACCGACATCCGAGCTTACTAGATTTGCGGTATAACTTTAAATTTACTTATTCGCACATATTATTTTAATCTTTGCGTGTCGGCTCTCATTTTAATAGTGAATATTTTTAATATTGGAATTACTTTGCACTTGCGCTTATTATTTAGTCATAGAAAGGAGTTTGATGTTTTACTGCCTTGATATTGTTGTTAGCCCTTAACAATAGAATAACTTTGTTTTAATATTAATTTTCAAATTTTTGCTTATTTGGAACCATTTCATTTTAGGTATGTATGTATACACGTAGGTATTTTATAGTAGAACCTCGAACTCGAACTTACCTACATAATATTATGTAAATACATATAATATGTATATAAAACACACATATACAGGTATGTGTGTATATAAAGTATTAATCAAATCGTCTTATTGAATTAAGATCATCAATTAACTCTGATCATCAGTCAATCATAATAGAAACAATTTTATTGTTTCC
Source organism: Rhagophthalmus giganteus (assembly GCA_036326145.1). NCBI lineage: Eukaryota > Metazoa > Arthropoda > Insecta > Coleoptera > Rhagophthalmidae > Rhagophthalmus > Rhagophthalmus giganteus. The sequence goes on from JARFJA010000001.1 coordinate 14,498,560, forward strand.
ATGGTAATTGGTTGATGATCAAAGTTAACTGATGATGCGCTGAAAAGTGGACCCTAAACGCAAGTACCTACTGGTAATTGTCCGACGACAGTACAATACTTTTAATTTTAGTTAGGTATTTTTTTAATTATAACGTGTATAACGACGTTATAGGTCATTTAAAGGTAATGTATTTACCTAACAAGTGCTCAAACAGTCGTTGTTGACTGTGGAAAGATAAAGGCATGTCTTACAATTAGCTTAAATTATTTCTAGTAATGTAGCAATAAAATGTTGGGGATATATTTTATATAATATATTTACATTTTACAACTTTAAAAGTTGCGTGTCGTAACAGAGGCGTATTATAACACCCATTTCGGTTTCATAATGAGCTCATTATAATATAGGTAGGTAAGCAAAATATAAAAATTAAATTAAATTAAACAATTTAAAAACATGTAAAGCCTATTTCTTGAAAGTCGAATGTTGTTATGTTTCAAAGTAGTGTTGTTATGTTCACATATAAAGTTCTTTCGTTTTCGGTGGCAATAAAAAGATAATAATAATATATTTTATTATATTAATATATTCTAATTAATATATTTTAATATATTAATTTATAATTAATATATTTCTCCCAAGGGCTTAATCATCAAGTCGTGAATCTGAAACAATGTTTATGTAAAATTTGACGGGAAAGATATAAATTGATAGGTACGGCCTGTCCAAAGCTATTTGAGGTTCACGCCATCAATCGTCTACCAAAACCGTAATATGAAATTTCCTAACAGTTCCGTGTAAAAATGATGCGATAATTTAAAAAGTAATTGGTAATACAAGGACCTCTATCCGACCGCTACCGATATCTGCGTAATCTGCATTCTTCGACATATCTGTATGTTGGTATCTTTATCTAACACGTTGATAACATTCTTCGCGTCCGTATGTCTATTTTTGCGGCATATGCGTACGAGAAATATATCAGAAATGCGACGCTGCCAAATATTTTACGCCCATTCTAAAGCACGTGTTGCGCCTTAGTATGTGCAGGGAATCCACCGCGAAATATGTCAAAGATATTTAATTTAGTAGGCTATTTTGAGAAAGGAACGGCAAGAAGGTGGTCAATTACTACCATTAAATGCAGTTCAAAAGGTATGTAGCGCGTCCACAGCTACTACACGCAAGCCACGTACAACAAGTGTAGTTACCATTGACTCTGTTACCAAATGCAGACTACGAAGTGTTATCATTTTATGAGATGTATTACGCACGTAAGTTGATGTAATGACTTGTAAAAGTGATGTTATCGTATCTTATTGTGTATAGGGATGAGTGTAACGTTGGACTTGTTATTGGCAAAACTGAGGACAAAGCTTTTACGATGTAGATCGAAGCAACTTAGCAAAAATCCTACATAACTGTACCGTATTATAATAGGAAGGAAACTATAATACCAACTAGGAGCAGATCAAGGTTATCATTTGTGTGTGTAGAACTAAAAAATATAATAACCAATATAATTTTAGCAAGATATTTGTATTATTAATATAAATACATAACAATAACTTGGCATTTAAGTGGAAGAAAGACTGTAATCGTAGAACATTATTTCAATTGCATCATATCGCTGACACGAGTGAGATTTTGACAAGAATATGAGGCAAATCCAACTAGTGACATTCCATTACAATATGTGTATATTTAAACGAAACATGGATCGTTAACATGGGTTCAACGATTAAGTCGTGGCAACATAATACTGTAAAGAGGTGGAAAGGATGAAAAAGGTAGTTTAGAAACATACTGTAGTGATTATTCTGTGTCAGTTATGTTGTATGTATATTATCGTAGTACATGCACGAACAGTAAATGGGTTTGTACCTGAGGCAAAATTACCATTTCATTCCAAAACAACTAGCAATTACCACGGGGAAATGAATACTAGTAATTCTCTACAGTGGTTTGAAGAACAGCTATTAAAGCCCTTAGAGGAACCATCCTTGATCGTCATGGATAATGCGTCTTATCACAACGGTTTGCTCGACATGAAACCTACAACGGTTCTAGTTATGTACATTGTTTTGTGTGTGTAGTTTAAGTTTACAAGCTGTTGTCTATGTATATTTTCAAATTGGTTGTGTTTGTAGTATTTGTTGCTTTTCATTTATGACATTGGTTTAATTTTGATATATTTTGGTACTGTACTTGTAATAAAACACATAAAAAATGGAAAAATAACACTTAATTCTGCTATTCCTAATCGTCATTAGTTTAGTTCTGTTTAAAAATAATCTGTATGCATATGTTTGCACTAATACACATGTAAACAAGTTACACGGAGTTTTAGTATTACATGAATTATTATAAAAGACCATGCATGCATATTCAAAGATGTAATGCTTTATATTAGTTATACAACGTTCAGTGGTACACGCTTTGTCTTGCTTTTATACTATAAATGTGAGCTTCCTGTGTACATATGTTGGACAAATTGATCCTGGAAATGCATGGTACCACTTCGTCAGAAAAACATGCATATAATAAACGGTTAGTTCTCAAATCAAGTAATTAGTAACAACTAGTTAATTACTACCGAATGAGGTGTCTTAATTTTGTGGTAACATTGATTTACTATACGTTCACGAACTTTCTATGTGTTGCAAGATTTCAATTTTTAACAGGTGAAGACCCAGTGGCTTTAACCTCTACATATGTTCGCCCTGAAACAAAATGCATTGCAGTGTATGTCGGTAGGAGAAGCAGACATTAGAATTAGTCATAAAAGTGTCATTTATTATCAATAATATTGATATTTACATGTTCTGCTTTATCAAAGGTGACGATTGAGGTTCCACTATAATTGCATGAATATAAGACAACCCCCAGAAAGTAACTCGTCTATCTAAACATCAATTCGATTATTATATAACGTTTTACAATGATTAGGACCTACGTACCTTGTTCTAATGAATTGTATTAATCTTTTTGGCATGTAAGCAACGTGTGCAAGTAACATGTCGGGAAATCCACACTATGAACTTAATTAAAATCAAACTACAGTTAACCCAGCAACAGCTACAATTTGTAGTAACGCATTGCCTAATAATTTGTATCGAAACTTTAACATTGTTCACGAATGTGAAAATTCGAGGTTATATCTTTTGTTTACTAAGATAGCGTTGAAATAATCTGACACCACTGTGCCTGACGTCAGCATCTAGTAACTTTTGATTGATGACGTGAACCTCAAATAGCTTTGGACAGAACATAGGTAAATACAAACCTGGACATGCGGAGGCGTCGATAATATATAAACAACTGCGTCGGCGATATCGCTTGCTTGCAAGATAGGCGTCGGCGTCGTTGAGCTAATGTTTTGTTCAAACTCGTGTCCACTTGCACTCGCACCTGTTGTTATTATTTCAGTCGCAACTAATCCAGGACTTATGCTCTATAAATTAAAGAACTTTATCCGATTAAATTTTTCGTTAATAAGAAACCCTTTGTATTAACATTTTACAATTAGTTGGGCGTCCTCGTTTGAAACCTCAACTATTTTCAAATGTTAAAAAAAGACACTCACGCTGATTTTAATCTTGCTTTTAATGGAATTTAGTTCTTGCCTGAGGGTCTCGGTCAAAGCTGTTACGGCGTGTTTAGACGCGGCATATACATTAAAATTGGGAATGTCAATTACTTTGTGACCCAACATACTATTAATGTGAATAATATGACCGTCATCAATTTCATTAGATTTCATGTCTCGGATTGCTTCTCTGGTAGTAATTGATAAACCAATGACGTTGGTGTCGAAAACTTCTTTCCACATTTTAGCATCTCCGTCCATTAAGGTTGTAATTCGTAAAATGCCTGCGCTGTTAACAAGAATATGAACTGGTCCTACATTTTCTTTTATCCATTTGAATGCCCCAACGATATCTTCCTCTTTTGATACATCGGCGCATACTGCATAAAATTTTCCTGGTTTTCCGGCCAAGGTTTTCTGTAATTCACGCAATTTCTCTTTCCGACGAGCCACGCCTACAACCTAAAACCGAATTTATCGTTAATTATCACCGAATGGTTTTAGAAAGTAAAATTTTACTTTTAAACCTATATCTACTAATTGTTTTACTATTTCTGCTCCAATTCCAGTACTCGCCCCCGTCACAATTGCCACTTTTCCCTTCCAACGATCTATAGATAGAACCATAATGCATAGAATCATTCAAGAACGCATTACTTTTACAAATTTTAAAATATAAGAAACCTACAAATATAGTTTTATATAGTTATGAAATTGCTGAGTAATGTTGCCCGTCGCATGACGAATGATTATAATATTTATTAACCGTCTGCGTGCTTTGATTTTTACCTTAAAATTATAGATAACAAGTACGTAGATAAATAATTAGAAAATTTATCTGCCATTTATCTACTCAACTTAAGGTTGATTCAAACGTAATAGTTTCAAAATTAGGTTAAGCAAATATAGGTATTTACGTACTACTACTACCTATAATATCTAAAAACGAAGCTGAGCAAATTTATAGATATGAGATTAGATTAAATCATTACTAAATTGACTTTAATTAATATCATCGTTTAGGTACGAATACGGACGGAAATACTTGCGGAGTCTCTATTTCCTTACAATTTTGTATTTATGCATACAGTGCTCTCCCTCTATAGTTCCTTCCTCAACAGTTCCGCTTCCCCAGTTTTCGACTCGACTAGTACCCCCACTCTTAAGACATCAGCGCGTACCTCGAGATTCAAATGGCTCTCTCCATACAGTTCCGCGCGCTGTAAGGCTTGAAAAATCGAGTGTATCCAATATATATAGCACAAATTAAGTAATTTATATTGTATTTATTATTTTATTATTATTATTTATTTATATTTATTAAAAGAAGTATAAAAACAAAATATATTACGTTGATTTGTGACATTTTATATTATAAAGATATAGATTAGCACGAGCGTACGAACAACAACTAACTGTCGAACAGAGGAAAACCATCAGTAGAAAATCAAAACAAAAGAAAAACATTTTATTAGGACGAGTGTAAGATGGAACTATTAAGAAAGACGCAAGTGAATTCGTTCGAGCGCTGCGAAAGGCGCTTGGTAGGGGAACTCTGTTCGACTTAATTTCTAAGAAAAGTTATTCCCCTCATGCCCAACTGCGGAACTGTAGAGGAAGAGCACTGTAATATGTAATATGTAAATACATACATGGTTATTATTTATGTAAAAATTCAACATTAGTTGATAACTAGATTGTAAGTACCTAATGTAAATTGATTGTAAATTTGTAAATTTTGTTAACTTTCTGATAACAGAATCTTTTTCATCAAACTAGGTTGGTGTGATTGGTTTGCAATTTAAATATTTGTAAATTATACGTCACTGACAGAAGACTGAAAAATAAATCTTGGAAAATCGTCAAGTATCCACAACATCTATTTTCTGATATAATACATATACATATAACAATAAGTGATACTGAAAAAAGTATACTACAAATAAAATTGGTACAGAATAATATACAACAATATATACAAAGAAATTAGAAGCAATGTAGGTTGTAATACAGGTTGTGTCAGCTTTGTACCAAAGGAAGATCTTGAATTTACCGTATACTCTATAGATTTACCGGTACTGTTATAGTAAAAACAATATATTCCACCAACACCAGGTTGAGACACCCTGTGCATTATATAATATATATATATATATAGTGTGTTCGAAAATGTGTATGAAATATGTCTTATAGGTATAATACGGCACGAAAGCAATTGAGAACGCTGCGAGCCGTTGGCAAAGAACCTAACACTTATTAAACGAAAGTAAGAAGCAGAAACATTCACAACATTCAGCCTGCGGCGATAGCAATTGCTTTCGTGTCGTATTATACCTTAGTAAGTAGCCACGTCAGTGAAAAATGTTTTAAATAAAAGTTATTTAGTACCTATTATATTTATTTATTATTTAGACCTCCATCGCATGACAAGATTTAATTATAAGTTCTTCTAAAAACAAAAGCATAATGAATAACACTTTCATAAAATCATATGCTGGGATGCGGAAAAAGAAGGAGAAAACATGAAGAAGTTTGGAGTTTGTTCAACAATTTGTATCCCGAATTTTACATTTCCAATCTCACAATCAATAAATAATTATGCGTAAATTTGAAAAGACTGGTTCTGTTAAAGATTTTGAAAACAACGGGTAAAGCTAAAACTATAACCGATTTCTTCATGTTCTTATGTGAAATTGTGATATTAATTATCGTGAAAAATTCACGAGTTTCTGTTCGACAAATTTCTTGGAACCATAATTTCAACAAATCCGCGGTACTCTATGTTCTAAGAAAGAAGAAGTGGTAGTTAGGTATCCGTATGCATCTTGGATATTTCCAGAATTATTCGCAAACGACTTAGATCGAAGGTTGGAGTTTTGTGAAGAAATAACGAATCGGCCTGTAGGAGATTGCAAATTTTCATAAACATATTCTCTTCACGGGAATTTCTTAATGTTACTTTTATACTAATCGATGGATAGGCAGAAGAGGTTCAATAGAATGACCAGCTCGTTCGTCAGATTCAAGTCCGTTAGACTTTTTTCTTTGGGCATACCTACTTACCTGAAATGTGGAATTTACGTTAACAAACCCAAGAATATCGAAGATTTATAAGATCACATTCGAGTAGAGATAAGAACTAAGTTGTAAACGACGCACAATTTGAACATTTGCTGTAGTATTCATGCAAAAATTTAAATTTATTAAATTTTCTTGCTACAGCTTATTGACAATCAAAATAAATTGTTGTGTTCTAAATAAATTTTTATGTTCTTTTTTTAGAAAAAAATTATTGATGTAAAGGTACATTATTGATGGCCATTTGCACCGTTAATGATCTAATGTTTAAGTTGTTATTGCTTAAGTTATTGATTTTCTTTATACGTAAGTAAGGTTTAAATTATTAGATATTGTCGATGCCAATGGCCATGAAAAGAGAACTCTCTATCAAATGAGTATAATGTAAAGGCCATACAAATTTTATTCCGATGGTCGTCATCAGTAAAATGTTACTAGATGTGAACGTTTCATGCAGTGGTATGCAACTTCGTAAGTTGTATTTTTACAGTAGGTACTAATAAATATATTGTATGTGCTTACTATTTCTTTGCCATGCAATATGTGTGCAGGTAAATCATTGGTAGAATATGTTATTTTTTAAACTTTGTATTGAATTAAAAATGTACAATCTAGTCATATTTTTATTGACGACGTGTATCGAAATAAAATTTGAAGGACTTTAGTACTCTGTTATTTAAAAAAAATAAAGTGTTTTTCGTTGCGCTTTCGTTTTCGGAAAAATTATAATTAATCTGGTCGTATGATGGAGACCTAAATACTAAACAACTTTTATTTAAAACATTTCTTGCTAACGTGACTAATCATTGAGGTATATAGGTATAGTATATTCCATACTTTTCGGATACACTGTATATATTATTCTAATGGCCGATTTCACAAACGCCAGATAACTTTATTCTCTGTTTACTTTTATGGTAACAGATTGTTGAAACATTCGTTACCATAGAAGTATGCCATTTAGTACCGTACTAAATATTTAGACCCGCTCTCTGAAATCGGGTATAACTGACCTATATTTGTTTTATTGTTGACCTATATTGATTTTTTTTGCATCACAGATGCAGGTACAGGGTGTTTTATAACAGGTGGAAAAACGAAGTCTAATAATATACAGAATCACGTTCTAACAATAAGTCAAAATGAAAGAATAATATTTTTTGAATTTTTATTCCTTTCCAAGTTATCTGACAGTGAGCTTAAAGATTCAAAGCTGAAATTATTTATTTAGTTAAAATAACATTAGCTTTGGAAAAAAATGACTAACAAATAAAGTAAGCACCTGTCAATTTATTAATTAAAGTTGTAAATTAAACAAACATGTCACAAACAATTCACAAATGAAGAATATGCTGATATTATTTTTGTATAAGGCTTTTCTAACAGCAATGCATTGGGAGTCTGCAGAGAGTACTGGCAGGTGCTTACTTTATTTATTAGTAATTTTTTCCGAAGCATATATTATTTTAACTAGATAAATAATTTAAGTTTTTAATCTTTAAGCTCAGATAACTTGGAAAGGAATAAGTATCGAAAAATGTTATTCTGTAACTTCATTTTTCATTTTTCCCACCTGTTATAAAACGCCCTCTATTTAAATTATTTTGATAAAAAAAGTGCAAGTAGGCATCGTCATCAATAAATTAAAAGTAGATACGCAATTAGCGCATACATGCATTATCGAGATTATCATATACCTACATATCTGTCCCTTTTATCATACATTGTTTTGAAAAGTGCACTTAAGAACAATAATATTGTACTTTATAGTAAAACTAGTCATGTTTTTAAGTACAAAATAATTTTGCCTAAAAATATACTTATATTCCAAAACGACATCCAAATTTGAACTATTAAAACCTATAATTAATTTAAAACATCAGTCTTGTTAATATATAAGAAAAAAGGATAGTTTCCATTTTGATTTCATATTGTCCCAACCGTTTGCTTTAGATATCTTCTGGATTCAACATGTCATTTTTATTCTTGCAAAACGTCATGGATATCGTTTTACAAATGTTGGCTGCTACTCATGCATATGAGTAATCTTTTCCTTGGATGCTCGATGTACTTGATCTACTAGCAGAAGATAATCTGTAAGTTTTATAAAATTATAATCAGCTACCTAGCTTTTTAGATTGCCATAAAGATTAAATTAAATTGCATTAAACATACAAAACACTATAAAACTTTTACACGAACCTTTTAGAATCACGCGAAATGGAATTCCTTTCAGATTTCAGAGTACTGCTTAGTTTACTGTTGGAGAGAAATGTACTGACAGATTCATCTGATGTATAACTATCTTGTTCGCTGTAACAATGTGAATTTAAATATATTTAGATGGAAAAGTTTATAAGTACTTCAATTTTTTTTACCTGTCGGGATCTTCAGAATTTGTATCTTCAAGTTCGCCTTGTATTGCAGACTGCAAGTCTTCAATTCTCTTAAGTGCTAACCTAAGATCGGCTTTAACTGCCGAAGTTTCGGCTTCAGCTATTTCACACTTTTTTTCCAAATCTTTACGTTTTTGAATATTGTCAGATTCTTTTAATAAGCTCTTGTTGTGTTCTTCCTTAAGTTCTCTAAAATAACATATTGATCAAGATGAATGGAAACAATCAATTATAATATGTACCTTAAACTTCTCTGCAATTTCCTAATTTGTTCCAGAGACACTTGCTCCTTAGTTCTAGAATTACTAACGTCAGTCTGAAGTTTATCGACAGCCTCTTTAAGACGTGTTATTTGCACCTCTAGTCTTGACCTAGTAGTTTGTTCTAATTCTAATTTTGATTCCAGCTCCTTGGTCTTCAATTCCATCCTCTTCAGATGCAAATTTGAAGATGTCTCGCCCATATTTTCTACGGATTCGAGCTTAGTTGTTAGTTCGGCTAGTTGCTCGCGTAAATGGTTTCTTTCCGTTTCAAGTTCAGAAACTAAGGAAACCTGTTCTTGCAGAGACATCTGATCGAATGACAGCTGTTGAACGGCCGCCTTATATTTTTTTATTACTTCCGCTAACTCTTCTTCGTTTTCTTCTAATTGCGCTTGTAAATCGGAACGTTCCCTGCTTATTACGTTCACCTTCTCTTCGACCTCACATTTTTGTTTGTTTGCCTCCTCTAGCATGCTTTGTGTTTCACTAAGATCTGTTTCCGTGCTCTGTTTTGATTTTAACGCAATTGTACGAGCGCATTCCAGATCTTCAATTTGATTTCTTAGTTGCCGTATGAGCGCTTTACCTTTAATGAGAAATAGTTAAATAAAAATATCGAAGAATCTTCTTGAAAGATGATACTAACCTGGACCATCAGATTTTAAACGTTCGAGCTGAGATTGAGTATCTCTGAGTAGCACCTTTGTCCGTTTGAGGTCACGTTTTAATTTATGGAGGAGTGCTTCATCGCCGGCTCTACTGTTACGATCAGATTCTGTGAGCGTCGTTAAGCGTCTTTCCAATTCGTGTTTTTCGCGTAAGAGAATCGTTCGTTCTTCGTGTTCGTTTTCCAATTGTGTTTCGATAGCTAAATAAAAAATGTCAAGCCGATGTACCTATACATAAGTTGTAAGAGTAATAAAAGTAGTTTGTATTTACCTTTAACTTTTTTTTGAGCATTGCATCGTACTTCCTCCAATTCTTCTTCTCTTTGTTGGGCTTCCTTTTTAGCTTCTTTACGTTGGGACTCGAATGACATTTCCAGTCTCAACTTTGCCTGCTCTAACAACTGCACTTGACCGGCTAGTTCGTCTAATTCTTCTTCTTGATCGTGCAAACGGCGCTCATAGTCAATCTTCTGCTTTCTCAAAACCGTAACTTCCTCTTCCGTCTTGCCGTCGTACGTTAATTCGTCCAATTCTCTTTTCAGAGATTGCAACTTATCTTCTTTAAAGTCCAGCTCTAAACGTAAATCCTGAAATCGAATCGATTCGTACAGAATTTTGCGTTTGTGGTGGCACAGAAATACTTACTGCTAAACTCCCTTCGAACGTGTACTTTTCCGCCATAACTGCCTCTTTTTCTCTGGCGAATCGCTCTTTAGCCAGTTTTTCCTGCCGAAGCTCGTCATGTAAAAGTTGAGTTTCAGCGTCGAATTTTCTTTGCTTCTTCTCTAAAAGGTTGTTGCGCGAATTTTGTTCTTCTAGTAGGAGACGCAAGTCGTTTGTTTCGCTGTTAAGTTTTTGAACTTTTCGCTTCCATTGTCCCACTACCTGTCTTTGCTCTTCTACTTCTTCATAAGCGTCTGTGAGCTGAAACATTGTATTAGTTATAGAAATGATAAATGTTTCGTTGGTAATGATTATTGAATAATAATCTATTTATATTACGTTTAATTAGGTACTTACACTGGCGTAAAATGAAATCGGGACACTATGAGACGACCGACTAGAAGCGCGACTAGAATCGCTCGTATCTACTCGAGCCGGCCGAATCAACATAATTATCGCGATTAAAATGATTTCTGCCTGTTTAATTCTTTTAACTGACCTTCCTCACACCCTAATTTTAATAGGGAAAATTCTGAAAAAGTGTAAGTAAGTATAACGATAAGTGTAATGCGCGCACCGCACTTCTTGGTCGCGAAATTTTGAAAAAATATGCCTTATTGTATAAATAATTGTTTAATTTTCCTAAATTATTCGTATCAAAATTTGTTACCCAATGCCACCTTAACCATTGGCATTAATAGCTCAATATTTACTACTCCTATTAATTTATTAGATTAACAATTTCAGACCGTCGTTGATTTATTTTTAAATACATACTTTATAATTTATTTATTTGTTTATTTCGAATAGTGCACCACATGCGAAATCTTCATCCATTATTGCTTGTTTATAACAAAAAAACCTATCAGATCAGCTGTTTTACCTACAGCTTGATTTTACCAGCATATTTTACCTATTTATATTTTTTCATAAACATGTAAGCGAAAATTTTTGTGGTTGTGATACGTTGTTCTCCTTTGCAGTTCCGATTTTAAGAAAATGCACGAAGGATGATTTTTGCAGGTGGATTGAGTTAAATGAAAAGCACATGTTTTTTAAATATTTTATTTGACAGCACATATTTCAAATATGTTTTAGAATCGTCATAACATTCTCTATCGATCATGTCCCTTTATAATTTTCGGTAGAATGCGCCGTTTACGAGATAATCGAGGAGAATTGTATGTGCGCTCGATTCCTGTCGGGCGAGCGTGCTGACGCGATCGGTCTACGGCACGAGTCGACCGTATTCGTCAATGGTCGCATTCGGGAAATTGTAGCGTCGAAACGCTGCAGCGCTGTAACGCTTTATCTTGCCTGAATAAACATTTTTGGTACTAGTTATTTTTCAGCTTTTAATTCTTAGGTTGGCAATTTTGTTTGTAAAACACTCAAATTTATTATTAAAACTTACCTTGTAATATCTTCAACTTCTTCACGTTACTGCAAGGAAATGACTTCGTCTACGAATTGTAACGTTATAAGCCATCTTTATTTTTGCATAAATCAAAACATACACAAGCAACATAATTTGTTAGGTTAGAACGCATGGATGCGTCATTGCTTTATTTAGTTATAAAGCGTTAAAGCGGCATATTTATTTTATGCTTTACTGCTGCAGCACTGCGAGTAAAGCAACATCGACGTTATTAATCATTCGAATCGAAAGAAATTGTTTGAAATAAAATTTCACTACCGAATCATATCGATCGGTTTATAATTTTCGAAATATTATTTTTTTTATTATTAAATATTATTTCAAATTGTATTAATCTAATAAATTAATAGTAAATATTGAGCTATTAATGCCAATGGTTAAGGTGGCATTGGGTAACAAATTTTGATACGAATAATTAGGAAAATTAAACAATGATTTATGCAATAAGACTAATACTCCGACCATATTTTTTTTTAAATTTCGCGACAAAAAAGTGCGGTGCGCGCGTTATCGTTATACTTACACTTTTTCAGAATTTTCCCTATTAAAATTAGGGTGCGCGGAAGGTTAGTTAAAAGAATTAAATAGGCAGAAATCATTTTAATCACGGTAATTATGTTGATTCGGCCGGCTCGAGTAAATACGAGTTATTCTAGTCGCGCTTCTAGTCAGTCGTCTCATAGTGTCCAGATTTTATTTTGTACCAGTGTACGTAGATAACGTGATCACAGTGATGGTTTTTAAAATAATAAACTATAGGTACCTACCTTTTTTTCCAATTGTTTTTTGAGTCCAATAAGTTGATCCAAATCATCCTCGTGTTGCTGCTGTAATCGCTTCTTTGTAAATTCGAGTTCTTTTTTAGCACGTTCGTAGCGTTGCTTGTATACGCCGCCGTCAGAATCGCCTTCTTCATCTTCTTCCGATATTCCGTTTAGTTCTGATTTGGCGTATAGTAATTCCAATTCTAGTTTTTCTGAGGTGTTTTGAAGTATCTTATTCTTAGGACTGCACGTCCGAAAGTTCCCTTTCTATTCGCATTCTTTCCGATGTCTCGGCGTCCAACCTTTCGGTTGCTAAAGTAGAAGTCGAGTGTTCTTCGGTTAAGTCTGCTGTTAGTTCGGTGAGCTAAAATAAAGGTACCGAAATATTTAACGTAATAAGTATTATATATGGATTCGATGGTATGCTAAAAAAATAGTAGGTAAGTACCTACACTTCGTCCAAACCTATATGCAATCCACGTCATCAATGAAGGGTTACTAGATAATGACGTTTCACACAGTGCTGTTGCCTCATACCTCGTATTTTGACAGTTCTAATAATTTGTAGTCTTTCTTTATGCCATCTAATATGTGCGCAAGTAAATCATCTATAGAATATGTCACTTTCCAAACTTTAAACCGAATTACAAATAAACAATATTTTAAGTAATTTTTTGTCGATGACGTAAATATCATATAGGTTTGGATAAGCTGCAGGTAGACACATACATAATAATATTTTAAAGTATACGGTTTTTAAGTATTTTAAAGTATACTTTTAAAGTATAAAGTAATATTTTAAGGTACACCTACTTCGCAAATGAAGTATCTAATGTTTTATTTAATTTAAGGTTATTTAAGCTTTATGCTTAATCTTACAGATTTATCTGTGCGATACGTCTTAAAACTTTTGCGATCATTATCAAAAATTTTGAAATTTTGGTTTGATTTTTAAGTGAATTTTTATTGTCAAAAATTTATTGAAAAAGCTCTATTTAGTCAACGAAAGAAAATGCTCGACCTAAATATCTATAGAAAATATAACATGAAAATTTCAAATAAATTTATGAACTCTTCATATTTTAGGGATTAGAATCAAAACGTAGCGTATTTAAAAAGCAAAGATATATCTAGGCGTTTGTACATTATTTAGGAATCGAACTCATAAATTGTTTTCGTTTCCGAAATAAAATGTTAGTGATGTGCCCGGTGACGACATAAAAATGGGACACCAAAATATACCGGAGATACCATGGGACATTGGTTGCTAATAACAACGGTCTGTGTTTGTTTTTTGAAATACTATATCACCGAGACGTTGCATCACTACGAAATCATGCTGTAAGGTAAAGCTAGGGGATATTGTACACAATTTAGGAAAATTCACTAAAAATCGAATGTTTGTTTAATTTTTGAAATAAGTTTAGAAATATGTTCCTACCTATTTTACTTATACTTGCTGACACTTATCAAGTTAAGACCGATTTGTACCACTAAATATTTATTTACATCTATTGTTTGTATGACGTGTTCCGATTTTCATGGCGGTCATTGCACAAAATAAAGTGGTTTCATTTCAAAATAAAAATGAATATTTGGGGTAAAATATATGAATTTATAAACTAGTGTTCTTGAAAATAATATCTTGTAACGGTCACAATAATCAATAATGTGTATTGTCTAAATTATAATATGTATAAATGTATAAATATTTCATAGGGTAGTTAGGAAGGAAACGGGAGGAATTAAGAAACGAAATTTAAGTAATAGTAAAAAGTGGGAAAAGAGAGTTTCGAAAATAGTATATTATTTTATCATTTTGATTGCGAAACGAACTAGTGCGATCTATTTGGGGATAGTGTCACATTCTTTTTGAAATTCTTCTTCGGAAGGTATGTGAATTATCACCATAAGTTATAATTTAGTACTAATTCCAACTATTTTAGGATTTTCTTTTGGAATTTTGGCAGGTATCGTTATCGACAGTACTATGGAGACTGATAGTAACTTTGGAATTAATCGTGGTATATAAGTCAGATATAAACAGATAAATAACAGATAGAAAGAATAACAGATTGTGCATTCTAAAAGTAACAGCTTCCTAAAAAATCAAGACAACCTCCCATGAAAACCTGTGTAAGTTTTTTTTAGTAGGTAGATATATAAAAATTTGAAACAAATTCATGGATATAAGTAAATTTAAAATGAATATTTTCAACTGTTTTTTTGTTCATAAAATATAGATAGGTATGTAAATGTAGAATAAAATAAAATAAATGTATTGGAACTTGACGATTGGTTTTAAAAAGACATAATCAAAGCGAATAACGTGTCTGTGTCAAAGCAACATTACCTCCTCTGTTTCGGCCTCTGTTCGATCTTCAGATAGTTCGCGAGTAAGGGATGATCTAGCACTACTTGCCCGACTGTACAACTGAAACCCTTTTATCATGATATTGGTGGCGCTTCGTGATCTACCAAGAATTCGCCTATGTTCTGCGTTCTTTTGTATAGTATTTGCAGAATAAATTTCGGACCACTCATCGTTATGGCCTAAATGTCGCCACTCCTCCATAACATGATCGGTGCGTTTGAGAAAATCGGCAATCTTATTCGACAGACAATTTGAAGTCGTTCGCTCGTCGCTATAAGCGGGCAACGGTTTAACGTTCTGCTTGATTTTTGACTTGCATCCGAGTACGAAAGTGAGATTCGCGTCGAAAACAACCGGGGATTCATCTTTGGATTCGAGTTCTTCGAGACTAACTGTTGCACTAACTTGAGGAAAAATTCTTCTCGGTGTTACACTACGGTCTGACGCATTCGAACGGAAACTCGTACACGAATTAGTGACACTCGGACTTCGAGATCGTGTCAGATTTTGGGTGGGAGTTACGGAAGTTCTATTGTACGGTTGTGTTACAACTGTTAGATTTTTTAAAGAGCGCGTTTCTAAGAAGATAGGTCTCTGGTAGACGTGTTCGTTTATTGTCGAACTGTGAGACCTTCGAATAGGTGTAATCCTTTTGATGTGTCGATTGACGGGCACCGGGGGTGGTAAGCGACTTGTTAAGGGGACATGCACACTTTCTATACTTGCACTGCTTCCGAGAGGGGAAAAGGGATTTTTTTCGTGCACCACAGAGTCACCTCCGTCATTAAAGAATGTTTTATTTACGCCGGTTGGCGAAGAGTATCCGTTGAAAAACGAATATTTATATTTAGTCGATAAATGGTTTAAATGTGGAGACATTGCACGTAAAGAATGGTTGGATAAATTGGAAATAGACGAACAATTTTTGTTTTTCGTGAACGTGGAGCAGTTAGAGTAAACCGACGGCGATAGCGGCATTATGGCAAGATAATTATAATTAAACGCACTTAAAACAAAAAACGCAGGAACGATATCATCGAAATTGCACTATCATAAAAATAATTACGTAAAAACAGGTACCTAGTAATTCAGACCGGATACGAATGGTTACTGGTCAATTATATATTTGAACGCAAAGACGGACGCTCGTACTATACATATCCGCGCTAAATTTAACTTTATTTTATTCCGTTAAAACCCGTTTATGTAATACTGGGCAATTTTTTTAAATAACTACCTACCTATAGATTCTTATTTTGATCATTTTATAGTAGGTTCATCAATTTAATATTCGCGATGTGAAGTCGATGTTGATTTAGATATTTCGGTTAAAATTTATACACGCCTGAACTGAAACGTGTAGGTATGTATCAACTTACAATGGGAAAATCTTTTACGGAAACATAACTAATTCAGTATCTTAACAAATCAATAAACACGCAGAAGCCAAGCACAAAAAAAAATTACAATGGAGAGAATAATTTAGCACGGATCAACGACATTATTTCTATTTAAAGCAACCATATCTATTAGTATTACTCCAGTCTGGGTTGCGGCCGTTATTCCAGTTTCTCTTTTCTATTTTTGCAAAATACGTTCCTTCGAGGACCGCATGTTTGATTTCCGACGTAATAGGAACACCAATCATAGCGTCGAGTCGCTTTGCGTATACGAAGATTATAAAAAACTGTCCTTGACATAATTTTTTGAGTGTCTTATGAACTTTCGAACTGATATTGTTGTAAATAGTATAAATTGATTATTTTGGAGTCGATTCGCGCTTTTTGACAAATAAAATCTTATAGTTAATTTAGCCGATTCAATAAGAAAGCTTCAATAAAAAACTATCGTTTTAAATTTCGAAAAGTTAGATAGTTTCGTATGTAAATACATATATACCGGGTGTCAACGAAATCACTAGACAGCATTTATTTTCGAGGGTAAAAAAGATATCAGTCTGCATTTTTTTATGAGGAATATAGTGCAACGGTGCTATATTTTGAGCGTTGCAGAACTATTATTACATTTCCGGTTATGCCGGAAATGACCTCAACTTTCGATTTTTAAATAGAACATATATAACAAGAACATATAGAATAGAATATATAACATATATAATAGAATCTGTATATTTTGACATTTTTGGAATCCTCTATCGAATTTTAATACAATTACATTATTTTGGAAAAGTTTTTAAAACCTACTTGATTTTTTTTAGACAATTTTATTTGTGAATCTAGAATGCCGCAGTCATTACCGTGGAAGTTACCATCAGTCTCCATAGTACTGTCGATAACGTAACCTGCCAAAATTCCACCAAAACCACAAGAAGGTTAAAATCCAAAGGAGATATTTAAACTAAATCAAAGAAAATCCCGAAATAGTTGGAATTAGTACTCAATTATTTAAAAAAAATCCAATAAGCTTTAAAAACTTTTCAAATTGTATTAAAATTCGATAGCGAATTCCAAAAATTTCAAAATATACAGGGTGTTCTATTTAAAAATCAAAAGTTGAGGTTATTTCCGGCGTAACAATAAGTGTAATAATAGTTATGCAATGCTCGAAATATAGCACCCATATACTCACACAAAAATTTAGACTAATATCTTTTTCACCGTTGGAAATAAAGGCTGTCTAGTGTATTCGTTGATACCCGGTATATATCATACTTACCTCTTATACCTAACAATAAGTAAATACATACCTATGTTTTTTCAAACGAGTTTCCAAAAAATTAAGTTCACTAATGATACATAACTGAGAACATAACAAAAGAAATAGAAACAAGTTTTTGTTATTACAATATTTTAAAGAATTCCATAAGAAGTAAAGCTGTTACGATCTGTTTGATGACGGGGTTGAAAGAAGTGCCGCTTTGTATTTTTTCGATGTCGACCGCCCCCCCTCTAGATTATGATAATATAGGTTATTTATTTTGATTGGTTAATATACATGTAAATACCTATGTATATGTATATAATGTAATCTTATGGGCACGAATACGTCGCCATTTTGATCGTAGGAGATTGCAATTTTTACAGTGTGTTACCGTTATTAATAATAATCGCATCGCTAATATAAAACATGTTTTATTCTTAGAACCGTCATAAAATTCTCATGAACAAATGAACAAATAACAAATGAATTGATGGGGACGGTTGAAATGTAGTGTTTCAATATTGTAAATATTTTCATTTAATACTTTATTATGATGTAGCAGGTAGTTAAATATTATGTTACCTACGTATTTGCATTGTTTTCTTGTTACGATTATCACGAATCATCTATTTTATTTTGCGTTAGAATAAAATATTATTAATTTAAATGTTATTTCTATTGTTCCCGGACTTTCCTATAGGTAGATATATCTATCTTGCTTATATATAACACATATAAATTAAAAAAATTAAAATAATATATATATATATATATATATATATTATATATATATATATATATATATATATATATATATATATATATATATATATTTATTTTATATTTTATATATATTTATTTTATATTTTATATATAATTTTTTATTCGTATTTATTAAAACGTATTAGGGGCTACTAACATTCGCATACATATACGTCAAATTTGTCATTTCTTCAAAATATTAAATTCTTAATACAAAATGAATGATTTTGTTGTTGTATTATAATTATTTAGATAGGCAGTAATCATATATGTATAATACACACGAGGTTAATTTTATACTCGGGTAAATTTTTTTTAGTGACTCATGGCCATTTGTACCGATATAACTTCATAATTTGTCTTGCTTAAGCATAAAATATCTATGGAAACACAACAGTATCTAAAGTGGGATTCACACCTGTGCAATTTTATTGCATGAAATAGAATCGCACGAATTTCGGCATGTTTTAAATTTGTGCAATGATTGAGTGCAATTTTAGTAATTAAAATTAAGTTTTAACGACTCAAAATCGCATGTTGCAACAAAATTGCATAGGTCTGAACCCCAGGAAAATCGAGAACTTAAGCAAGACTTAAATATTAGATCATTGACGGTGCAAAATGTCATCAAACCGATTTTCAGTAAGAGAGTTATACTCGAACTATTTACATGGAAAATACGTTTTCGCCAAAAAAAATTTACCCAGTAAAAAATTAACCTCTTATGTATTAATATCCGAAAATGGTGCATCATAGCGATAATAAACAAAAGCACTTTAATGTTAGAAAAAACACTAAAGTTTTCAAATTTGATTTCAGAAATATCAAGAAGTCAAAGATAAAAAAAATTAATAAATTAGATTAAATTAAGATAAAAAAATTTCGTTAGTTCTCCTAAATGAAACGCTCATGATCGCAATAAAGAGTTCATATTTACACTAACAGATTGAACATTTGAAAATTAATTGTTGTAAAGTGATCACTTTCCACCTAAGTGCAAAGTAAAAATGACAAAGTTTCATCAGTTTTAATGTAAAATTACATAATTTTTGAAATTTTTATGTAATTTTATTACGGATATTATTATATTATTTTTTAGTAATAGGTAGTGTCTATACAGTGTGCTCAGAAACTCTTCTTCCAACTGAAAACGGCGAATTCTAGAGATGATTTTATGTCGATTTGAGTTAAATCACCTTTATACAAAAATGCTCCGTAGGGGAGTTTCAGTCCATTGAAGATGGCGCCTTGAAATTAACTTTTTTTCAAATATTTTTAAAACGTCGTTAATAAAAATGATCAAACTTTACGCCCGTGTGGGAATATACAAATTAATTTCGGCTTCATATTTTGAGTCAAATAAGCAGCCGATTCAGTTAACCGGTAATTTAAATAAGCGGAATCTACTGTATCTACCTACTGATTTATTTATGCGATTTCGTTATTAAAAGTTATCACCAAAAATCTTACTTTGGCTTCGAGTTTGTCGTTCTCATGTTTCAGGGTAGTTCTCTCGAGCTCTAGTTTGTCCACTTTCGTTCTCAAAATCTCCAACTCTTCCTGAAAATACAATAAAGCGCATTAATTTGTATATATCTATTTATATACCTATCATTTCCCTATTTTAATAAGAGCTAGTATGTAGCTATAAATAATTTTAATTTAGTTTACTATTAAGTACCTATACTGCATAAGAATAGATTTTGGGTTTCATTTCAACAGTCATGAAAATGCGTAGGTACATATACGTCTTATACAACATATACCTGCTATACAAAGAATGTCCATTATGGTTACTTTATGCGACCGGGTTTAGCTACTCCTAATGCCCAAACAGGGTGAAAAAATCTGTCAGTGTCAAACATGCCAAAAAGTGTCAATCTAAAATGAGATTTAGGTTACCTATGTGTCGAAATTAATATAAATTCGTTCGACATGTATTATGTATAGTTTGACATCTAGTCACCCTACTCTTACTAACTATTAATAGCTTTATGATGCTCTGACAAGGTGTTAGCGTTGGAATTTTGTTTTGGCGTTTGGATATAAACATCGGCAACATACCTATAGCTTATCCAAACGTATATGATGGTCACGTCATCAACAAATAGTTACTAGATTGTTTATTTGTAATACGGTTTAAAGTTTGGAAATTGACATATTCTATAGATTATTTACTTGCGCACATATTAGATGGTATAAAGAAAGACTACAATTTATTAGAACTGTCAAAATACGAGGTAGGAGGTGATAGCACTGTGTGAAACGTTATCATCTAGTAACCTTTTATTGATGACGTGATCGTCAGATAAGTTGTATAGGCCATAGTTAGTAACTTCGTTATGAATAATGTTCATATATTAAGGTTTTTAAAATTCTAATGCGAGAAAATAAATTAAAAATACAGACCAGGATTTTAAGCAATAAGGAAAAACTAAGGTTCCCACTTTCGTTAATTTAACTTATTAGAAACATTAGAAGTATATCGTATCCAAGATAGGTTCCAATGTACGTCATCAATCAAAAGTTACTAAATTGCATATTTTGTAATTCAGTTGTGTTTGAAAATTGTCATATTCTATTGATGATTTACCTGTATGCATATTAGATGGTTAAAATGTAAAAATGTAAAAATGCGAGGTTTTATTAATGACGTGGTGAATTGGAAGCTATCTTGGATTACGTATATCTAGTAGATCTCACATAGGTAGAAAGTTCATAACTAATATCTAACATCTAATATAATTAAACGACCGATGCGTGTTTATCACCAGTAACAAATTATGACTAAGGTAAAATATTATACCTAATATAATGATTTATTTATATTTGTTTTAGATGCGTGGAAAAAATAGTTCGTTCGTTGGCTTATATGTATAATTATATCTGTTCTAATTTAAACCATTGCTCCAATTTCTGTTAATTACTGTTTGTTTTGTACATTATCAGCTAATGCTTTTTTTGTAGTTTACATAGAAGCTGATCTAAACTAGCACCAGACGTTTATAACAATTAATTTCGACCCACAAATAACTTTAAATTCAACGAGCTCAGCATTTTTGGCAAGTCATTAGAGAAAACAATTCCTTTTAAACTACAAAACGGTACTTATATTATTTACATTATAACATAAAATTCGTAAAAAGCGAACATTAATCTTATTTTTAATTTCTAATAATGATTAGATTTTAGAATTTTATGGGAAACGTTAACGATAATCGTGTTTAACATCTCGTCAAAAGGAGGACATTTTTCAACAAAAGTAAATCGTTAGGATAAGTTCACACTTACCGTTTTATTACGTAGTTCTTCTTCTGTGCGATGTACGTTCAATAGCGGTGTTATCCTCATAAGAAGTCTCCACCAGGGCCAATCTCTTACGATAATAAATTTACGAACATTTCTTTGAATGCATCTTACTGCTAGGTCCTGCAATTTTCTTTGGGATAATTTTTTCCTCGCTAAATATCCTCTGCAGTGAGACTGTAAATTTACGACCATTCCCCCTAAACGTTCGTCGCGTTGCGTCTCTAACTGCGTCAGTACGCCACTTCGGAAGAACATCTGAAACATGCGAACAGAATCATTAATAGAAATTTAATTTTCACGTAAATTAATCAAGGTCAATTCTGCATTAAAATTATGTAAATGTACGCGCTCCAGATAGCTACGAGTTCTAATCTACTTGCTATTCAGGTAGCTAATACATACATTTATGTAGGTAGGTATATTATTAAGTAGAAGAATGATAAGAATTGCATAATAGTGTTTTGAATAAAATCGAATACTTAGGTATGTGTAATATTCAGTTTTTGTTTGACGTGCTTTTTAACACCTATACTTCGCACTTCCTATGTCGCGAGAACGTAACGCAAGTAGGTATTATAATAAATGTAGGTATGTATACATATGTAGGTATATGTATATAACAATTAGAGAACAATATAATTAACTTTACAATTTATTCAAAATTAAATTAATATCTACAATACGTATATATATATATAGTACCTATGGTATGACCTATCCAAGCGTATAAGCGATCTACGTTATCAATAAAACGTTACTAGATGATGACGTTTCACACAGTGCTGTCATCTCGTACCTCGTATTTTTACAGTTCTAATAAATTGTAGTCTTTCTTTATGTCATCTAATATGTGTAAAACTAAATTTACTAACTAAAGATGATAAATTGTTTTATAAAAATATTAAATGGCATAGTTGATTATAACCTCTTTTTCAACTTATCGTTCTAATCCTTTCCCTAACACCATAAAACTGAAATGTTATCGAATATTTAAACCGATCATCTTTTTTATACATTTTAACTCAAGACGCCATTAGGCGAGTGGAAACATTTCTAACATCATACTGGATTTTAAAACTACATTGTACTACATAATTGCATATTTACACTGTTTACTATTAATAATAACAATAGTGTAATAATTTAATATAGTTAGTAGTGTATGTACTATAACAAAACGAGTGGAACGTTATGGCTAATAACTATTAAAACAGCTTTAAAACTTTTATTTTCAACAAATACCTATAAGTAATATAATTTTCTTACAAAGTAGGAAATTATATAGTATAGGTATTTGTTCAAAATGAAACAGTTTTAAAGCTAATAGTTTTAATAGTTATTAACTACTAGCTAGTTATTCACTTGTCTTTTTATAACGAATAATACACCATAAATGACCCTGAGATATAGCTTATCCAAACCTATATGATGTTTACATCATCAATACAAGGTTACTAGATGATGACGTTTCACACAGTGCTGTCATCTCGTACATCGTATTTTTACAGTTCTAATAAATTGTAGCTTTTTTTATGCCGTCTAATATGTGCGCAAGTAAATCATCTATATAGAATGTCACTTTCCAAACTTTAAACCGAATTACAAGTAAACAATCTAGTAACTTTTGTTTGATGACGTAAATTGCATGTAGATTTGGATAAGCCATAGTACAACAAACTTAAAATATTCAGAATCATCGCTGTAATATTTATGAAAATTGGATAAATTTTCAATGGATAAAATCGATAAAAACTTCGAAACGTTTAATAACTAATAAACTATGGAAAAAACAAACCTGTTCATCAATACTACGATCCTTAGAGATGCCGAAGTTGTCATGAACAACATTACTAGAAAGTTCTCTATTTTTCACATCGTTCTGCTCAATACTGGGTAATGACTCAATTGAATTATTTTGACTCGAAGAGGTCAAACTGCTTAAATCGGCGATATGTTCGTTCGACATGTTTCCAGAATCGTCTGAATTATAGTCCGAAATATAATTTCGAGTTTTGATATTAACTTTTATGTCATCGCACGCGTTAATAACATTCTCTATGTGAGGCCAGTTCTTCTTGGAGTTTTTAACGAATTTTGTTTCCAATGCGGTATTCGTTTTGCGGTTGAGTTTGTTTTTTGTCGCCGGAATAGTTTTGGTTTCTTCCGGCTTATTTTTCGAGAAGGTATTTCTTATGTTATTCTCGAGCTTTGTTATAACGGTGTTGACTATTTGCTTTCTGGCGATATCTTTGTTTTTATTCGATTTTTCTGCGAGTTTGGTGATTTGCTTTCTATCGAATACATCGAGATCCGTTGTAGTAAATTTGCTGTCTAAATTATGGACACTGTTGGATTTAACCATTTTTTGCACTCTAAACGTTTTGCCGCTTAGAGGTTGAATTTTTGTTATCACTGTTCCTACTGTTCGCAGGTTTTGAACGCTTTCAGTTAATCTACTATTTAGGGCTTGTTTTGGCAAAGCCTTGTTCAAGTTTTGTATACTGCCTAATCGACGATCTAAAATATTTAGACCGGAAGGAGTGCTGGGAAACGTTCGAGTTAAATTAGACTTTACCGGAATTTTGCTTATGAAGCTTTTCTTCGTATTCTCACTAGATATGTCTAGGGAACTCGCTGATTTTGGAAAGGTTTTGATTTCTTTTTTGTAAGTGTTAGTATTGAATGTGGACATACCGTTAATTTTTTTGACAACTTCTTTCACTTTTGTTGTGGTGTTTTTGTCCTTGGAAAATTTATAAGATTGTTTTTTAGTTTCCGGAGGTTTCCTGTTTTGGAGCGAAGCGCTAGAAATAACTAAATTTTCTAAACTTTTCGATCCTTTTCGATCTATATCCGATTGCTTTAGAATGCATTGAGATTCTATTATGCTACAAGTTCTAGATTTTTGCAGTTTTGGCATTAAACGCTTCGTAGGCTGAGAGCCGTATTCGTTTTTAGATTGGAAACTGAACTCGTTTAAAATTTTATCAAAATTATCGATTGCCGACCTTAATTTGTTACTGTCATTGGGGCTAATTTCGCTAAGAAACGGGACTTGAATTACAGTTACGTTGCTCTCCACAGATGTATCCGAAGATAAATTTTGTTTGAAAAAATCTACATTTTCATATTGATGCTTCGAATTGACGTGTACGGTAACGACGTTTCGTTTAATTACCTTAGGCGCAACATAATCTCGATTTCCGTTTAAGTTCTTCTTGTGGTTGTTAGATAGCCACTTTTTTGGAGTATCGTATAACTTTTGCAAAACAGGTTTAGTCATTGAACCTTTCGATGAGTTAAGTTTATCAATAAACGATGTCATAGTTGTTTTACTTGTGTTAGGTTATTTTTAAAAAAATAACCGAAATAGTTTATATTAAGTACCAATGTACTCGATTAAAATTTCATCCTACCGAAAATTACATATAAAATATATAGGCACGCCAATGCTAATTGTACACTTTCCGATATTTTGCACATAGTATCACATCGAGTCGACGATAGTCACGAAAACCCACATTCGGAGAGCGTGCGTAACGACATAACGCAACCGAGATTTTAACGAGCGAGCGAGAACTGAACCCGAACATTGGAGTACAGTGAAATTCAATTCGAACAGTACAAAGAGGAGGCAAAGAATGAAGTAGTAGTGGATCTTGATTAATACAAATCCGGTTTTTCGATAGGCAAGTATCTACCTATGTAAGATTTTAATTAGGTAATTCGATAAACGTGAATTAAAAAAAAATAACTATTCTTTTCAATGCCTAATTATTATTATCCATCGATGTTATTTAATAGGCTATATTTTATTATAAATGGTATGTAACTATAAATAATGACAATTTATGTAGGTATTGTTGATTTACACGCGCCAATTCAAAAATAAATTGAAATTTAAAAACGTTAGTCAGTTTTTAAATAGGTAAGTGATATTTGAAAGAAAGAAAATAATGCAAAGAAGAAATTACATATCTATAAATTAATCGTTTTTGACCATATAAGGTAGTTGTTTTCTGTAATAATATACAAATAAATTGTTAAGTTGTCCAAAATAAGCGCTGAATAGTAGTTACATATTTAATTTTTCGGTTCTTATCATGTTTTTTTTTGCAGTAGGAGGTACCTACTTACAAATTTTACAAAAAAGTTATGTATCTACCTGTTAAAAAATTATTATAATCATTCAATTCGCTCGAGCACGTTTTGGAGATTTTAAAATAATATTGTTTGAAAAGGAAAAAGAAATTTGTATAACAGATGTTTTAAAAGAGTTTGGTTTCATGTGTTTCATTTCTGATCTTTACACCCCTGTAAATTTTCGTTTAAAATATTCTTTAATTCTAAATTTCAATAATTTTTTTAAACGTTAATGATATCTACTTATGCATCTTTTAATGTCATTAATCGCATTTCAAGTTTGTTAAAAGCTTGATTTAGGTATGTAGGTATAGTCGATCCATTCGTATTGGAAGATTTTGGAACTAATGATTAAAGGCGAATATTTCCACGTGTTCCTTTTCCGACGACCACAAGTGTTTATTAAGTAATTCGCGAACAAACGGATGCTCGATTTTGACGTTTAACGTTTGACATTTTAAAAGCAACCTCTATTTAATAATCAAACTGTTTGTGCGCAAGAACATTGCATGATGGATTGATTAGAAGGCTTTTGCTTGGCCGAGTAGCTGATGCAACGATTGCACACGGGCTACAACGCTTATGATTGGCTAACGAGTTTCTTTACGCACGACCGGCTTATTTGTTTGTAATGTTCAACTTTCAGTAACATTTAATGGTGTGAATTAATGCACTTTTTATAGTGGTCGTCGGCAAATAACTATTATAATAGTACCTATTACTACTTTTATTGCGAATATCTGATTAGCGACACGTGTTATAAATCGACTACGCTGCGCTGCGCCGCTTTTCTAACTGTATCTTCTGTAAGTAACTAGTTCGTTTATCGATAAAACAAAGTTACGGCACATTACAAATAACCTATCCCATACATTTGAGAATAGACAGACCAATGACTAAGAACCGTTTTGGGAAGTTATGAAATTAAAAAAAAATGAAGTAGAAACAAACGCTGTTTCTTATTAATTTCTCATTACCAGTAAAAATTCTAAAACGTAAGTAATTTCCCCCTTTTCATCCTTCCTAAGAAATGATTTTTTGATAACAACATAAATAGGAGTAATAAATACGTCATTTTACAATTGTACAATATTATAGATATAATATTATATGCTTTAAAAATTCGATAAATAAATTTGACTATTAACGTATCGATTAAAAAAAAAACGATGATGTTATTTATGTTAGAAATTGTATATTTTCTCTTCTAGAAATTACTGAGATCGTATTCGCATCGAAATTGACAGAAAAAACGCAAACAAAAAGGGGAAAGTTGTTTTTATATTTCAAGTATGATAACCGCGGTAACTAGTAAATTAACTGGAAAATTAAATGTAAAAATAGAAATAAATACTAACAGTTAAATAAACGCATCTTGCGTATCGAGCAATAGAGAAAAAACTTATTAGAAATAAAAGTAAGTACGTGAAATTATGTTTCTCTGTTAAGTAACCGTCGGGCAGAAATTTATAACGGTCAAAAGTACATTTATGTATAAATGTATTTGGGGTACCTACATTCGCAAAGCCAGTGATATGTATATAATATATTTTACACGTATGTACATACATATATGTATAATGCCAGTCAGTAGTCTCACGACTGGGAAACGGTTATTGACTCGGAAGCGATTTCTATTTGTGGGATCGTCAAATATTTAAATTCCGGTTACTTTTATTTATTTAAGTAAATAGATTTTAATCGAGACCTTTCTTCGAGTTTTAGCATTTACCTATTTACAATTAATAAAAAGTCTTCTACATTCAGGAAGATATAAATTAATGGGCCGTCAAAGGTAGCAAAAATACAGGCACATTTACCTACTTATTTAACTGTTAATAGTTAATGTTAATTGTTCAGGAACAATAAAGTACTTTCTCTGTATGATAGATCGTCTTCAATTTTTCCATTAAAATAATACGCAAACGACTTTCACTCGATATTAAGTCACCTAACAGATATTTCGATAGATCAAGATCTTTCTGAAGAATGCTTCTTTTAAATATTGCAAACCTAATAATGAAGAAAATTAAATCTAAACGAAAAAACAAACGAGTTAAAGTTTACTTATACTTCATTCAATGATGTATTATATTCTTACTAAATTTTTCCTTTTTTAAAACTACTGCAAACGTTAAAGTAAAAATATAAAGCGGCTCTTTTAAGAGACAAGCCTTTATCAGACAAGCCGCAACAGCTTTATTTTTTATGGAAATTCGCCAAAACAGTTTTGTAATAAATAATAAGAAAAATGCTAAAAGACGGCGCAGTAAAATGATGAAGTGAAATATACAGTGTTTTAATGAAGAAAGCAAATGCAAAAAACCTTTATAAGACTCTTAAAGAACAAATGCATAAGTAGAGTTCGTAATGATAACCCAACAAAATAATTTTATTGTTGTCTTATTGTTAGTAATATACAAAGAACTGTCATATACATATCTAATAAAGTAAAAAAGACTTTTCAATTTTTGAAAATCTATTATGGTTATTACCTTACTACATATTTTATTTTATTACGTAAGTAAGTAAGTAAGTACATACCTATGGCCTATTTAAACCTATATGCAATTCACGTCATCAAAAAAAAGTTAGTAGATTGTTTATTTGTAATTCGGTTTAAAGTTTGGAAAGTGACATATTCTATAGATGATTTACTTGCGCACATATTAGATGATATAAAGAAAGACTACAATTTATTAGAATTGTCAAAATACGAGGTACGAGGTGACAGCACTGTGAAACGTCATCATCTAGTAACCTTTTATTGATGACGTGTTGCATATAGGTTTGCACGAAGTGTACATGCATGGTAAATTATGTTGGTGTTTATTTTATGTTTGCTTTAGGTGGATCCGGTAGATATCATAAAAAAAGACTTAAACTTATCAATTTTAAAATTTATTTCCGAAAAATGATTTATAAAAATATGTCTGGCTCACACGAAAACTCATCTCTTATTTACTTACTGAAAATAAAACGCGCATGCGCAAATATATTACAGTTTGTATATTTTTTAAATGATTTTATCTAGACACCACGGTCTTTAAACGTTCCGTCTCCAAACGGTCCCCACGGTTTTAGGTAGGTAGGTAGGTAGGTACTGTAGAATATATGCCTAATTTTTGTATCAATTATTATGATCATAATAAGTAGATATGCATGATAAAAAATAAATTTAAAAACGTTTGTAACATAAAGGGGCTCAAAATACTGTAGCAAACATTTTTACAACAATCGACAAATATTATAATGCACATGTAAAAGTTGAAAATTCGGTATAGGAAGATTTAAAAAAATGACATGCGTACATCGATTACATACTATGTAAATTGTTCAAGGGTAGAAAAAACCGTAAAAGTTAATACTAAAAGAAGGTAGAAAAATGTATCCTTACACGAAACCGCGATATTTTTATTACATCACTATCAAATATCTACTTAAAAAAGAAAGTAGGTAGAATAATATCTAGTGAAATTACTGCCCAAAGGCAAGAAAACAAATTCACTTACCTACCCATATAAAAGACGGTAGGTGGGTACATTATTTACAAACAGATGGAGAAAGTATCTTTTTAATTAATTTACGGTTGCACATTATCTACACCTTTTTCGATCACACCCATCAACCCATCAACAGCAACTGGAAAGCTTATTTCATTATTGCACTTTCAAAGAACCGTGTTTAAAGTAACGACACTAATAATAATTAGTCTTTAACTACAACGTATGCGGTTCCAATGCGCGTCATCAATAAAAAGACGATTAGATTGTTTATTTGTAATTCAAAGTTTGGAAAGTGACATATTCTATCGATGATTTATCTACCTGTAGATATATTATTACATTGTGAAAAAGAGATACTACAATTTATTAGTAGTGTAAAAATAAAAATACGAGGTACTATTACATACGATCAAATTCCTCAGTGGTGGGTGAACATCCTTTTCTAGTTTCACCCACCATAATTTTTGGGACTTATTTTTAGTTTGAGAGTTTTACTTAAAACTAAATATCGATTCCGCTTTGGGTCGGTCATAGGATCGGTAGGTAGAGTACAGAGGGATGTAGGTATAAATTGTTTTTGATGCAGATACGATTTCTTTCGGCTCGCAAAATGCGACGGTTAAACAGTTATCGACAAGGAGCGTTTAATTAATGGTTAAATTAAATTAATAATAAAGCTACAGGTAGCTGACAATCTGATTAATGGCCGATTGTACCAACGCCAGATAACAACATTCTGCGGTTACTTCTATGGTAACGATTGTTTCAACAATCTGTTATACCTACCAGATTTTTTTTTTTTTTAATTGACTCCACTGCGATTATACAATCAGTCCAGGGGGGACTATAAGTACAACGTATAGTTAATCTTAGGCCTTAATCTAGAGACTTAAATCTAGTGACATGCAGAGTAGCACTCCAATGAGTGTCCCCTTATTTTCTATTCAATCATAGTGTTCATTGTTTATATAAGACGAGTAGGGAGGTCGCTGAGTTTAAATCTTTTCAGTCGCCTGTGGTCTTCATCTTCATTTACGAGTGAGACAGCAAGACCAGATTAGACAGAGTATACTAACCTACAAAATTTTTGAATATGTCACTTCTATGTACCTTGTTGCATTTTCATTGGCTGCCACAGAAATATTTTACGAAATAATTAAACGACATTTCATAGCGTATACGTAAAGCGAAGTTTCCAACGCACATTTTTCGATAATACGAATTACACGGTAATTCCTATTTATATGCATTACAAACCATTCCCTTCATAACGCATATATTTGAGAATTAAGCCCCGGACCGTTGTTTTCCCCAGTATACGTCTTTTAATGAAAAATCATGAAGAGTGAAAAGTTCCAGTGGGATCTTGGACTACACTTCGTCCAAACCTATATGCAACACGTCATCAATAAAAGGTTACTAGATTATGACGTTTCACGCAGTGCTGTCACCTTGTACCTCGTATTTTTATAGTACTAATAAATTGTAGTTTTTCATTACACCATCTGATATGTGCGCAGGTAAATCATCTATAGAATATGTAATTTTCCAAACATTAAATCGAATTACAAATAAACAATCTAGTAATTTTTTTTTGATGGCGTAAATTGCATATAGGTTTGGATAGGCCATACCTGCGCGCAAATTAATAAACATAAACAACATGTCGATGATTGTTATTTCCCTAGTAACATTACTATCTAACCTATTACTTATTGTTATACTAACCATAGAACGGTATCATGTCATTTAACTGTCAAATGTAATTTCTTATGACCTTGGTACCATGAGCTTACCCAGTCGTGACGTTTCATAAACGTCAAGGACAGTTGAATTTAACAGTATGTTTTTTAATAAAAATCGATATAGCTCATCCAAACCTATATGATATTTACGTCATCAATGAAAGGTTACTAGATGATGACGTTTCGCATAGTGCTGTCACCTCGTACCTCTATTTTTACAGTTGTAATAAATTGTAGTCTTTCTTTATACCATCTAATATGTGCGCATGTATCATCTATAAATTATCTATAGAATATGTCACTTTTCAAACTTTAAACCGAATTACAAATAAACAATCTAGTAACTTTTTATTGATGACGTGATTGCATATAAGTTTGGATAGACCATACGTACATATATATATATATATATATATATATATATATATATATATACACCGTGTCCAAGATAAGAATGCACAGCATGGGGATCTTGAAAACGGTAAAAGATACAGGGTGGCTTAAATTAGAAAAAAGTTGCGTTATTTAAAGTATGTTCACATGCTGGTCGCAAAAGTTCATTATTGTTTATCGTTTTCAAAATTCTCAAAAAAATGTGATTTTGTGGATTTTCGTTTCTTTTCATTTTTTTATTTATTTTAAATGATATTAAAAACTACCGGCACTTTCTCATTGCCACTTTTAAGCTCTACAAAATGGCGTGTTCAAATTTTTAATCCGACGTTTCGTATCCGAGAACCCATCATCAATTTTATTTTTTTATATGGCCACAAACAAAGAGACACCCTGTATTCGGTAGCATTATTCATTACAAATTCAACGATGTATCACACATTATGGTTTTGAAGCCAAAAAGGGAAAAACGTGAGTTATAAGGTTTTTATTTTTAAATTAGTAGGCGCTGGTACAATAACAGAAACAAAATGTCAAAAATTATAATAATTGCTCAAATAGGTTGCCATTATTTTCTAGACACAAGTATGCTCTGTCTACAGAAGAATTCAAAACATGGTCTAACATTTCTGGTGTGATTGTATTAACTGCTGCTAAAACCAATGCCAATAACTGTTCTTCAGTTTCAAAAGTGGCGTCATACACTTGGTTTTTTAAATAACCCCACAGGAAAAAATCCAACGGAGTTAAGTCAGGTGATTGGGCTGGCCAGGCTACTTCACTGTGAGTTCCAATGCATTTTTCAGGAAACCTCTGGGACAAATATTCCCGCACAGTTCTTGAATTATGCGCTGGGGCACCATCTTGCTGAAACCAGCAGTTGTTAACTATAAGTAATGGTAATTCATCCAAGGCATTCTCCAAATCAGTCTGCAGTAGGTCGAGATATCGTTCGGAATTTAAATTGTTGTGATAAATAAAAGGTCCTATTATTCTGCCACCCAAAATGTCTACCCACAGATTAAATCCAAATCGATGTTGATGCCTTGTTTCTTTTATTAAATGAAGATTGTCTGTTGCCCAATAATGTTTGTTACGCCGGTTGAAAATGCCATTGTTGATTATTGTTTTTCCCCTTTTTTGGCTTCAAAACCATAATGTGTGATACATCGTTGAATTTGTAATGCATAATGCTACCGAATACAGGGTGTCTGTTTGTTTGTGGCCATATAAAAAAATAAAGTTGATGATGGGTTCTCGGATACGAAAAGTCGGATTAAAAATTTGAACACGCCATTTTGTAGAGCTTAAAAAGTGGCAATGAGAAAGTGCCGGCAGTTTTTTAATATCATTTAAAATAAATAAAAAAATGAAAAGAAACGAAAATCCAAAAAATCACATTTTTTTGAGAATTTTGAAAACGATAAACAATAATGAACTTTTGCGACCAACATGTGAACATACTATAAATAGCGCAACTTTTTTCTAATTTAAGCCACCCTGTATCTTCTACCGTTTTCAAGATCCCCATGCTGTGCATTCTTATCTTGGACACGGTGTATATAAGAAAAAAATTAATTTATTTTATAAAAAAATGTAATTTTCAATTTCTAATATTTTTTAAATTAAATTTAATAATGAATAGTTAATAAATATAATTTTTCCAATAATTTTACATTAAAGATAAGATAAAATAAAGCAAACCCTTACCTGACTCAATCCTATTCGATAAGTGGACAACTCTAAATCCAGGCATAACAACATATCCTCAATCGTTTTACGTTCGTCCATTATGGAACTCTTAGGTTTAAAATCCGGTGCGAGTAATTGAAAACGCCGCCTAAATTCGCCGAGAGGAAGAAAATGCGGAAAACCCTGCTTGTATAGTCGAACTGCCTCTAATACTTGACCACCTCGAATCTGCAAAATACTTATTCTAACAATTTACAGACAAATATTATTAGAAATAGCACCTGCGATCGCAGCAAAGGTACATTTATCACAGCATCTTCGATATGATTTGACACAGACTTAACAGCAAGAAAAGCGGTACTAGTTTCGCAAATACCAGCATTATGTTGTGGAAGAAGACACTGAATGAAACGAAGCTTTGTTCTTCTTAATGTTTCAATTAAGCCGTCAACAGTAAATTTAGTCTAAAAAAATATTATGTTTATAAGTGTTTAATAAAATTCAAAAGATTGCAATATATACCTGTAAACAAATAGATTTTCTTTTAATAGCTGCAGTACCCGCGGTAAATGTTCTCCTTATGCTGGAAGCTCTTCTGAGAGATTGTGAGCCTTCAATACCGACCACAGATCCATTAAAATTAGAAGCTCCAAGTCCTCTAGTACTCACAAATAATTTACTTAACTCGTCCCTGTAAAACGTAAAAATTAATTAAGAATCAACTATTCATTAATATTATTTACTTGCAGCTCTCCTGCAAAATAGTAACAGCCGAACGCGATATCGGATTTTCTCTGCTGTACTTCAACCATCCATTACAAGAGTACAAAACAGGGTTGGTACCTTGCATATGTTGTAAAATAAATTGATTATTCCCCGGGGCCTTCCTTAATAATAATTGATAATCTCTATCGCCGAAATGAGTGAATAAACGTTCCAAGAAAGTATCATCATTGGAACCAGGATATATGGCTTCCTCGTCCAGCAGCCATAACAACCCGCGACGATCGCAATCGTGCAAATCAGTTTGAGATGTCCTGATTACGGTGTTCTGAGCAGTTTTATCTAATAAAGTAATCAGCGGCAGTGGATTTATAATGTTTTCGTTTTCAATGTTATCACAAGTAATATCGATATTCTCCTGAATGTATCGATCGCGCGGCGCCACAAGATTTGTATGGTGATAAAGTAACTGTAGTCTTTCCTGTAGATAATTATGACATAAGTCTTCAAAAGAAGCACCTGTTTGTTTCCCGCATGAAGCTGGATTTTGAAATCCAGGTGTGTCGATTAAAAGTATTGATGTTACTGTGTGAGTTGAAGCCGATATTGCCCTAAAATTAAAAATCATATACATACGGCCTATCCAAACCTATATGATATTCACGTCATTAACAAAAAGTTACTAGATTGTTTATTTGTAATTCGGTTTAAAGTTTGGAGAGTGACATATTTTATAGATAATTTACCTGCGCACATATTAGATGGCATAAAGAAATACTACAATTTATTAGAACTGTAAAAATACGAGGTACGAGGTGACAGCACTGTGCGAAACGTCATCATTTAGTAACTTTTTATTGGTGACGTGAATTGCTTATAGGTTTGGATAAAGTGTATGTAGTAAGTAGGTAGGTATTTAGGTATGGTCGACGTCCTGGTAAAACCCAACATAATGATCTGTAGGTAATTAGGTATTTATTGAACAATCGGTATTAAAGAAATTCTAACTTTCTATGTCTGTAAATTTCAGAGACGCACTTTAAACTCGCCTCAAAAACACAACGATTTTAGTTAATTCTTAACTGCAGTCTTGTAAAATCGCTTGTAAATGTGTAACGTGACGTCTTGTAAATAAGTAAGTGTTTATTAAAAATCGCATGTATCTATATTTGTAATAAACCTGTTTTCCTGACTTTATGTTTTTATAATTAATTCTGTCTTATATTTAAATGACCCCAAGTACGTCCTATCATGTTTGTTGTGCTTACGAAGCTTAAATGT
Organism: Rhagophthalmus giganteus; assembly: GCA_036326145.1. Classification (NCBI taxonomy): domain Eukaryota; kingdom Metazoa; phylum Arthropoda; class Insecta; order Coleoptera; family Rhagophthalmidae; genus Rhagophthalmus; species Rhagophthalmus giganteus. The sequence continues at coordinate 14,533,990 of JARFJA010000001.1, forward strand.
TATTAGTAAACCGCTAAGTAAGCAGTATTAGTAAGTGTGACAAAGTTAAATAATCTGCAAACACCTATTCTTTAATAATCGTCTGCCTCCCTGTTCTTCAGCCGAATGTTGAGTTTTGCCAGGACGTCGACTATACTTATATATGTTTATTTCTTATAAGGTCACACAATATAAATATTTTTATTTGTAGTTTATGTTCAGTTGATTTCCACATTAGAATAGCTAGGTATTTTATTTTTTGAATGTTCACTTTTATTTAAAATATACAATAAGACTCCTATAACGTGAGAGATAAAATACATTCCCCGTGTTATATGAATTTCGTGTTATACAGGATTCAGAGCGCAAAAAATTGAATTAAATATGTTTTTTTATATAACAAAAATTAATACGTGCCTATTTTATTTTCTTTTAAAACAACAAAATTAACTATAGCTAAAATTTTTCGTTATACAGGGTGATTTAAAAATAGCGCACCAACTCTACGGGGTGTTTATTCTAATTCATTTTGACTGATTTGGGACGAAATTAGATGACGTTAAAGCAACCCAACAACAACAACGATTCAAAATATTTCGACTAATAGTGAAAACAGTAACATTTGAAGTTAGATTGGTAACAGAAATATATTTTGTTGGAAATAATGTCGGAGGCTATGGCTTTCTGAATAATTACATTTTTATTAATTTTAATTACACTTTTCCGCAACCAATTGCAAGTTACAATGACTAAAACTAAGTAACAAAAACACATAAGGGGCGTTAATGTACATAACGCTACTTGTTTATCGGTTTGTGCTACGTTTTGCAGCGATTTATTTTCACTGAACGACCATTTTTTGATACATTTCTATACAAATTTAACCTCAAATTTAATTTTATTTATTTATTTAACGGTCCATTTTGCACTACTTATTCATACGTATCACCACTCTTATCAATAACTCTATTTTGGGTACCTTCCTCTAGTAGTATTAAAAGGTTTTTCACTAGATTTTAACATACACATACATAAGAAACGTGTAAAGTTGAACTAATTTAAATTTTACGTATTTCTTATGTTTACACATAATTCGTGCATAACACGTAAAGATTTTTGCGCTCACTGTGAACAAGCACTCATCGTATAAGAGTACACTTACCTATTAATTAAATAAGAGACGCAATTAAACGTTTCAGCGTATAGACCAATTATCATTCCTTCTAAAGCCTCCATACCAACAACATCGCTATTTAAATTTTTATCTGTTGGAGAAGGTGTACGAAAAGGTGCTCTTGGACCATTAGAAGTACCCAATCCACCAGATGAATGCCCAAAAATTGTACGGGATAATTCCTCGACGGTCGTTCCTAATAAATAGGCAGCTCTTTGGGCCGAATGAGGATTTACAAATTGGTAACGATTGTTTGTGTTTCCTACCGAAATAAATTAGGTACTTTAAAAGCGTTTTGATATTTTTGTAGGAGTATTAATTACCTTTAGTGACTCCAGCACATCCAAGATGAAATATTGCAGCTAGTACTGACCAAATGGATTTTTGTTCTACATCGGTGATATCTAATACGCTAAACGCATTACACACCTTAACGAATTCGAGTTGAGCTCTTTGTTTATCTTCCTGTTTTTGCAATAGAGTAATGAAGGAATTTTGCTCATTTCCCGATAAATTCTCCAAAAATAGTTCATTTCTTAGGTTACCTTCTACACCCGATATAAGTCGATACATAATATGGAAAGTGTTTTCTAGGTCAATTTTTTTGGCGATTCTAGACTTTTCCAGCATTAAAATTTGAATACTGGCCGAAGCAATTATACCACTTTGATCAAAATCGATACTAAAAATCTGAGTGAATCTGGTGGCGTTTGTGTTTATTACCGTTTTGCAATTACCAAAACTTTCTAAGATATTCCAGATTGCCGTTAGTTTTTCTACGGTAAGTATTTTGTTGACGCTTCCAGCTGCCGTCACTAAGTATTGAATTGAATGCCTGAAGTTCGTAGTTTTTCCTGATCCCGATCGACCTACGAAGGCAATAGATTGATCTCTTCTGGAAGATAACATATTGTGGTACGCCGATTGAACCATCGAGTATATATGTGGAGGCATGTCTTCGCTTTTGCATCCTTTAAATAAAGCTATTACCTGCAATTACATATAATAAAAGAAGATATTTTATTTTTAGTTCAATACTTATAATGTTATGTATGAAAGATATTTTAGAGGTCATAATAAACGGTCATAAATTATGTTAATATCATTTATATTTATAAAAAATATATTAGTAGATAGTAAGCAAATATTATCACGATGTTTTGTGGGTAATAAAATAACTAATAAATAATTTTATTACCGATTGGACTGTTTCGAGATATATCTAATGATTTAAATTTTTTGTAAATGTTTCAGTTTTTAGATAAAATGTAATAGAAATAAATAGTTTATTAAAAAATTCAAATCAATATTATTTTTTAAAGGATTTAAAAACTTTTCAGATCATTGGTACCTACTGAAGAGAAAGGTAAAGAAGTTTGCGAATAACTCAGCACACTCTTTTGAAGCATCTAATTCTGATAGTTAATTACAGTGCTATCCTGAAAATACACCGAAAAGAGACATCGTGTAAGTACATAAACTAGGTATTTATCTAACAGTAGGCAACGTTCAAGTTAATATAGATTAAATAAATAGTATATTGTATAATTAGTGCTGAAATATCCTTTCAGCATATCCTTTCATACACTATACTTTTCCGACGACTACAAGTATTTTTATTAAAAAAAATTTGATTTTTGATGTTTAATGTATGGCCTATCCAAACTATATGCAATTTACGTAATCAAAAAACAGTTACTAGATTGTTTATTTGTAATTCGGTTTAAAGTTTGGAAAGTGACATATTCTATAGATGATTTACCTGCGCACATATTAGATGGTATTAATGAAAGACTACAATTTATTAGAACTGTACAAATACGAGGTACAAGGTGACAGCACTGCGTGAAACGTCATAATCTAGTAACCTTTTATTGATGACGTGTGCGTATAGGTTTGGACGAAGTGTAGGGCGCTTTGACAGGTCAGGTTGAATGGTCAGTAAATAAGTGCTTAAATACAGGTAGAATAATATCGACGAGTTTTCGTATTTGGCTGCTTTATGTTTGTTGGGGTGCTCTTTATGCTGGTTTTAGATGGTGATATTTTTACACGTACCTATTCATAAATATGTCAAATTTTGGCGTGTAATTTTGTATTATACGGGAATATTTCTACATCTATTGTTACATGTATTTCTACAATAAAATAAAACATGTTCTATTTTTCAAGGTTATTTACGTGTATTTTTATGGTCTTATAAGGATTTTAATATAGAATTATGGTAAGTTTTTAAAAACTAATTGTACATAATTATTAACTTCATAAAATAAAATAAATAGATGTTTCGTTTACTTTCATTTGTTATTCTTACATTTTGAGAGCGGAGTTGATTACCGCTGGATATTTTTTAAATTACTTTGCATTATTTCCTTTTGACGTTTAGGCCTGTTTCAGACGAGGATACGCGTATGCGATTCACGTATCGCGTACAAAATTCTCTTGCGATACTTTTCCGATTAGGCAATTTCTCACCAATTCTTGTAGTTAGACAGAATCGGTAGAGTAGAGTGCTCGAAACTTCGCAAAATGACTTTCGAGGGGCTGTCGGGGTTACAAGATGAAACCTCGACAAATCGAAAGGGTGTATTTGTTTATTTAAAAAGCCAAAAGCTGTTAAAAATCGTCCAGTTAAAAAGGGCACTATCTTCACCGAAAGAGTTATTTAGCGTACGTATAGAAGGAAACGTGAACTTTCTTTTGCCGTAAAATTCGTAATTGGTTTTGTGGAATTAATCGTTTAAAAATTTTTGAAAAAACGCAAAATGGCTCTTATGGAGAAAAATAACTTTCGGGGCTGAAATCTCAGTTCGAAAAGCTAAAAAGTTCAATTCAATTTCGCGTTTTTTACCGTTTATACTGTCACAACTACAAAACAGTGCGAACTATCGAAAACTTTTATTCTTTAGAAAAGTTTGGTTCGTCCATCTAGCATCCGACGGTACAAGAAATATATTTTTGTAGGACTTTATAATTAAGATAGATAATTAAAAGTAAAAAAATGTGCAAATTGCATTTTTGGGAGTCGCGCTCTCAATTGGGTGCATTGATCTCCCATCTCACTTTTTCCCGTAGCTCCCTCTCATTCTATACGTAATTCTAAAATAAGTCAACATACTATTATTATTATTATTATTGTAAATACACCTTATCCGTTATTTTAATAATTAAGTACATAATACAAGAAGCGTTTTGTATTAAATAAATTTACGAGAAGCTCCTATTTCATACGAAAACTACAGCGACTTTAACATTTAATGTCTTTTTTTGTTGATTCATAAATTTCGTTTCATCATATTTTTTACGTTGCAGTAGCAAAATGTGAAAAAAGTAGCAAAAATCGAATGAGTTGCATTGGTTCCTGTAGATGTAAGGGACAAAAATGTACCAATACAGTGACAATTCGAAATGTGTCAATGTATGATGAATAAGATGAGTGTTAAAGTATTAAGGGTGTGTAATATCAGGGCTGTTAATTTAAACTGCTAAAAGTACAATTTTTAACGTAGATAATATTAAATTTTCATCATCTAATTTTAGTTTCTTCTACATATTCAAATTAGTTTTCTTTTCAGAAAATGAGAAAACTAATGCCCCAAATGGGGGCGTTTTTGTTTGCGGTGACACTGCAGATGCAATACTTGCTCTTGGATTTGAATTTATTACAAAATGATCAGTTTAATTCTGAAAAGAACTATTTTTCATATTGGTAATATACAAGAAATGACTTTAAAACATTTTAAAGTCGATACCCATCAACTGTCACACATGTAGGTAAACATTAATTACGGGAGATTTAATAGCGCGTACGGCAAATTACCCAGCGTAAACTAATCTCGCAAGTAGCCAATCGGTGAGCGCGTTTTTAGGTGGAAATTTTAATTTACTCCTCTTAATTAAGAAACAGAGTATAGCATGTTGTATGTTTCTAAAGAAACAGAGTATAAAATTTTGCTGTCGCTTGGCGGCCGACGTTAACGAGATACTCAAATTTAGTACGCGACGCTGTATGAAGCGAGTATCGATCGCCGTCTAAAAGATCCCATATATTGTAATATTAGTTCTGTATCTATCACACACAAAGAGTTTTCGTATTTTCCGACTGACACCGATCCTACAGTCGACGAGGTCCGAATTGTCGAGATTTTAGAAGTCTGTATGCGGTACTGTATGAAGGCTGTATCGAGCGTCTGAAAGCTTACATTTGCTATAATGTTAATTCTGTATAGAGCATACGAGAATCGCATACGCGTATCGTCCGTCTGAAACCAGCCTTACAGAGCTCAAGTTCAAGGTATTATTAACAACCGTCAGTGAATGTTTCTAACAGCATAATATAAGAAAACACCGTAAATGTGTAAAATAGAAATATGTAGCAATATCAGCATGGAAAACAAACTTTACAAAAAACTTTACTTTTGCCGCATTTTTAGTTATTTGGAAAAAAGGACAAAAAACCGACTTTTTCAGAGTTTCTTTTCATTGTAGATTATTATTGGCACAATTTACGTTAAAAATGTACACGATTTACGTCATATAGTAAAACAAATTAGAAAAAATTACCTATTAATGTACATTTCTAATTTATTTAATTATATAACAGTTTTCAGCGTAAATATTTATATTTAGGTACCAACCAAACTGCTTTCTTTTGATTACGAGATTCGAATCCAGAGGCGACATAACGCGTTTACATTTAAAAGGAACTGTTCTTTTGTAAATGGTTTAATTTCCGCTTTTCATGAGTTTTGGATGCGGATCCGTAATTTTCACCTATAATCTATAATTTTACCTATAAATTATAAAGCCGATATTGTTTACAGCAGCTCTCAATTCTATGTACGTTTTCAAACTGTAGATGTTTTTTTGCTCGTACAACTGATCACGTATCTTAACTATTCGGATTCGGTTTCAAACTTTACAGCAAAAGAAGAAATCAGCAATTGTCAATAATAATCTACTTGTTCCTATAATACAAAACAGTCCGGATATATACCGAAACAGTCGATTTTTGTCCTTTTTTTCAAGTACCTAACTAAAATTGCGGCAAAAATACAAGATGGCAAAGTTAAAATTTGTAAAGAGAATCTCAACAAACAAAGGAATCAAATGCGAAATTTCTCAAACGATAAAACTTTTCAAGTGCGTATTAGGCGGCAGTCCTACTGCAACCATTATCACCCACTAAAACCAACTAAAATATTTGTGTGCGGTCCCACTGAAGCAAGTAGTGACCACCAAATTTTAAATTTTGCATTTTTTTACATCTTTATATCACCTACAGACATATCGGTATCGCCCAAATTTTTACTTTATAAATAATGTAATTTATAATAAATGAGATTATTAAAGTGTAAAGTTGTTCATTGCCGTGTTTATCGCGAGACGCATAGGTCATAAAAATTTCTAGACCGAAAATAGTTAAGACAAAAGACACTAGTGAACGCCAAATTTAGAACAGGTTGGAATTTTCAATCTAGTGATCACCGTTTGATGATGGTTGGTGGCTAGCAATGATTTAGTGGAACCAGCGCCATTTGATTACGTATGTTTACATTTTAGTTGATGGCCGTGGGTGGCTGACGGTGCTTTAGTGAGATTGCAGTTTTACACTATTGCGTACTGGAAAATTGTAAAATCTGGGTCGAAACCAAATTCTTTTCGCAATTCGCTGTAAAAATTACCTTTTCCGAATATATTGCAAGTGGTGCCATTGGATTGACGACGAGTAACGTGCCATTTCCAGCGTACGTATGAATCAGGTTTGTTGCAAATCGTTGTCTTAAAGTATGTAGTATACTTGATTCGTTAAGGTGCCTTAAGGTAGCGAGATCTTCGGCTCTATCAAATTGAGGTGGGTTTGCCTATAAAAAATAGTAAAAGCTTTTGAAGTTTTCAATTAAAAAACCTACATACCTTTTCAAGATCATCTTCGTCTACATCAAGTACATCGCCAGTGTGCTCTAATCGTATCCTTATTTTTCCCGTTTCTGGTATCAAGCTCGCGTCTTTTCTTGCGGCTGCAAAACCACCACGATGCACTAACCACACCTTCTCAGCATCTAACCATTGTTGTTCGATAGCTACCTGCTCCTCCGATTTGGCCTGCAACAAAGTTTTAAAAGTTTAATCGATGTTTTGTCGAATAGATACCAAAAAGAAGGAAGTTAATATGCACCGTAAATACCTCAATCAAATCATTTTCTTCTTGTACACTGCATTTGAATCGCGACAGTAATGTTTCTAAATCTTTAAGATAATTATTTTTTTCATTACCGATTAAATTGATCTTTTTATTTTCAGACGACGAAATCACTTCTTCTAAAGTAACAGCTTTGGCTTTTTTGAAACTTCCCCTAAAACTTCTTTTTCTAAACGAGTTTCTGTAGTAGTTCAAGGAAGTTTTATTAAAATTCCACGGACGTTTCACGTTTCCATTTAGTTCAGCTTGCCTATTTCTAGAACTTATAAGGTTTTGTTCGTTTTCATTATAAATGTCAACATTAACTGAGATTTTATTGTCCAGCACTTTTTTGAGCTGATTACGTCGTTTTTGCTTTTTTTCGTTTTCATCACTGATCGTGCTGTCTCTTCTAAGATCTTGAACCCAACCACCGTTATCTTCGATTTCGGCTTCTAAATAACGCATCTTGGCCGTTTTTGCGTAAAAAGCCTTGGTAGCCGTCGAATGTAAACGTTTAACAATATCAGTGTTTGGTGTTTTCTGCATAGCGTGGATTTTATTGTTAAGTGAATTCAAAAAATCGAATTCGTTGTACCCTTCCGAGACGAATGTTATACTTCTTCTTATATTCTTTTAACGAGTTCTGTTTAATTTGACGCCAACTTGTTTGTAGCAGTGATTGTTTCATAGAACTTCGGCAGTTTTGTAGTAATTAGCCAAAGGATGCGCTGTACCTTTGCAAGCTCGATGGTGGATTTCCACGAACTCTCGTTTTGTTGAATCGTTATCACCTCGTAAGGAGTTTTCAAAATATTTTTGTAAATTGTTCATTTTTTACTTATTAGTGCTTTATATCGAATTAAATTGTGAAAATTTCACTGGACGAAAAGCCTTAATTTTCAAATTCAAAATTATTATCAATATTAAAATAATGTTATGAATATTGAAATATAATATTAAGTCGCTCGAGAGAACACTCGTTAGTAAATAGACATGATTTAGGTACCTATTTATATGATACTTATCACTCCAGTTTTAATTTCCTTGTTTAAAAATTAAAATCATACTTCTAATAATTTTTAAAAAAGCAGAAATTGTTCAAATAACTTAACCAACCAACTAATAGCATTTGTTTAACTTGTTATTATAATAACAAAGAAATTATTAATCTATGAGAATAATAATTTAACGATATACCTGCTATAGTTGCTTTATACCATAGGTTCCAGTTTACAGTGGATCTACAGTAATTATTATTGTTATTTTAAAAAGAATATTCCCAAATGGAATTAATCGTTTTCATTATTTTCTTCGATAGTTTGCAGCATTTCACTTTTAATATATTTACATAATTATGTATAGGTATCTACTTATTTAATTATATTGAGATTTTTCTTACCATACCTATATAGAATTTGTGAAATTTTCTTTATTGTTAGTTATGACTCTTCTTAATTATAACTTGAAATAGTCCTCTCTCACAGTAACTTATTTCGCTTATTTTTATGCTGTAATTCTATAACATAAGTATACCTATCTATTGTGCTTACCTACCTACTAATCTTAAATGACTGAACGGTAAGATTATTTTCTCACCACATAATACATTATATCTACATATAATATAAAATAGGTATACATTGGTTTAGTGTTTTTGTTTGTCAAGTTGCATTTCGATTATTAAATAAAAGTTTTAGTTATTCGATAGTTATAACATTTATTAAAAATTTATTAAAATGCTTAAATTTAAATTTTGTAAAATTAATAATCTTATTGAATTTACTTTGTTTAACTACCTAAGATGTACCTACGTGTGCAAGTTATCAGAAATAATAAAAGGTAGACAGATAAGTTATCTACCTATTAAAATTAATGTGTGCAAACAGAATTTTAAACGAACCACGTAGCGGTGAGTTTTTTAAAGGACGAGTGCGACAAATACGCCTTATACAACGTGTACTTTATACTATTTTTTATATTTTGCCCCTTTTATGCCCTTTAAAATAAAAAATTCGTATATTACAAATTTAGGGAATTTTGTTGCGGTTAACTCGCGGCATATCAATTTAATTCAAAATATTAAAGTTTTGAGTTAGGTTTATTACGAATGTATGTGTTTAATCTGTTAGACTTCGCATTTTAAATGAGTCAGAGTTTATTTGTTTTCAATGTTGAGTGATTTATAATTTTTCGTGGTTTTTAACAATACATTGTACGTTTTGTACGTATTGTACATTTTTTCAATTAGTATCTATTTACCTAATAGATATGTAGATATGTATAAAAAATGTCGCTATAGTTATTTAGAATAGGTACCTACTTATATTTTTAAAATGTCTTCAGAGTTTCCACGTTTGCTTAATTCAATTAAATACCTAGTTAAAATGATACAGGAAACTTCAAAATAATATGTAGGTAGGTACATATCCACCTGTACTTAACGTTTTTGTTCTTACAAACTTATTTTATATACTTATATATAGATAAAGAATAAGTTACGAGGTTTAAAAATTTTAAATAAAAGTTAAAAAGGTTAGAAAAATTAATATATTTTCGTATCTATTTTTATTTTTCAACCATTTCCACATTGAACTTAAAATTGATAATAATGTCCATAATCCTATAATTGCTCATAATTAGTTTAGTTACATTGTTAAAAACCAATATTATTATAAAGTACAGGTAGATACTAGCTGTAAAGCAACAGTTTAAATTATAATAACTATACTTCGTCCAAACCTATATGCAATCCACGTCATCAATGAAAGGTTACTAGATGATGATGTTTCACACAGTGCTGTCACATCGTACCTCGTATTTTGACAGTTCTAATAAATTGTAGTCTTTCTTTATACCATCTAATATGTGCGCAAGTAATCATCTATAGAATATGTCACTTTCCAAACTTTAAACCGAATTACAAATAAACAATCTAGTAACTTTTTTTTTGATGACGTAAATTGCATATAGGTTTGGTTAGGCCATAATTAAATTATTGAATTATTAATAATTTAATAGTATGGCCTATCCAAGCGTATAAGCGACACGTCATCAAAAAAAGTCACTAGATTTGTAATTCGGTTTAAAGTTTGAAAAGTAACATATTCTATAGATGATTTACCTGCGCACATATTAGACGGCATAAAGAAAGGCTACAATTTATTAGAACTGTAAAAATACGAGGTACGAGATGACGACACTGTGTGAAATGTCATCATGTAGTAACCTTTTTATTGATGACGAGAATCGCTTATACGCGTGGATAGCCCACATGTATCTATAGTTATGTAATTAAACAAATTGCGTTAAATAAATTGACGTCCTTATACGTTTGTAAATTAATGTAAATATAAGAGAGAGTTATCTACTAATTGTAAATTATAATACTTTGTTATTCCTTTAAGCGATTAAAAGATGTATATAAATGACTTAATTGAGTTTTTACTAATGTAAAAAAGTAATGTTTCTTATTAATAAGAAATTACAAAAACGTAATTTTTATACATGAAATTCGGATGTTGTAACACTAGGTATCTATTTGCAACAAACGCTTGTTATAAAAACAGAAGTTATTTTTTCAAATTTTAACAGCTTTATTTAAGGGTTGGTTTTTAAAACACACTATATATCAAGTATCGAAATGACCACCTACTTATCTATTAAACTCTTTATAAATTGTTTAATTTTAATGTAACATTATGATGTAGTAATTCGTCTAGTGAAATTTCGATTTCTAAGTATTTTTATAAAATCCTGTTGACTAATGTTGACTCTTAGTAAGTACCTACACGCACTATTCGTTTGGGCAATAGAAGTATCTGAAGAACTGATTGTAAAATATCATTTCACTTTTGAACTTCGATAAACAACGTTTAAATCTTAATGGTGGGTAAACAGAGAATAATATCATGCAAAACGTGCCCGTTCCATTTTTCACTCACTATTAGCTCGACAACGTGCTGTTGCAATAGACATCGAGAAACTGAGAGTGACCGGTGGAAATCCTTCCATTTCATCTTAACATTCGTGTCTTGTTTAACAAGTAGGATAGATTTATGTTAAGTACCTGGTACGATGGAATTATTTCAAATTGTTTTTCTCACACTAATAACAATAAATTATAAGTTTAAAGGGTCCTCAATTCAAATTTATTTTACTCATTTACGCAATTTTGTTTTTGCCCTTAGGTAGTTTTATTTAAATTCTTGTGGTAAAATTGACCGAGAAAAATGAATTACCTACTCTTACTTACTTTTAGTTATTATTAGCTATTTAACGATTTTATAATTCTTCCAATTAGCAAGTTTATTTTAGGAATTAGTATTACATAATTGTAAATGTCGTTATAGTAGATACTTATAATGACAATCAGAAATGTTAATGGATTAAGTAGGTAAGATTTAAACACTAAACTGCTAGTATAAACAGGCGAACGCTGCATTCGCCCGAGTGGCCGTGGTTCTTTACTCGCTTTTAATTGATATCAAAAGTTAATAAATACGTGGAATTTTGCGTAGGCAGTACGTAATTTTTTATAGGTAGTTGGAATCTTGCAAGTAGTATAGCTTATCCAAACCTATATGATGTTCACGTCATCAATACAAGGTTGTTAGATGATGACGTTTCACACAGTGCTGTCACCTCGTGTCTCGTATTTGACAGTTCTAATAAATTGTAGTCTTTCTTTATACCATCTAATATGTGCGCAAGTCTATAGAATATGTCACTTTCCAAACTTCAAACCGAATTACAAATAAATAATCTAGTAACTTTTTGTTGATGACGTGAACATCATATAGGTTTGGATAAGCTATACCTACAGAACCTAATGTGTTTAGATACCGATTGTAAGAAACTGATCGCGTCAGCTGTTGTTCGATGAACGTATACAAATTCACCGTAATTACTTTTTATTAATTTCAATTAAACTTATTATCGCCGATGACACTTATTATTATGTTGTGGGATTCGAACCCGCAGCCGGGAGTGCGCTAGAAGGCCAGTCGAGTGGCTGACTCTCTAGGCCACACGGCCCCGTCACATAAAGCTTAACAAATATAAAATTAATCACATTACGTGAGGATTTTTTATAACGTTCTAGGGTTTTAGGTATCTACTTACATAAAAGAAATCTTCGAATTCGGATAATTACTACATGGTCGTTTGTGTAAATCGACATACGATTGAACTAATGAAAATAGGGAATTTTCAGTTAAATGAATTTTATATTCTGACAGTTTACATTATAAAAAATGTTTAAGACTTACCTACATATGGAGAACTAGAAGTCAATATTAGCTAAGAGCTAAGTCATTATTGTCCTGCCATTGATTTATTTAGTGTAAGTCCCATTGCGATGTTCATATTTTCGATTAATAAAGCGTCCGGTGTTGGCAAAACGTTCAGTGACGTGGACGCTTTGTCAACCGAAAGTATGAACATTTCAATCAGACTTATTCATATAAATTAACGGCAGGACAATAATGACTTACACTGATTGACTTCTGAGCCATCCATATATATGTATATATGAGAAATAATTAAAGACTTATAAAATAATAAGCAAATATTCAGTAATATAATCCGACACCATGAAATTAAGGGATTTACATATTATTTTGGTACTTACGTGGAGAAAACGTGTCAACTTAATATAATAAACTGAACTTGTTGTTAGGACAGGTAGGTTAGTAGGTAGAAGAACTGCCGGCAAAGCGATAATTGCGTTAAAATCGCACTTCGTGACTATGATAGGCGAATGCGACTCAGAACGAGCAATCGGGGAGTTTAATTTTAGGGCCTTCAGAATTTAAAATTTTTACATTTTAAAAATTAGGTACCTAAACTTGTTTCTATAACAAGTTTGCTGACTGATTATGGTAAGTATAGTGTACAAATAAGCAAGTGTGGCCTAAATAAGTACGTAGGTGTAGGTACCTACTCATTATTTTTATGACTGTTAAAATTTTCCGCGCATAGCGTTATTTGATAATAATATTAATACCTACTTACTTTTACTTGCTCTGCTTTGATTTCTAATTTGTTGAATTTCATAATTTTATTTTAACACGTTTTATGATCGATTTCACTTCGTTATGATCGATGTAATATTAGGCCTGTTCAACATACCGTCAAATCGGTTTGTGAACGGTACAGTACATGCTTTCGACCAATCAGAATTTTAGAATTTACTCAACTGTTAAAATTTAACATTTTGATTGGTTGAAAGTATGTACTAAACCGTTTGCAAACCGGTTTGATGATGTGTTGGAACAGACCTATTATGCATGTATCTACATACGCACCGTGACATCGACCGGCCGCGGACGTTAGTGCCATTTTCCTAACTACATTAGTACGAACATTAGATAGAACTTCTGAATTATTTATAATTCAATAATGAACTAGTAAGATATAAAATTTTCTATGCACCTCGAGCATTACTTTGGCCCGAGAGTTTGTAAGTCTATCGCTCTCGGGACATAACAATTAACTTAATGTCTTTGGTACATTAACTATAACTAATAAATACATCGATTTATCGTTAGTTAAATTTAGGTCCTGCTCATTAACCAATCAAACGAATTTTTTTATACTCGAGAACGATTGACGTCATTTCATGTATATGGCACGAACTATGTTGTATATATAACAATAAGTAACTATTAATATGAAGCAATTAAATACGTTACCATCTGTTAGACGATACCGAAATTGATTTTTTTCTATTGCTATAATCTAGTATATTTAAATTCCGTTTGCATAGATTTAAAGTGCAATGCGAGAAGTCGCAAGAGATTTCAATAACTCGAAAGGCTTTTAATAGTCACGTGTTTATTTAGATTTACGAATCTCTTTTATTTATGCAAATTGCCAATTTCATAAGTAATTTAAAATAACAAAAAGTCAAAATGATAAATAAGAAAATTTAATTATTTATTATAGAGTCGAAGTTTATTTAAATAAACAACATAAATTATTCGAAAGATGCCGCCGATTTGACATATCATTCTCGAGTAGGTAGGTACCCATTTAAACTTTTCAAATGGCCAATGCACAGCAACAATTACTTCGTGGTTGATATACAAAGGAGCAGAGGATTGATCTATAGGTGAAAGTATCGCATTCTGAAATGTTCCGAAACTAGGTTTTAAGTCTTATATAATCAACTATTTTTATGCTGTCTAGATCAGTTCTAAATATTAATACCTAAATTTCGAATGAATGCTTTCGTCTTTGATTTTAAAAATCTCCTACACGTGTTTACGTACTCGTTCAACAACATTCTAATCAATATTATGCAAAACGATGCCATAAAGGTTAATTTGAGTCTCTTATAAATAGTAGAAGTGTTTGTTACTTTGCTATGAAAATCAAGGACTAACAATAAGTAAATATCTACATCGAATAAATGTCACCACGAATAATGTTTCTATTAGTTCACGTTCCAAAATTTTTCAGCTTGACGTTCTTATCAGCGACAGTTGAATTTGTGATGGATAAAAATAATTATTCCGGGGATATGTAGACAAGTGTACCTACATAATTATTATAATTTTAACTTACAAGCAATGTTTTCAAATTATTAGTATTGCTGTCACTTTCATTTGCACTATAGATCTAGGTAAATTCATCTATGAACAATTCATCTATACCTAAAACAATTTGTGTTCAATATTTCGTCGAATTATTATTATTTTATAATTTCGTCTTATTGTTAGAAAAATTAAATGACAATTTCGAATTCTAGAATTTTATTTAGGTGTTACCTATTATTGCGGATGTGCTATAAATAATTATATATGTACCTACTACCATAGGACCTACTACATATTTAACAACACAATAACGTTAACCAGCTTTTCTATTTTCAGTCTATCATCAGAATGCGATTGATAAATCATATTGCAAATAAAAATACAGGGTGTTTCGAAATTCGCGTAGACGGAAAGTAGGATGATAATATAAAATAAAAATTGAATATAAAGTTCCTTTATGATTTTTCGATGAAATTAATACTTTTCTAGTTAAAATGATTTAAAAAAATTTAAAAATTGGCGAGAATAGTCTTTTATTTCAATTTTAAATGTATGAATCTAGTAGTTAAAATCAATCAATAACAAATTTTAAAAGCAAAAAAGTACAAGTTGAATTTATGAAAAATTATTACAAAATTTGTTCATCAAACATCCTTCAGCACGTTGTTGCATTGCTCGTACCGAATTTTGAGATTTGACTTAAATGGGCCTAACTAGATTTATACATTTAAAATTCAAAAGTTTCTCAATAGCGATAGGAAAGCGAAGTTCTATTATATAAGTAATCGACAACAACGATTTACTAGAATAACAAATCAACATTGGTCATCAAAATTAATGAAAACTGACAATAATATCAGTAGTGTTTGTGAAGACTATAGTAATAAATATATAGGGTGTCGAGTAAATAATGAGGGAACAGTGGATTCTTTGGGTAAAAATAAACCGATTTGGACCAATTTACCTTAGTGCAATTTTGAATTCCTTATATAAAGTTATGCGCCTTGAAAGAAGTTTTTTTAATTTCACCTTTTTACGATTATTAATTTTCTCATTCGAAATATAATTTCTCATATAACATTGTTTCTTCTTGTGGGTTAGAAATGCTAATATTTTTGAAAGTTTTTTTTGCTTGCGCACTACAAAATGTTTTTGATTTGTTTAAAATTAATTGTTGTTGAGAATAAACGATAGATGTAAGTTGATTTTGAATCTACCCTAATTAAACATAAACAGTAATTTCCTGTGACCTAACAAGTAATTATCTACATAAGTACCTAATTATTGTGTTATTGTAATTATCTAATACATTGATGCACTATCAATATTTTATTCTTTCGAGCAAACCCACTGTCATAGTTAAGTGATTAGCGAAAAAAAAACAACATTATCGTTATATATAGCATAGCGATAACATTCCTATTACTAAACTCGGTATTCCACATCGCAACAAAACTTTCTAATTACAAAAATGTAATAATTAAAAAACAAAAGCAGATTTGCATTGATTTTAAACGTCTTCCTATGTATCTACGTATTTTCATTGACTATAATAGTATCGCCGTAAAACTTTCATTTTAATGTATTAATTTACCAAAAAACAAGTAAATCTCAATTGTTGCAAAAAATGTTGTTGTTGCTATTGCAACAATCGATAAATCGTTGTCTTTATTTAGCAACAATAACAATATAGGTACGTATTATTTTGCTTTTAATTATACGATTTCAGAAAATAAATCTGAATGCTTCAAAAAACATAAAACTAAAATTATTTTCAATTTTCGAAATGTATACAATTTTAACAGTATTCATAATATTACATTGTTGCACCACTAAATAGTCGAATCAATGAAAAGCCGAAAAATCGCCAAAACTATAAACTATACTTATCTACTAGATTCTCAAAAAAACACCACTTTTAAACTTAAACATTTTTAAACTTAAAAGTTATAACACAGCAAAAGATCTTTACGACGAACTTTCCGTTGATGCGCGGAAATTCGTGGAATAAACTGCTCTAGAATTGAAAATATTAAAGTTAGACAGCTGAAACTTTCAGAATCGTTAAACTGATACGTCTTAAATAAGCACACAAAATTTAGTCAGGATTGAATATTATTTGTAAAACGGTAAATTGAATATTATTTGTAAAACGGTAAACGTTTATTATCTTATACGCGACGCGAGATAGGAAATTTCGGAGAAAAATTTGTTGTAAAATGATAAATAATGCAAATAACGTGCTGTAATGTTTTGTACTGTTAAATAAATGTATTTCTAACAATTATGCAAAATATCATCAACATTCAATAGTTAAATATTTTTAACATATCAAACGATCTTTGTGACACGCGCAGAAAATTCGAGGAATCATTTTTCAAGAAAATTTTGTTGCTTATTTACTCAATTATTATTTCTTATAAGTTGGTAGGTACATACTAAATTCGCAAAAAATCGAAAAATAATCGTTTGTGCCTAAATATTTAAACAATATAAATACTTGAGTTCGACAGTCGGAATGTTTCTGATTTTAAATAATGTAATAAGTATACTTCAGTCATAAACACTTTAAAAAAAGTTTAATCAAAATCGGACCTTGTGGGTTCCGAAGTAAAAGCCTTCCTTGACGCGACTAAAATGCTGATCTAAAAAATAATCGTATTGCATGGAAGTAGGTACTTACCTAATAATAATTATCCCCAAGGAACTAATCAATTAGGTTGATTATTAATACACAACAATCAGTAATCGATATAAGAATGACAAGTATTTAGGTTAAAGCGATTTCGGATCAATGAACCAATACGTAAAAGGATGCCCTATCTTTTTTTAGCATGTATAAACAAATATTTTCACATATAAGCACATCCGGGCAAACCATTTAACTGTCATATAAAGCAAAATCATTGTTGTTAATTTACAGTTATAAATTGCAATTTCTATTTTTAAAATTTAACTTACATAAATAAATGTAAAATAACAAACAATTGTAACTGTCGATTTTTTTCTGTAATATGAACTTTCACAATCAGTTTAACAGTAACAAAGGAATAATTATTTATGGATAAAGTTCTAACAATTTATTATTAATATACATATTCGTAATATTAAAATTGATAAAGGCTATAACATGCATATATAACATGGCATAACACACACATATATATATGCCCCCTCCACCTCAATCCAAAAATGACAAAAATTTAAAAATACAATGTAAAATAGCAGACATTTATATCTACCTATTTATTTTTTTTTTAGATTTTTACGTTTTTGCGCCCCAACCTAGTTGCCCAGTGGCGGGTGTGGCGAATCACGCCCCCGTTATGGCGTTGTATTTAAAGCAACACTAATGTTTTAGGCAATTTCATCCGAATTTTTAGAATGTTTTACATATTTTATTTTATTTATTGCATTTTAATATTTACCTATAATTAATTTTGTAATTTGTAATGTTATTGCCAACACTTTTAATTTAATAAATTTAGCAATTTTAGTTTAAATTTCTTTGCATCTATGCCTCGCGGTCAAACTGACCACAGGTTTAGATAAAAAACTAGGTGACAAGCGAAATTCCGCGATTATTTTCTAACAATAAGAATTGTTTAGCTTTAGGTAAAGTTATTTTAAAATATAAGATAAGTATTATGACATAACGTAGCCATTACAGTTATGAAAAAGTTGGAATTTTGGTTAAAAATAGGATTGGCGCCGAAGTGACATTATTAATTTAAAATTCAGAAAAACACTATGCATATAAGAAGGAAAAAATGCATAACGTTTATTTACCATAAATTCGAATCGTAATCTAAATAATGTAAGTAGAAAATAAGAAAAAAGAATGCAGGAAGTGCACGTAACCTTGAGTTTAAACGGTAACCCGTTAATCCATATTCATTTAAATGAACTGACCTCGCCCACGCGACACGAATACGCTGCAGCAATCTATATTTTTGTAAGAACACGTAACGGTAGTGAAATTTACACAAATATTGTATTTAAATCTTTATTTCTTCTTACTTTATTAGACACGGACTTGCGCATATCTAGATCACTTAATAATCCAGTTTAACAATAATACGAAAAGAGCTATTATGTATATATGTTCCGTTACATCCTAATTTCCTTTACAGTTAACCATTATACTATGGCGCACGCAGAAATTAATTAGGGGTGGGGGAGGGGGGTTAGAGAACAGTTTCGGGGGAGAAAAGTTTTATAAAAAAACAAACCATTATTTTATTGATTTAGGTTAGGTAAGGTACTTAATATTCGCAAGACGAATATTCGCAATATTGTCAAGACGTCACGGCTCTAAAGTGGGTTATAACCTTCAAAATTCCTCCCTACGGTATGCCAGTGCATTATATAACGATCAAATTAGAAATAATTAATAGTGTTTACTTATATCGAGGTTTATAACAGAGACGATTGTGGCCAACGCTGTCGACCGACTACAATCCCACAAGTATATTCAAACAATAAGCTAGGTAGGTACTTACCGTGGTGGAATTGTTGAATCTTTGACTTCCGGAGCGACGTAAAGTTCCACTTCGAATATTTGCATCGTCTAAATGCACCTCCCTTCCGTCGAATCCCGACCTTCTGCTTAACTCACTTAATTCGGCTACAGGTTGTACCTAAGGATTAAGTTAATTAACGGAAAGTTGATATACAATAAGAACAGTTGTTCGATGTTTTATCATATCATGTGTTATAGATAAATTAAGGAATAGATTTTACTCAAATATCGATATTACGGATTTGAATAACGTCTCTAGAAGAAATATGTGACAATAATTTGACTTTAGAGCAACTAATGTACAATGGGCGCCTTGGAAAATGGGACACCAAAATTTGTACAATGTAAAACTGACTTTAAAACTAAAGTAGATATCGATGAAGTGACATTTGACAATTTTTAATGAACCTATGTTGATTAAACCTACCAAACGTTAAAATAAAATTTTTAGGTTCGGTACCTTACTTACTGTTAAGTAACTCCGTTTCACACTACTAAATATTCGTTAAATTCTGCTTCAAGACACGTCCCAGTTTTTATGGCGGCCACTGTAGATACCTACTAAATTTCCTTAACATTCCCTGTTCATTCATTCCCAGCGAAAAAGTTTAAAAAGAAAAGATTAAAGTTTGGCAACCTTTATGACAAATAAACGCGATAACTGCGGCTGATCTATCGTTAGAAAATTGTAAGATTTAGATGATGTGCATTTATTAATAGATATTATTTAAACGGTCAATAAATGCAATCAATAAGTTCAATCATTTCTTTTGTAAAGCTTTTTATGCATAATACTCAAACAGCTGTATTTCCATTGAAAGTTGGGCACATTTTCATATGAACTTTTTTACTCGGAATAATCCATACTAACACCTCCTAAAATATTTACTATTTCCCCTGAAACACCCTATATACATGATATGCGTGTAGGTATACGTAGAAGTATGCGCCAATAGCCGCAAATGGGTTTAAACAGATCTAAAAAAAATATTTCGCAGTTTTTGTTTCTCAATTCATTTTTCGTTAAATTTTAAGCTGACGTTAACAAGTATTATCTAAAATTGAGATATACGTAGGTAGTTATATCCATTTGTGATAACTAGTGAGTTTACATAAAGTCGGAGGACTGGAATAAATTACGTATATTATAGTATATTACTTTATTATTATTATTCAGAAATATTCAAATATTCATATTTGTTTATTATTCAAAGCATTAATAAAACGGTAACAATATTTCTAGAGACGTTATCCAATTAAAACCGGCAGAGTCTAAAAACGATTTAAAACTTTCTTCGAGTCGTTTAATTACAATTACTCTCTTTGCTCTAATTAGCAAAGACAAATAATAAACATTTTTCGCACTTTGTCCGTTAGTAGTTGAATAAATAAGTCAGATAATCAAGTAAAAATGTGTGCTTTTTTGATTAAAATATCAAAATAAGTTATGAGGAAAGATGTATGAAATTTTTAAATTTAATTATTTACTTTTTACGTCTTACAATTAAAATAGAATACAATATAATTCAAGAGATTTTTGTAAAAACGACCAATGTTAAATTGTATGAAAAATGAGTTTTAGGTATATTTGTGTTCGATATTGCGTGGACTATCATTTATTATTACAGTTATAATGAGAACAGCCGTAGTCACTTGGTTACAATGGTTGAAAGTTATAGGGTTTGTGCAAAAATAGTCATCAACATTATGAAGAAATTTTTAACGCGCGTGCCATTTCTGTTTTTGCATTATTTACGTGACATAGTGCATACTATACTACTAGTTAAAATGGCTCAAAATGATTTTTTTGATATCATAAAGCAGCTACCAGTCTATTATTCTTGAAAACTCTGAGACCTCCGTTGAAATTGAGATAGGCTTTATATTATTATTCAAATATCAGAAGAAACCTCGTATATCCAAACAAAAGATACGAACGATACTACTATTACGTAAAATTAAAAAAAAATATGAATAACACTACTTTTATTTAAAAACATTAGGTACTTTTATAATCAAAAACGACCAATGTCAAACAATTCTTAATATCTTCTGACATATTCGGTTTGTTTGCCAAATAATAGCATAAAAATACAACTATTCCAATCTAGAGTGACTAAAAAAAATATATGTATAAATAGTAAAATAGTAAAAAATAGTATGTATATCAAATTTATACATTTTTTTTAGTTTTCTGAAAAATTACACTTTTTTAAATTAAAATAACATTTTAATTTATAAAAAGAATTAAGAATTTCTTTTTCTAAATTTTTACTTAAAGTAAATGCTAAACGAGTAATAGCAAAACGCGGTCTAATTAATTATCATGTTACTATTAACTTCTCCTACAACTACAATCGACATTGTTGCATGCTGCACATTCTTTCAGCTATATTTTACTTTTGTTTATTTAGGTCCAGTTTTTAAATCGTTGCGATGGTTAACTCTAACAGTCAGTCGATCATCATAGAAACAATTGTTTCAATATAATCATTTCTATAGTAATTGATTGACGGTCAGGGTTAACTATCGCGATTAAAAAACTGACCCTTTTATGTAAATTTTCATTTAAAAAAATTTATATTTAAACACGTGTACAACTTTTAATGGGTGTAGAAATACAGCTTTTTGAATATTACGCATAAGAAATTTTATGTAAATGGCATAAATAAAAATTATTTTCGTTTTCTTTTTTCTTTTTTAATTGAAATGTTTTTCTTTTGTAAATTTCAACTACATACATAGTAAGTACGTGGTACCTACCTAATTATGTATACCTATTGTAAAATTGAAAATTTAATCAGTAGGTATTAACAATAATTGCAAAACAGATATGCGTCATCCTTCAAAATATAAACGAGATATACTAATTGTAAGTGATAACGGACATATGAAGTGATATATGAGTTTCATCATAACTCAATTTTTTTTTAGATTCTGAAACTATTTCAACGTGGTGCATTATTTATTTTCTCACTGATGTTGATAAATTTAAGTTAAAATATTTATATTTATATATTTATTTTAACTTTCGATTATCGTTCTTTATGAAAGTAGGGGAGACCGGGGTTGGTTGTCACACTTTTTACTTTTCAAATTTTTACACATCAGTTTTAAGCACTACAACGATTCTGACCGTGCTATTCTAATACTCTATTCTTCAAGTACTTTTAAAAAAATAATAACGTTCTTATATTAATTGTAATCGAACTTACATAGCTTTTTTTACAAACGTGTAACGTGTGACAACCTTCCCCGTTATGGGGTTGGTTGTCACAGGTGTTGGGGTTAGTTGTCACAGATGTTTTAAATGAGAGTGAAGAATGAATAATAATTCCAGTCCTTGCAATGCTAACCTAAATACTTAAACCCTATATAATAACCTGCATATGATTGAAAAAACCAAACATCCAATATTTCCTTCTATTAGCGTAATAAAACAAATCAATTAGAAATACAATTAAGCAGCAGCAACAATTTCTGGTATATCATAGATGATCATCGTGCCTCTCGGATTATTTACCATCCAACTGTCGATCTGGCTATTGACATATTTTTTAAACGCACCGTAGACACTTCTGTTTAACGGTTGCAGTCTATGAGAGCAATGCGGTGGGAACGACAACACAATTCCATTGTCTTTTGCATAATTTAACCCATCAATTGATAAATGTGACCCGTGATTGTCTAACACAATCAAAGATGGTTTTTCCTTTGAACATTTAGTGTTTTCTACAAAATGTTGATGGTTGTCACATGTGACAACCATACCCGTAACCTGTGAGACAACCAACCCCGCAACGCCATTTTGAATAACTAAGATCATAGCAAGCCTAACGTTATAAGTAGGAAGTTTGTAAATGTACGATAATATACTTCAAATTATCATCTATTAAGAACATGGATTGAAAGCTAACCTAGGTTAACATGCTAGCAAAGAAAAAAACATTTGATGACATCGCTAAAAGTTACTTACCACACGAAAAAATCGAAAATTGTTTCTATAATTAAACTCTGTATACCCACGGACATCAAACTATATTCACTGACTGAGCATATCCTTGTTCATGCCTGAACATGATTAGTATACTCCTAGTGCACCTAGCAGCAGAAAAATCAACCCTGTGACAACCAACCCGTGAGACAACCAACCCCGGTCTCCCCTACATAATATTTAATATAGAAAGGATTAACGTAATCAAATAATAATTTAATCGCATAAATAGGTAAGTACTTGACAACTACGATGGTAGCGATTACGTTATAATATATAGACATAAGTATTAAAACTAATTAGAAACCTATAATCAATATTAACTTTATTTAACTTTAAACCGCCATCTTATGACATCATAAAAAGGATAAAGTACGCATAAATCGAAATATCTATTTTAATTTGTTGTTTAGAAGGACCAATATCATCTGTGAAAAAATTTAGTTTACATACTTCGCTTATTCTTACACCAGTTTTATAAATTATTCAAATATCTAAATATGGCATTTTACAAATAAAGGGGTTAGAGGTTTCAGCAACCGCCTAAGTGCATTTTTAGTTCAAAATGGCTTAAGCATCTTATTGGATAACTGAAACTTAATTTTATTTAGCAATAAAACAATTCACGTGATTATTCTGATTTTTGTGTCATTTATGATTGATTGAAAGAAAAAAACCACTGTCAGACAACAGAAATAGTTGAGATTATTTTAATTCTAAAACCACCCAAGGGCACTTACTAAAGAACACGGGCAAATCAAAATTCAGAAACTCGGCAGGGCTCGAAAGCTAGTTTCTCGAGACAAGAACATTGCATATTTTTTTAACGGCCCAATCGCCGGTATTCAGTGTATAGCGCCCTTTAAACGAAAAATTATCTTACGCTATTCGACTCGAAATCTAGCAAACTATCAAAGATTAAAAAAAGTTAAGGCTCGATTTGAACTTTAGAATTTCGTTCTAAAATATAGTGATAAAGTATACCATAAATTCTTTTTTGAAAAACATTTTTCGAAAAATGTCATACTCTAGTGCTAAAGTGCTCAATTTTATCTAAGCATAAAGAAAAAACAAACATTTTCGATTTATTTTATTTTCGTATTCATTTTTAACAACCCTACGAAATAAATTACTTACACTATCAAATTTATGTTGAAAGCACAGAATAATTTATAAACTAAAAAAAAATTTAAAGGCTTATAATTCAACATTGACTTTTTGTTTCTTAGGTGGTTTCAGCCTTTCAAATGTTTTGTTTATAAAATAATAGAGTATTCGCTGTTTTTCATTAAAAATCAAGATTTTTGTTCATAATAAATTAGTTAAAAATCTTACCTTCACAATCACCGAGTCCTTCGACCGCTTGATCAGATCGATGATTTCCTCCCTAGTCTTATCTTCAACCCTTATTCCGTTCACTTCTAGTAATTTATCGCCCGGCAAAAGACCTGTCTCGTTATTGTGTTGCACTATAGTTCCGGGTTCAGCGAAAACGACCGCACGCATAGCTACACCACTATTACAATTATCACTACGTTCCATGACCATCGCGCGTCTTAATGAAAATCCAAAATCGTTTCGAGGAGCTTTTTGTCTCTGAATAATTAAGATACGTGGTTTTGGTAAAACTAGAGGTAATATTGGAGGTAGAGGTAAGTTAAAATCGTCGAAATTTGTCGTTCTCGACCACCGATGAAAACCTTGAGATTCGCCAATGGGACTGAGAGAAAATGGCGGCGTAGCGAAAGATGAATTTGTGGTATCGGTTAATGAATCAGCACTTGGTGAAGCGGATGTTATAACTAAAAGGTTATTGCCTAAGTTTGTTGGTAACGTATGTTTTTCTTTGGTGAATCCATTAGTAGAAGGTAAATTCTGATATCCTATGATTTCATTCTGTAGCGTATTTCTGATTAGATTATTGTAATCGGTTCCATTTTGTTGCGAAACGTCTTGAACGATATTTACTTTTGGTCCCTTCAGGATTCCCCGTTTTGGGGGCTTCGGGGGTACCGGAGGTGCGATCTTTTGATTTGGTGGATTAGTTAGAGAGTTTAAACTCGCTTCAGAACTATCTGATTGAGTGTAGCCGTCTTGCAGATGATTGAAAGAAAATGGGGTATTGGCGACGCCAGAGTTCGGGGAATCTACCCTTTCTAAGCTTGCTAAAAAGTCTGCTGTATAGTCTGCAGTGATACCTAATGGTAGTTTATCTTTTTCTTTGCGACGACCGCGAATTTTCAATGACCTTCTTACCTAAAAAATTCGATTTATACTTAAATGTAAGATATTGCGGACGGTTTTGATTTAATAAAGCGTTACCTCATCTAAACGAAGTAATTCTTCGGTAGACATATTAGTTCGATCCCTCTTTTGTTTTTCTTTCCTTTCTTTTTTATCTCTTTTTCTTTTTTCTTTATCTTCTTTGTCTAGTGTTGTTGTGGTACCAGCTTTTTTGATAAAGTTGAACATTTTTGTCTGTAAAAGTAATCGAACTATTTAGATAGTAAAAATAGTAAGTAAAAAAACAGTAATTATGACCAAGCTTAGATCGATTTTTTGAAGTTTATTCCTAATGTTGGTTAAGATTTTAACTAACCAATTACCTACTATAGCTTATCCAAATCTATATGACGTTCACAGTATCAACAAAAAGTTACTAGATTGTTTATTTGTAATTCGGTTTAAAGTTTGGATAGTGACATATTCTATAGATGATTTACCTGCGCACATATTAGATGGTATAAAGAAAGACTACAACAATTTATTAGAACTAACGAGGTACGAGGTGACAGCACTGTGTGAAACCTCATCATCTAGTAACCTTGTATTGATGACGTGAACATCATATTAGGTTTGGATAAGCTACATCAAATTGATTTTAATAAATTAATAAATCAATCAGTACCTACTGACGTTAGTGATTAACAATTATTAGTTAATTTAACAGGCAGTAAGATTTTTATAAAATTGGGCGTTAGTACCTAAAGTTAAATGTACATCATAATTTCAAATTAGATTTGTTCAATTAGGATAAACAATATAATAGTGAACTATAGGTATTTTATTCATAACTCATAACGCGGTAATAGTTACTCCAGTAAACTTTTTATACTGACTTATATTTCGAAAATAATTTTGTTATGCAATCTGTATTACACTCTCACAGTTCTTCTTTACTATCGTTCTGCGCAACCCAGAGGACTAGCTATGTTGATTAAGTAATAAACAAATATAATACCTATTCTTTATATAAATGTGAAAAGTGGTTAATTAAAAAAAAGTTTTTTTGTAAAAGCCTTCATTATAAAAATGTCAAAATCGATCATAGGTGCGATCAAGTTTGTGTTACAATACGAAAACGGTATCCTATGGAAAAAACTATGCACACCACTGAATTCTACCGTAAACAATAGATTAAGAACATTGATAAAATATTTCAAATTGTAAACACGGAATGAGATATACCTACATATGTACCTAAAACCTCTCTGAAGTAGTCAAAAAAATCGATTTTATGTTATGTCTCCTTCGATATGGTAAAACTTCTTGACATACAAATTCAAGGCTTTGATTAGGCTTTGATAGACTGCATATTTGTTAAAAAAGTTACAAAAATATCTAAAATAAAATCAATTTATTTTAATTTCATACTCAAATTGAACTGATGCAGTTCATTCCATGGTTTTATTTGTTGTCAATAATATTTGTAAATAAAATTGATTTAATTTTATTTAGTGCGATATTCATATTATAGATTATTGTTCAGATTCATTTTTCTAAAATATACGAAACCGGTTGGAAAAATTAAAAATAAAATTATAAGGTTAGTGATATTTTAGAAATATGAATCTGAACAATAATGTAAATAAAATATAAAGAGCTATTTCTCGTTTCAGGAAATACCTAATATGACATCGGCATTGTCAAGTCTGTCGAGTTAGTACTTTATCTACATACACATAATTATGTATTTACCTATGTTTTTTAAATAGATAACCGGTTCTTCGATTAGAATACAAACAGAAGTGCACTCCACGAGCTGATTCATATTGTTCGACAGTCTCGTATGTTAACTTATTGTAAAACTATCCCTCTAACAATAAGTAACATTGAAAATATCGTATTTTATTAAGCTGCACAAGTGAAATTAATAAATTTTGCATATTTTTTAAGCGCGTTACGTTTATAAATAATTTAATAAAACTTACGCAAAGGACGCGACTTTTTTGAACATGTGGGTTATAGCAAGCAATAGAGATTATAGAAAAATGCATTCTAGTAAATCCAGATTTGTAAATACCATTAAATTGTAAAGTACCTAGTGAGATTTTCAACATTTGAAGACTGTTCTGTGGAAAGAAACGTTTGACGTTTGTCTGTACAAAAATTATGATTGTTATAGGAAAATATAGGTAGTTTAGTAACAAAATAAGTGGTTGAAAGTAATACAAACTAAATAAAACTACCATTACAGAACAATAAAATAATAATTTCCTTCATTTTTCCCGACCTCCTAGTTGGTAGACCTGAAGAGTTTAAAAGTCTATTTTTTTTCTGTAAGTAGGGTATATATAGATCTTTAAATTTTTAAATTTAGGAAACTAATAAGAGTTGCAATTTGACATTTTGGAAGTAATGGTTTCTGGTTACGCCCTTTCTATTTAAAATAATTTTAGATTTCTACTTCTTCCGATTACCCCGGAAATGGATACCAACTTTCTTATTTTAAATAAAACACCCTAATTTTTATTATTGCTTTGTATTCCCGAGATAATTATACGAATTTTTATTCCAATATATATTGCCTCTAAAATTATCCCTTTTGGAATTATTTCATGTTTTGTAAAAAAATTGACAGTTTCAGGCGATTACAACTAACCACGATACTGAGACATTTATGGATACACAAATTAAAAATTTTAGGTAAGTATTTTAGAAAGTATACTGTATCGAATGATGTATTGTAAACTTAACAAAATACCACCAAATATTTAGAAAAAAATGCCAAACTTGTTATCCGAAAAATATCAATATCTTAGTAATTTTAAATACATAGCTACCTACATTTTTCTCAATTATATTGCATTGTACGTTAAAAATTAGGTTTCTAATTTTTACTTTCTTTTTACTCTCTTTTCATACTGTTTGTATGTGTTTACTTCCCTATATCTAAATGTCATAGTTTTAGAGTTATTTTGGAAAATGTATTAACTCTCTCGAAATTTTATTTTGTAGTATTGATTATGCTACCGAAGGTGGCATAAATAAATAAAAACAAAAGAAATCATTGTTTCTTAATGATATAAAACGTTAAAATCGAAGCTCGTGGTGTGCGGTTGTAGATGAACGGAGCACCAACACATAATACTAGAGCTTGGAGTTTTGATAGAGATGGTGATGTTTTTCAAAATTTCTTTTAGGATCCCTTCATTATTTATTATTGATACTGTAATCTAGCATTCTATAGCAATAGTTATTGATTTCAACATTTTAGATTATTGAGAAACAATAAAATTGAAGACACAAATGGATAAAGAATCCATATAACATTTTTTTAGAAAATAAGATTTTTGTTGGCTAAAAACTCTCAGTGCTTAGAAATTTTATGAGATGCCTTAGAATCATTTCTGCAGATAAAATAGCTGGATTTAGCAGACGATCGATAACTTCTACTTTTGCAATAATTTAAAACTTCATCTTTGATTTGTTCAAATATTCTGTTGTTACATAGATCCTTATTCCACTTGTATCTTCAATTATTTTTGTTTTCATTTTTTTATGGCATCTTCGGTTGCCTAATAGATTCTATAAAATAAAAGTTCGAAAGAGTTAATACATTTTTCAAAATAATTCTAAAACTATGATATTTAGATATAGGGTAATAAACACATACTGTTCCTAATTTTTAACGTAGAATGCAATAGAATTGAGAAAAATGTAGGTTGCTATTTAAAATTATTAAGATATTGATATTTTTCGTATAACAAGTTTGGCATTTTTTTCTAAACATTTGGTGTTATTTTGTTAAGTTTATAATACATCATTCGATGCGGTATACTTTCTAAAATACTTACCTAAAATGTTAAATTTGTGTATCCATAAATGTCTCAGTATCGTGGTTAGTTGTAATAGCCTGAAACTGTCAATTTTTTTACAAAACATGAAATAATTCCAAAAGGGATAATTTTAGAGGCAATATATATTGGAATAAAAATTCGTACGATTATCTCGGGAATACAAATCAATAATAAAAATTAGGGTGTTTTATTTAAAATAAAAAATGGAATCCATTTCCATGGTAACCGGAAGAAGTAGAAATCTAAAATTATTTTAAATAGAAAGGGCATAACCAGTAGCCATTACTTCCAAAATTTCAAATTGCAACTCTTATTAGTTTCTTATATTCTTCTAACCAAAACTCGTCGTGTCATACTCTGTATATGTACGTATCTATAATACAGTAATCCCTGAACATTCTCGAGTTTTAACTATTCGCGAACCTACAAATGAGAAAAAATTTAACATTCGCGAGGACGTAACTTGGGTATTTGCGAATTTTTTATTAATTAATAGATATATAATTGATTAATAGTGCATTTAATTAGTTTATATTCATTAAAATGTTAATACAGATCATAAAAACATGAATGTTTTAAAACTTGAACAACAATTTGTTGAAAAAGAATTAGAAACCGATCGTTCACTGAGGAGGAGCATAAGAGGAGTCTTTAGTAATGTTTAGCTAATCATTCTCTAAAATGCGATGTTTGGTAAATTAATTTTTGTAAACAAAATTGTTTTCCGTTGAAGCCTTAGGTTATCCGCAGTAGTCAACAATATGAAAATTGCTATAAATTTTTAAATATAGTTAAATAATGAAAAAAAGTTTTTAAATTATCAGGAATCGAGGCCGCAATCCTTCTTTATAATGAAATTTATAAAAAACAGATTTGTTTTGCTAAACAATCACAAATAAATTTAAATATCTTCAGCCATCGACTAGTAAATAAACTTCATCTTTACTGCATGTATGTAATTAATATCTATGCATATATACATATTAGTGCTTAATAAAACATATTTTTCATTCCAATTGCTTTATCTATCATAATTAAAATTTCATAGAATCTAGAGCACTTTTTACACAGGAAGGTAGTCCAACATTTGCGAGGGTTTTCTAGAACGTAACCCCCGCGAATGTTAAGGGATTACTGTATTTATACGATAAAACATTTATTGTTTTGTTTTTAGTGTAGAACAGGAACAATTTTTTTAATTTCTCTGTATCGTAAGTACTTAACTATTTTCTTAATATTAATAATAATTATTGAATACATCAACTGTAGAGGTACCTACTAGAGCTCGTCTAGTTTAAGATTGAGAATGTCGATCATAATAGTTACTGTAGTAACTATACTTTTATACTTATACTATTATTAAGCCTACTATTAAGCTTGCTATTATACTATTCTTACTATTATTATTATTGTTACTATTATACTTTTTTTATAAATGTAATATATTGACTATTTCATTGTAATTCCGTCAGAAAAACTAGTAACTATAGTAACTATTATGATTGACATTCCCAATTTTAAATTGGACGAATTCTTGATATGACTTATCCAACGTGTCTGGCGACACGTCATTAATACAAGGTTACTAGATGATGACGTTTCACACAGAACTGTCACCTCGTACCTCGTATTTTGACAGTTCTAATAAATTGTAGTCTTTCTTTATACCATCTAATATGTGCGCAAGTAAATCATCTATACAATATGTCACTTTTTAAATTTTAAACCGAATTACAAATCTAGTAACTTTTTGTTGATGACGTGTGGCCAGGACACTTGGATATGTGTGAATTACGTGATAAAATAATGTTCGTGAACGTTCAAATCCATCCATTGGAACTGATACTGAATTCAAGAAATTATGTAGGTACCCCTATATGGGCGATTTGTGTTAGTGTAGTCACGTGGAGCAGTGGGGGATAATTAGACTCCACCTATACCAGTGAAACTTTTCGCCCTCCCTTTGCCACTCTAAAATCTCAGATGTCCAGAATACATGCAAAAAGGTAAATACATGACAGACAAGAATATTATTTTAATATTTCGAAGAATTAAAACTAAGTACTTACGTGCGATTAAAAAAATACGTAGGTATTAAATACCTACATTAAAAATTAATAGAAATAGCGCACGTCTTTACACTAAACAAATTAATTTTTAAAATGTTCAATTTGTTGTACGGTTTATCAGATTTGAGTTTTTGATTGCTTTAATTGACCTAATTCGGATAGATACCTACTAATTAAGTATGTACATACTTATCTACTTTATTTTTTAACGCTACATAGCTAATAACTCACTGAAATGGTGTGGAATGTCATTTAAATCCAACCCTGGCCGGAAGGACGTTATGGGCTTAAACGTACTAGTTATTTAAAAAACATAAAACAGCCGGTTCAATAAAACCAATTTGTTTAAAATTACTGTTACATCAAGTACAAAACACCAAAGTAAAGTACGTGAAGTAGGTAATAATTTATTATGCTGCCTTTAACTGTACGTTATTATCTAATTTCTATTCATAAAATCACGTATACATTTTACAACTTCGTATTTAACGGAAGTGGCTTCTATTTTGCATTACTAAATCTCGATTTTATTTTCCGGTTATTCAAATATAATAGGGTAAATGAATTTGTCGGTTCAAGTTTACTTACTATACGCTATACTATATTATAGGCTTACTATATTAGTCGCTGTACGTACTTACCTACATAAATTAAATGCATTACAGTAATAATTAATAGATAAAACTGTTTTTCTGTATAGTTAGGTAGGTACCTAGGCACATAACCTATAACTCGTCCAAATTAACACAAATCATTCCCATAATATTACCTAATTATATTTGTGATC
Source organism: Rhagophthalmus giganteus (assembly GCA_036326145.1). Taxonomy (NCBI): domain Eukaryota; kingdom Metazoa; phylum Arthropoda; class Insecta; order Coleoptera; family Rhagophthalmidae; genus Rhagophthalmus; species Rhagophthalmus giganteus. The sequence continues at coordinate 14,566,317 of JARFJA010000001.1, forward strand.
AACAAATTAAAAACATAGCTACACCTACATTTCAAAAATTGTACAAAATTGCACTTCTACAATAAACCGAAACGAAATGAAATTAAAATCAATAGTTAGCTAAGCTCAGTATTGATATTTTTCGAATAATCTATATAATCATAATTTAAACAGTAATCTCATTGAGAGTTGATAAGTGGGACAATAAATAATAACAACATTTAATAATTAGGACTCACCTTATTGTAATATCTAATATTAAGTACATAAAATATTTAGACACAAAAACTATTAGTTATTAAAAAACACACTTTAGGAACATAGCAAATTCATTTTGTTTTATTAAACGTTTAAATGAACAGAGTAACTTCGAAAAAGTAAATCTCGAACCACGACTTTTCGCAAAATTTTGACAGATACTGTGAAAACAGAATCGGTACCACTAAACACTGCATGTGTACTATTTGCACTAGTTTGTTGGTTTACATTAGACCGAATACTACCGATTTGCTATCTCTGTTTTCGATGACTAACGAATTATTAAAAAAGGAGAGTAAATAGCAGGTATTTTCTTTTTGTTGTTTTACATAATTGCCGCTAGATGTCAATGGTCATTCGTTTCAAATTATTAAAATATCAATAAAGCACTTCACCGTGACGTCACGAATGTACTAAATATAGGAGTATAATATTAAAATGACTGCCGTAGGGTATCCGGTTAGATAAAGCTTGTTTATATACGTAGACTAAAAATTAAATTTATAAGACATTATTACAATGACTACTTCTTGTTGCGTTATGGTATGCTGTAGCTTTGGAAAAAGATATACTTTTACTATTAATGCGATGCTTCTACTTAGGTAGATACATATTGTGGCGATATTTGCATACTCCCACCTTCGGTTTTAGGTTTACTTAGGTAGATATTGTGAAATCTTTAGAATATCCAGGGAGTTGATTTTTAAACATAAAATGGAATAAAATAGATTTTCCAAACATCAACGAAAATGGTGAAAATGAAAACCTTCAGGTACCTACTTATGTACCTATGTAAATCTATTGAAACAATGTTAAAAACTTTTAAGTTTTTTATGTGCAGGTATAGCTACATACCTATCTAATTTGACTGTTGTTCTTTTAGAAATAAAAGCGTTGTAAATAGGTAATGTGCTTACTTTTGCTGATTACGAAATGAATTGTTTACGTATGTTTAATTACCTATAAGTAGGTATGTACATCATTTTTTTAAATAATTTCGTTTTCAGTCTTATTTAGTTTTATAGTTAGTGATATACCTATGGCCAATTGCAACAATCTATCTTAAAATTTAAGTGTAGCTTAACAACCTAATTTTCCTTGGATACCACTGGGCATCCCATGATAATTTATTCATAGATCATTTATATTTAAGTTACACTTAAATTGTAAGATGCGTTGGTGCAATCGGTTCCTAATATATTCATATCCTGATGACTTGGACAGGTCGAAATTAAGTATTTCGTTTTACACACAGCTACTGTCTACCTGTATCTAATATCAGCGTAGTTACATAGAAAAAAATTTCGCGAAGTGTCACAAATATAAATAATAAATTCGGCCACAAATAAAATTACATAATATTGCTTATTTCAATAAACTTCGTTGCTTGAGATGTTCCAGGTAGATATTACCTATAGCGAACATACACAATATTACTATCAAACTTGCTTATTACTTGCATATACGCATTTAAAGAGATGGCAAACCCACTTTTTGGAAATGTGTCATTTGTAAATAATATTTAGGTAAATAGGTAGGTGCCTAATAAAAATTAATAGGTAGATAGAGTGCGATAATATTTATTTTTGTAATATAAGTACTTACGATGTGAGGTAGCGGTCGACATGTCATCGATTGTGATTTTCTTTCACATGGTAGATCTACATAAAAAATAAGTAGAAGGTGTACTAGCGTTTGTGCGAATGTGCCTTGGAAATAGTACTTTTTGATGTTTGAAAGTACGTCTTTCAACGAGCGCCCTGGGATTCGGCGATTTACCATCTAATAAACAATATTTACGTTTATTCGACAATATTTATGTTATTCCTGTGATTAGATGTAGGTATATCATCTGGATCGTACGTACATTTTTGAATTGAATTTTGATATTCTGGATTTAGCTCTTGTTTATTCTCAAACAGTGTTATAGCGAAAACGAGTTCAATCATTTATATACAGGGCGTTTTAAAAGCAAATTTCTAAAAAAAGATGAGAGAAAAGAGGCGTTATTTGAAAAGATATAACAATAAGTTGTCAATAACTTTAAAATAAGTTGATCGGATTTAAAAGATACTCTAGAATTCAAATTTTCAGAATGATCGAATTACCGTATCCCAGGCAGCTCGTTGAGGACGTACTTCCCTCTATTTATTTTTTATGTAAATTTCCGTATGAAAGAAGATCACAAATTGTAACATGTCAAGCGCGACCTCCTCTAGCTCCTCCTAGCTCATGTTTTTCCATAGTTCTGTGAAGGATATCCTCCCTCCCGACATAAATAAAGTTTGGGCTGATTTATAAACAAAACATTCTATTTTTATATAAGTACATACCACACACCTAGAGACTTAATTTTATTTTTGTTCACGATCAGTTTAGGTTAGAATTTTGAGGAGATCTTGTGTAACATACAGTTAAGGGTAAGGTGACACTTTAATCGTGCATTCTCCGCATGCATTTGTTTATGTCTTCTGTATGAGTTCGCTGAATCATCGACGCATCGCATCGCATCGACGATTTTTGTTTACATACATATACCATATTTAAGGTATACTATTTAGGTAAGGTAAAGCTATTTTTAGACGAAAATTCACAATTATTGCCTTCGGACGCTGAGTATATTGTTATTATGTTTACTTGTGGTGCGTTACTAGATGGTGTTATGAAGAATTTGAGCGATTCCGACTTCTTTCCGAACGGCGGATTTCCACCTCGATCGGAATGTTCCGAGATCTCATGTAAGTATATACGTAATTGTGTTGAATAAGTATTAGATGTAGCAGATAATAAAATTAAATGTTTCTTTAATTAGATTTTTGGAGAATGTAGTCACGCCAGAAGCTGGAAATACTTATTAAAATTTTAGCTAAAAAATGCAATTCTTGGAATAATTACTTAAATAGTAGGTACCTACCTGCGAAAATGTCCCTGTAGTACCGATGGGGAATCTATCGCCGTTGATTTTACGTGGTTCTTATTATCTTACAATACATTCTGGAACACCTTTTGCAAAAAGAAAAGGTGTACAAATAGAAAATTAAAAAAAAAGGTTTTCGTTAATGCGATATTTTAATTATGTAATATTTATTAAATCAGTCACTTTTCGTTTTATTCAATAATACCGCGCATTATTAAGTACCTACATACATTATGTATGTATATGCATTACCTAAAACACACTAAGACGAAAAACTGATTATAATAATAATAATGATATCGACGCAGTTTTTGCAGAGTAACTTAACCTACACAAAGTAAATTTTACAGGAGAGCACATTTTATATTGTCGCGTAGCTATAAACAGATACGTTTCAAATCGATTTTTTCCGCCGAAAAAATCGGAATATTGTTATCAGATTTTAACAGATGATGTCTTTGTTTTAGATGCATAAGAAACGTAGTCAGAATAATTCATTTTCGCAAAAGTGTGGATTAAGCCACTCTGCCAAAACTCAATCATGTCGAATTATTATGCTGATAAATTATAAATTTTTAACTTACAGTTAACTGCAATAAATTAATGTATCAGTAAAAGAAAATTTGCATCGATTTTATTACGATATAGGTACAGCCGCATACAAATTCGGACTTATCTTATTTTGCGATAAATAACATTCATTCGATTGATATATATATATATATATATATATATATAGATAGATATATATATATATATATATATATATATATATAGATATATATAAATATATATATAAATATATATATATATATAAATAAATATATTAATATATATATGTATATATATATATATATATATTTTTTTTTTTTCGAGTATTAAAGGTTTAAGGGTAGTGTACATATTAAAAATACGGTAAACTGTGTATAAACATAGTTTTGTGCTTACAAAATTTGTAGGTACCTATCCATAATTAATTATTCATATTCGAATTATGCGCCAATTATGATAATCAACAAAATGCAAAAAAGCCCAACGAAGAGATTCAAACGATAAACTGAAATAAACTAATTGGAAAAGCATGCGTTTGCATATTATAGACCTTACGTTAGAATTACACCATTGTTAATAATAATAAAGACGGATTATATTGCAGTTCTTAGCCATGTATGCTTAATTTTATATAATTTTGTAATACCTAGACCGTTGTCTTTTATTTTTCCTTACTTATTACTTTTAAGATTACCGATTTTTGTTTAAAAATGAATTACGCGGTATTATTTATTTGTAAATCAAGCTTCGTATGCCTGCAAGAAACATACATATATAAGTAGGTACACACACAATCATACTAGTATCGCAACATTCGATAGCTACTGTAGATAAGGATTATTGTAATAGCAAGGCTACAACATACAAAGTTGTAAAGTGCAATATGTTGGTCGACGAAAAGCTTTACGCACGATATATTTTTGTATTAAATGATTTTAAAAATATAAGTTGATTGTGGCTAAGATCTACCTACGTTAATTATTTTATACATTAATTTAATTCAATATACCTACTTAATAAATAAGAGTACTGTTATGTGTGCCAGTGTTGTATGTAAGTAAATATCTACATTTACGTACTACGTAAATATGGATGCACGGGGTCGAAATAGGGTGGAGGTGAGGGTAACAGACTGGACGCGATTTTCGGACGGAGATATGTACCTAGGTACACATTTTTGGCCAAAAATACGAATTTGTTTCAATTTATAATTTCTCCCACAACCAAACTGTAATCAAATACCGAGAAAATCTGTTTTGTTATGCTCTCAATAATTTACAAAATAATTATTGAAATTTATGTGAAACAGATATCTACTGATAGTCGATACCTATACCTACCGATTATAATATCAGTTTCTTGGATAGTGTAATTTTGGGCAATAGTAATTTCGAATAAAGAATCAACCGAGTGCTTAGAAACGTTGCATTATATTGTGAATTTCAATGTCAATAAGACGCAAGTCTAAAAATAGTTTTTCAATAGATTCCGTAAAAATCAAAACAATTAGGTATATGTGCGTTCACGATTCGAGTGGTCACAATAGATGATTTTTTAAGTATCTTCCTAGTTACATTAAGATGATTTTTTGACGATTTTAAAATTATCTGCAAGAAATAATAATATTAATTAACAAATGGTAATGACTCCGTTTCAATTAGAGCTCATTTTCTCGTTTTCGAATTTTGTCTAATTGTAAGTCCATAAATCTCTAAACGATCTATGTAGTAGTAAGGTACGTATTTACCTATATATTAATTTACAATTTGAGCAACAAGGGATGAATAGAAAGAATTCAATGTACAAGTACATATGTACGTTTTTCAATGCATTTATACCTATAGGTACGTATTTACATATCTTACGGGTTAAAAAAAATATAATTTGTATTATGATATTCACTCCCAATATTTGGTGTAACGAATAGCCAACAGCTTAATGGTTAAAATAGAGCAAGGTTAACAATACCAAAATAAACAGGAACGTTAAATTTTCGACCGTCGCGTCATCTACAACTTTTAATTGTAAGACGGAAAAAGCCCACCTTTTTGAAAATCACGGTCCGATATCGCCACCACAATGATGGAAGACAAGGTCTTATGATTTAACTTAAATATTTTTAGAATTAGGCCACACACATAACATTCAAATACCTATTTACTTACAATAACTTCCTAAAATATTTAATAAAATTAATAAAAATTGTAAGAAAAAAATGTATCACATATTATATAGGTACATCAAATTGTTTAGAATGCCATACAAAATACTATTAGTAAAGTTAAAATGCTAATAATATTGTTATTTAAATTTTTGAAATTCTTTACGTAATTGTTTTATTAAATAAAATGTGAAATTTAAAATGAACTTTAATAATTTTATGTTTGTTTCGTTGCTGACGTTTTTCATAGATAGTAGCAAAGGAAATATGATTTATTAGTTCAAAAAATTATATTCTTTGGTTACCTACTATTATTGTTATTATAAAGGTAAACAGTTTTATTTTGGTACTATGATAAACATTTTAATGCAATATCTTTTTATTTCATTGTAAATATTTTTGTTGCAAAAGTTACGAACAGATCATATTTTAGATTCCTATACATAAATACCTATTAAGTATATTTATGTAGGTATACTTGCTCATACCTACGAATAAACAAATACCTATCAATTTTTGTATGATGTCATTTTATAGGTATCTATTGCGAAAGCTACACACAAACTTCGATAATCGTACGAGAAACTAAATTTTACTTATGATATTTATAAAAATAAATTTGAATTTAAATACGTATAGTGAATTAATTAATAATTATAGTATCTATTGATAATAAAGCAATAACAACTTTAATGATAGCGAGCGCATGAACAAGTTTATGTAATAATAAATAAATATTATGTTATAAACTGAAAACCATAAGCATAATCACCTAAATAACCCCCCCGAGGAACACCGCATATCTGCGTATCAGTACAGTTGCAATTAAAAGGGTTTGATGTGCAAATGGCAAAAAACTGTCTTGTTTGAATTCGGGAAAGTTTCTATTACCTACCGAACAATAATTCGTGCAGCCTTGCGATAACCGATAAATGTGAGTGGGCCTTCAAACGTCTTAAAGTTTTATTTTATTTATTTCATGTAGGTATAGTATCGCATACCTATACATATAACGAGTAAATGTAGGTACGTAATTCGTAGGTAATTCGCGTATAGGCAAGTAATTGCTAGGGTTTATATATTTAAGTTATCTACTTTTAAGGCAAGATTAAATTATCTATATCGTTTTTGCATCAAACTTGACTGTAAATAATATTTACTGGTTTGAAAAACTGTGAAAAACCGCGTTCAACAAAATTATCGCTATTGATATGGTTAACAAAATTATTAGAGCAATAGAAACGTTTGTCGTTTTTGTAAAAAAATATAAAGAAGAGTGGAAAACCAGTAGATGAAATAAAGTAGGTAAAAAAAATGTAAATTTAATAAGAACGAAATGTAGTAGCTGTGAGCGTATAACACGTTGGTAGATTTTAAGACCCAATTTAAAAGAAAATCGCGCAGGTATTATTTGTTTGGTTTGGATGAATTTTAAAGCGAAATAATTTTGTTACTTATTTTAGATATTTACTTACTCATCATCTCAATGTAAATTCCCAAAAAAAATCATCTATTGGACACTCGAACTGTGCACACTCGACGTTGATCTAATTCTAACGTACTTATCTATTAACGGCGTTTTTAACCACAATGAAATTTTGAAATAGAATATATTGAATTACATTCTTGTACAAAATCTTGATCAATGTAAATACGTTTGAATGTGGTTATACTGTCTGAAAGCTGGCAATTTCAACGTATAAATAGTTATCACAAATAATATATAGGTACGTTTGCAGGAATATGAACATCGGCGAAATTAACTTTAACATTTGGACTTTTTGGTAGGGCTTATAGAGGGAGATTCCTGAAAAAGAAATTGTGATTATATAAACGCGTTACAATAGTTTTTTTTTCAAATTCACCAGATCTAATTCGTCTAATGATTCTAGTTTAGCTATAGGTGCAGATTTTTCGTCTTTATCACATTCTTTCAGTAACGTATCGGTCCACGAATCTTGACCTCTTTCGTAGTCGAATGCTTTATTGAAGGATGCAAACCTGTAAAATACATTAATTGAAAAAATCGTCTTTGTACGCTTACAACATCTGAATTTTCTTTTCTAATTTCAGTTTTAATACTTATTGTTAGATATCTAATGTTTTTTTAGTTTTAGTTTTCGGTGGGTAACGTAGCATATGTAGGTAGTACCAACCTGTGCAATGCTTCGGAATGTTGATTTCTCGACGAAATAGGTTTAGGTTCGCTTACGGATCTTTGGAAGGTGTATTTAGATTTTTGAAGGTCTACCGCAACATTTTCGTATTCTTGAACCTAAAAACGAATCTTCGATGAAATTCATCGCGCAGAAAATACGATATCACCACCAACCTCTTGTTTGAAAGCGGAATCCTTAAACGTTTGTGCTTGTAATAAATTTAAGATAACTCTAATGTCTGTAACTAAATGTTGCTCTAAAGATTGGACTCTTCGATTAAGTTGATCTAATTTATAATTAATATGTTCAAATTGGTTCCTACTTAAAACTAATTGATTAGAATGTAGTTCTAAAGTGGAATGTTGTAAAGAGGATTGTGCAAATTTTGCAGTAGTATCTGCAGTAGGCCCACTACTTAAATTATCCATATTATCTAAATTTCCTAATCCTAATGTGCTAAGATCAGTCCTCTGAGTGGTAAAATCTTCAACTACGTTAGACACCGGCTGTGTTAGCGCTTGTTCCAGTCTTTGAGATAAGTCGTGAATATGTTCTTGAGGACTCTTATCGTGGGTCTGCACGACGTGTTCCCCAATCTGAGGTGGACTAGGACTGTTCGTGTAATAGCTCGTGCTACTTGATATGGGAATCGAAGTTTGATGCATCGTTATGGACTGCTGATGCGTTAAAGCAGGGATGTTATCTTGGTATGCGCCTATCGACGATTGTCGACGTATTGTTCGAATTCGATGCGTCGAGGGCGATGTTGATGGTGCTGAAACGAAAGTAGATAGGTATAGATAGTATTTTAGTTTCTGGTGCAACCCTAACACTCTAAGCAGATTTATTTCGAATATACATAGGAAGGTACGTACATATATAAAAATGAAAACATTAGCGGCAAAATCAAGCATTTTGTATGGCGGAATTTTGTATGTAGGTAGTGTTAATTGATACACGACTAACTTTTCAAAAGCGCAATGAACTCGGTGATAGATAACAAAGAAAAAATAAAATTGATGTGGCGGCATAAATTACCTGCATTAAAAATGACGATGTGGTGATATAACGCTGTATTTATAAGAAATACGAATTAAAAATAATACAAGTAAAAGTTGACTAATATAAAATAATTTTATTAACACATTAAACTCTATGGAAATTTTCATTAGATTGTCTTTTCGTTTATACATTATACATAATAAAATTATGTATACAGGACAATTCAAGAGGAAAGGGAAATCTTTTAAAGACGTGTTAAGAGAGTCAAAATACGCAAAATAAGCTAATATGTTTAAATCCGATTTTCATCAGTTACAGTGATAAAATTAGGTCTAGATTGTTTTTCATTAAGCAATCTAAATGTAAAAAATTAAGCAAAATTTGATTCAAAAATAAATAGACAATATTGCTTTAAAGAAAATTGTAAAAAATAAAATACAAATTAAAAATGTAAAAAAAAGAAAATAAAAAAATAATGCGAAAATACTTTTTATATTATCCTCTGTCGTCGGCTACTTATCTACTTGTTCCGTTACTGACGGCGACCGACCTATAGTGTTTAATGCGTTAAATAAATCAGTAAATCAACATGATTTTGTTGTAAAAGATACATAACTTTAAAAGCCAATAAGTAATATTAATAAAGTACATTAGGTGCATTCATAAATTTCGAGATAGAAAAATCTACCTAAAAGTATTATGTCGTGTATCTACTTTATAGGTAATTCGAATTATAAGTTTATATCGCATTATATGTTTTTAATTTTTTTGCCATAATATGGTTTCTGGATTCTGTGAATTAAAGCACCAATACAAGAATACGTAGGTTCCTACCTACGAGTACTTGTTCATGTCTGAACATAATTGGGTAGGTAAAGAAAATGAAGGAAAATGTTTCTTTATGAATTGTTTTAAGTTACTATAATTAATTAAAAGTTTATTCCTATAGTTACAGTAGGAACGACCATTTTAATCGATTTGATTGGAGAGGTGACGTGCTGGTCATAAATGCCTATTAGTTCATTTACAAAAATTTATTTTACGGTTTGTAAAATAATTGTTAAAAATATCGAGAAATATATAGAAGTTTTTCATTTATTATTTCTTCAAAAGACTATTTTTTAAATGTTATTTTTTTAATTCATACCAAAGTTAAATGAAAGCAAGTATGCTGTTGTGTATTTCAAGTACGTGCGTGTCAGTTTAAGTACCTACGATTAAAATATTTCAATTAAAAACACTGCAACATACATACATTTAGATAAATGCTTTCAAGAAGAACAGGCTTGTGCAGATTTCATTGTATGCCTATATTTAATCGTTCCTTTCAGAAAAATAAATTGACCACTCATAATTAGTTTTACTACTGCCAAACTCGTCAGCCCAAAATTTGTATTTATTGTTCTGAAAGGCACAACACGTGAAAACCTTTAGTGCAATTAAAAACGTACCATTTTATATTGAAACGTCACTTTAACTGCACTAAAAATTCGTTATAAAAAAATCGACATTTAACTTACCTATGAGTGGTTGGTGAATGCTTTTGTGTGACCTTAGATCTGGTATACTTCGTTTGAGGTGAGAAAACATGCCTAAACACATTCAATTGTTTTATTTTTTATTGTTATCACAGCGTGTCTTAAACTGTGGTATTAATAAAATATAAAACAAGTTTAAAATTTCAAACAATCAATTCAAACTTAATCAAAAATGCATTTAGAGGCAAAATGTTATTACTAGCAGGTCGATTGAACGACAATTTAATGAGACAAAAATGTGCAAAGATATGGTTATAAACATATGAAAAATAGGCATTGCTTTATAACGTGAGGTATTACCCTACGTTTCTTTATGGATAACAAATAGATAATTGTGTTAATATTATTTGTGTTGACAATATTTAGAAAAAAAAGCGCGAAATGTTCCATTTAGAATTAAGGTTTTCATTTTTAAATTCGAAAAATAAATAGCGAAAAACAAATCAATAGCTGATTTGTTTTTCGCTATTGTTTTTTTATTTTTCAATTAGAATGGATAAACAATTATGTAGGTAGGTACTTTATAAAAGAAGTCACAAAAGATAACATGTTCGATAACGAACGAATTACTAACAAAGAATGAATTCTTAAATTAAATGAGATTTTTGTTGTAAAATGAATATTCGATGTTACTGATTGTTTTCAAAATATACATATTTTGAACTACGAACGTTTTCAATATAAATATTTATATTCAATATAATATTTTCTTTAGAGTGTTTTTAGTAAACTTGATGACAAACGAGTCGGCGAGATTTGTCAATTTTCTACTTTTATGTGCCTACTTCAATTTCTTCTTATGGATAATTAAATACCCTCACGTAATACCCCAAATTAGTAAAAGAACCTATTTCTCGTTATCAGTTTTTAAAATTTGTTACCTTAGAAAGAAATCGATATTTTTTGTTTTAAGTGCATCTAAAGTCTGTTGAAAGTGAAATGCAGGTACTAACAATTTGACTACTACAAATAAGTGAAAATGTCAATATTTTAGTTGATAGAGAATTAAGCAAACCTACTTTAGCTTACATACCTACTGTTAAATTAAAATTCAATATTACCAGTAATGGAATTCAAAGTTGTCGATCTCCGTTTTTCTTCGTAATCCAATTTCATGGGCGTGACATCTTGACCTGCTTTGTCCGTCGAAAACTCCAAAATTCCGTGACCTAATATTAAATTTCAATGATAATTTGAGGTATCTAAACGAATTATATTGACATCTCCTACCCGGTTCAGATTCATCGCTACCCTGTGATTCCTGCCTACCGCCTATAGATGTTGCTCTACTAGAATGACCATTAGATCTAGCATTAAATCCTCTAAAAAATCTACTTTCCTTATCATGATGTTGCGTGCGATAATAGCGCGATTTTGGTATTACGCCTGCTTGTTCCTCCTAAAATTGTCAGATTTGTATTGATTCTCGGCCATAAAATTCAAAATAGTAGTCACTTACGTCTCTTAAATTAAAAGTAATTTCTAAATTGCTTATAAAACTGTTAAAAAATTCTGGATACAGTTCTAGAACGTCCAATAAGTCTTCCCTGTGGATTTTATGTAAATCACAGTAGGTTAACGCTCTTACGTTGCAACTTGATTTTCCTACAGTGGTATTAACACACGGATTTTCTCCGAAACTATCGAATTTTCCTAAAGCGATCGAATCGTGATTACGAGGTACTTGAAAAACAGTTGACGTACCTAAAATAGCCATCACAATATCATCTTTCAAAATTTCTATTGAACCTCTTGATATAAAGTAGAGCGAAGTTAACACATCGCCTCGATGTACTAAAGTGTCACCCGGTGGTGCGTGTGTTGTCTTGAATTTTAATGTTAGAGCTCTGAAAAATGACATCACCTGTTGAACGTTTACAAATTAGGTTTATAACTTTTACACGGTAAACGTTAATCAAAAAAGTACAATATACAAGATATAATAGGAATGAAATGTTCAAATCTACATATAGAGGGTGTTTCAGAACTTGTGTTACAGAAGAATATAGAGAGCACAAAAACAAACAATTTTCATTAACAATTAACGACTGATTAGTCGTTGTAGTATTGTATTCTGCACTCTTGGCTCACATTTTGGCGATTACGCTATCACTGATTGAATATGTATAGGTACAGGCAACATCATACAATCACGCACTTATGCACATGGTCAATAGCCACAATACTACGATTTTAGCATTGAATCAGTGCACCATCGGACACACATTAATTAATAAAAACTGTTCGTTTTCGTGCCCGTATTATCCTATATATAATTTCTGAAACGCCCTGTAATAATAAGAAAATTACAATTTTTAATGTTATCTATCATAATTTTTAGGCATTTTTAGGTGCTTATTTTTTATATTAACTGATGAGACGATTTTAACCATTATTGTTGTAATAAATAATCTAATATTTATACAAGTTTTTGTAGGTAGTAGGTAGGTAGGTACCTATATTCAAATTTTAAGGTTTTTCTGCATTATATGTAGTACTTAATACGATTGTCTGCTGTTTCTTGATTTATTAATCTATACCTAACCTTTATCGATTTGTTTTTTAGTCAGTTATTCTATAAATTTTATAATTTTTATTGTATTATCAAATAAACGTTTGTCTGTTTTACGAAAAGAGGACATCTTTTAGTTTCGTTCTATTTGATTTAGTAAATGATCAACATGTTAGATTGTTTCTAATCGGGAATGGTGAATGTTTAAAAGGGAATATTTTAATCTAGGTATAGTCTAGTGTATATCTACTACAGAAATTATATAATTAGTAAGTACTTTTCTAATGTACCTAGTATTAGCTACCTACTAAATTTAACATAAATTTAATGACTAATTTATCAAAACAAATCTATAAAAAATGAAAGTTCTATTATTTACAAACCTTAAACATCCCGGACTCGCTCCATCAAACACCGAACAATTTTGAAGCAAGTTTCTGTTCAAATGTAAACATATATCGGCTTGTAGACATTCAGGAAACCCCTTCAAAACGGAATTCATATCTATGCCGTTGGTATACGTCCAAGCGTGCTGAAAATACTCTTCCAGACGTTGCCTCAACGGATTTGGAATTTGATGAAATCGAATAAATTCTCTTACTCGAAGCATCTGCGTGTGATATCGAGCTGTGCCGGAATACAAACGCTGAATGATCGCCGAAACGTTACCAAATATACTTGCATACATTAATGCTGAAAGTATCAAATAATTATTAGCGATATGTAAGTATAAAATTTTGAGGCAAAGCTTAAAGTTTGTGCAGATTAATCAAATATAATAATGGTTTTTTACAAAAACTAGTAGGTAATATATTTTTAAAGCAGGTCTTGTTTATGAACCTTAATATCGGTGCTCTATCAATCATAAAAAGTCTATCATATATAGTATAGGTAATTGAAATTGTGGTTTAAAATTTAGGTTAAACACATTTTTGATAAATTTTCTCTGAATTCTTTACTAAAATGATTTTGTTTTAAAATAAATCTTTTTCTGTTTTCCTAATTTTTTCAATTGAAAACATCAGATTTATTGATCAGAAAAGTTTTATGGGAATAAAGAAAATAAATACGTAGATAAGCTATTCGATGATAACATTTACTTATCCGATAATACTTATCTACCTACTTAAAATATTTAAGTACATATATATATATATATCAGGGTTAGTTAAAAGTATGGAGACGGCGATTTATTGTCGTTAATATTCATTTTAGGAAATTATGTTCAATACAAAAGTTTGTTATGAAATTATTATCTACATTTGAGAATACTTGAATTTTCTTTTTCCTCAATTGTTTTTAAGTTACGACGTCATCGATATTTTTTTGAAATGACAACCTATATTTCTGATTATTGATTTCGATAGTACATTCTATTCTCTTTTCAACGGTATACAATTTTCAATATGTTACATTTGAAAAAAATTGAGAAAAAGTGCCTTAAAGATCAAATATTAAAGATCCATTAAATTAGCAGAATTAATTAACACGGTAACTAGACTCATTTATTTGCAATAAACTTATCTTATCAATAAAACAATCTTTGTTTTTAATGATAAGATTGTGACTGATAAGTTTATTGCAAATAAATGAGTCTAGTTACCGTGTTAATTAATTCTGCTAATTTAATGGATCTTTAATATTTGAACTTTAAGGCACTTTTTCTCAATTTTTTTCAAATGTAACATATTGAAAATTGTATACCGTTGAAAAGAGAATAGAATGTACTATCGAAATCAATAATCAGAAATATAGGTTGTCATTTCAAAAAAATATCGATGACGTCGTAACTTAAAAACAATTGAGGAAAAAGAAAATTCAAGTATTCTCAAATGTAGATAATAATTTCATAACAAACTTTTGTATTGAACATAATTTCCTAAAATGAATATTAACGACAATAAATCGCCGTCTCCATACTTTTAACTAACCCTGTATATATATATATATATATATATATAACAATAATATGCAGTTAACTTAAAACTTACTAAATTTATAGTAAAGCATTTCACAAAAATTCTATACTAAAAGCTCAATCAGCGACCAAAATTACAAATAAATAAAACATAACTATTGAAAAGTCGCAGCCAAAAGCCAAATACCCACTTATTATTTACTAAACTTATGTAACATGCTAGCCAAACTATACCTTTAACGAAATCTACTTACAGCCAACTAGCATAACGCATATCGTAAAGATCTTTTCGGCATCTGTATTTGGAGCAACATTTCCAAAGCCGACACTAGTTAAGGAAGTAAAAGTAAAATACAGAGCTGTGATGTATCTACTTTTAATGGAAGGTCCTCCGGTATTGTTTGAAAAATAAGGCTGGTGCGTGTGTTCAGCTAAAGTATCTAACCAACCAATTTTTGCATGCAGTATAGGTCTTTCAGCATTTCCAATAGCATACCTATAACAGAAATAATCCATTAGACATTAGGCATGAAAGAAAATATTTTATTATTGTGTCAATATTTTATGTAGTTCAAAGTAGATAATTTGCGAAAATAGACAATCGGCGCATTCAGCCGAGAAAGCGCTGCCTTGGCGCTGCACATGGCACAACTGATGTCATACATTAACTATAAAAATAAAATTGTAAAACGCAAGTAAACAGCGGTTCAATTGAAAGTATAAAGCGATTGTGATGCGATAATTATATTTATAATTAGATACGATAATTAAGGTGTGGAAGCACTAACATTCATTTTGTTCTTCTCGACTAATTGTAAGTAGTGGAGAAAAAAATTATTTCAAATTGCCCCGCCAATTTCACACTAGTTGAACCTATCTGCATATCTCAGAAATAAATAGGTAGGTACGACATTCGTTAATGCTCTTTTCTGCTCAATAAATTTTCGAAAAAATTAACGGAAATTGCTAGTGTGAATTTAAGAGGGCAATTTGAAATAACGTTTTTCTCAAGAATTCGTTTACTTTTTGAAAAATTTAAAAAACAGCAAAGAGCGCTAACGAAGCGCACTAACCAAGAAAAAAATGAACGTTAGTGCTTCACCTTGCCCTGTCAACTTGCCTACACCTGTTGATTTATTAATATCGAATACCTATACCTATGTAAAAAATCAAGGAAACGGAACAGGACGTTCTAACTACAATAAATTAATACCTACCTATATGTTAAACACCTACCTACGTATTGTAACATTTATTGTTCTCAATTTTATTAAGAATTTTAAAAAATATTTATATAAGTATCGATTAAAATATGAAAATAATTAAACGATTAAAATATCAGCTTATTGTTAGTCCAGTTTAGTAACAGGATTAGTATCAATTTCTCATTTTGCCCTTACCATATGCAAGCTAGCCAGTGGGCAATAAGTGCAAATGTGGCCATGAGCAGAAGTAACACCGCTGCTCCATATTCGGAGTATCTGTCTATTTTCCTCGCTACCCTCACCAACCGCAATAGTCTAGCTGTTTTCAGTAAACCTATTAGGGTCGTTGTCTGAAACAAAACGATATCTATAGGTTAATTTTCTGAAGATGGTATTGTAGTATAGTGTCTGCCAAAATAGCTTTTAATTAAACTCACATTACAACGCAAACCATTTCCAACTACTAAAGAATTAAAATGCTTTTAGCTATTGTTTTATTGCATGTACTAAGTACTTAAATACTAAATACTTTGATGATGTAAATGCTGCCATACACTCTCATAATTTAAGCAATAGCGTAACTTTTCCACATTGACGTTTCCTTAAAAACAAATAGGTACGTCGATCGGCTTCTCAAACGTAATTCAATAAATGAAAGAAAAACAATTGGCACCAATTTTTAATATTATTATATTATTGCTCCACTTTATTTGGATTTTTTTTACTTTATTCTGCTTACTCGATTGTGCTCTTTACAATAAAATAAAAAGAGAGCAACTGCCAAATCGAATACGTTTGAATACTTGTTCAATGCCGAGGATATTAGACTACATTTTATCCAAACCTATAAGCAATTCGCGTCATCAATAAAATGACGTTTGATGAAAAGATGATGACGTTTCACACAGTCGTGTCACCTCGTATCGGATTTTTACAGTTCTAATAAATTGTAGTAATTCTTTATGTCGCCTAATATGTGCGCAGGTAAATTATCTATAGAATATGTCATTTTCCAAACTTTAAACCGAATTACAAATAAACAATCTAGTAATTTTTTTATGGATGACGTGAATTGCATATAAGTTTGGATAGGCCGTACAAAAGGATTGCTTATCCGAGCTAAATCAATAAGCTTTCAGCAAGATCATGACGTCACGTGTCTATACCGCTACACGCGCACATACGAGTATTTGAGATATAATTTGAATTTTGTGTAAAATAAGGCGTTAAAACATACTTCTACTACATTATAATCAATATACTATAACATATAAATATTACAGATAGAAAAGGTATATATACCAACTAGAACAGAAAAAAATAATAAATTAACATCGCAATATACGCTGACAACGAAAACTTTTAATGTAACTGTAACAGAGAATTTTTTAATTCTTATCCTAAGTAGGTAATTAAAAATAAAATAATTCTTAAAATTTTTAGCTGTTCAACTTTTAAATATATTCTTGAAAACTCTGTTTTATTGCATCAATTAATATTAAATAAAAAATGCTGACATAACCAAAAATTTAATACGGCCGCTTCAAAATCTAAATAATAGTGCAATTAAAATTCTGTTTCTTATTTTAAACGGATCTTCAAACACAACAATTTATTGGAATAATTTGTCGAAACAACAAAATGGTAACGAGTCTTCACACTACCTGATTATCGGGCCAAGTTATAGATATTTTACAGCGTTATCAAGTCATAAAAATATTTAAAGAAAGATAAATATGGTGGAAGTGGCTGTTAAAGGAAAAACTGCATTCATATTAAAAGCTGAATTCAAATGATTTCACCAACCGTGAAAGTTGGGAAAACAATTTTTATCGGATTAGTCTACAGATAATATTATAATTTATCAGATTAGTTAGTCGGCTATCTCGACAAGTTGGTATTTCTCAAGAACCCTTAAAGCTATTATTTAGGGAATATAAGCTTACTTTAAATTAAAACGATAACACAAAACATTTACAAAGTAAAAATATACACTTACCTAGTAGTTTGTTACGAATATGTATGAATTGAAATTTTGATAGATTAGGTTGAGGAATAAGTGCTTGTAATTGTATTTCATCAAGTTTTTATCCAAATTTGAATTTCATACTTATTTTCGAATGTTATAGTATATGTATATAAAATTATGTTATTATTTTTAGCATTTTCACTAAAAGTCGAAATAAAATAGAAATCTCCTAAAGAAACTAAACTATGATTATAATTAGGTACTAATAAGTACGACTGAATTCCTGCAGAAATAAATAAAATTAATACAGATCAAGACTTATTAATAATCTAAAAATTAGAAATTATATTCCTAAATTAAGGTTAATAGGTACTAATAAGTCTAAATTAATTATAAAATCTCAAATAAACATAAAAATATTACAAAATGCTATTAAATACCGTAGTAATTTTTGAATCGCTTAGACGCGTGACGTCATAATGACCCCCTACTACGTATAAAAATTGACACATATACGAGTATAGGGAATGAGCCATCCTGTTACAGTTGACCGTCCTTGGTTCAATGCAACTTGTGAACAAACAAATGAACAAACTTTAAATTGAAAGGTGTTCAGAAGAGAAAATAGAGAATACTATTTCGGCAACTTTTTCTGCGTCAAAAATTTTGATGTTTTTTGGATGTTTTAATTCGAATTTATATAATTGCCTCCAGTCAAATACTTTTGTCATTGTTGATTTCTATAATGTTCACGTTTTCTGAATTAGGTACATATTTACATGGCTGCAATTCCAGATATTGCTTTTTAAACATGAACATACATATGTTTTTATTCAACGTTTAGGTTTTTACGTATATTAGCCTATTATACTTATTAAATTGACGATACCGCTATTTAGAGTTTATTTTAAATATTTACAGAGTTGGGTGAAATATTTTATGTACAAACCTTTGTATATACCTACATATTTAGGTATTTATAGGTTTTGCACAATTATCAAAGCTAATAATATGTTATATACAAATTTACCAAGTAGGTACATACATCTACTGTTAAGAGATAAGGTTGCCAACTGTTGATGCTTCCAGCTTGCCTACAATTTGAAAAGCAGTTAAAAGCGTGACGCGAACGCCTAATTACAAAAAAAATGAATCTGTGATTATGTGAAAGTCAAAAGCGATCAGAAGACAACGATTGCATAATATCACAAACAATATAGTGCGAGCTTAAAAGTGATATGCAATACTTGTCTACGGATTTTTAATTAAGCTACCTCGTCTTTGTCCAAGCCCAACTAGGAAAAAGAAGAAAAATCTCGGATGAAAAACTGTTTAATATGAGAATAACGTCTCGTGAATGTGTAGATATGATAAGAATTTAGAGATAGGTACATAGGTAGGTACTTATTTTTAAATGACCAAATAAATATGTCAATTGTTTTAAAGTTCCAAAGGGATATTTGTTAAAATACTTATACCTATACGGCATTAGAAAAAAGAGGGCTATTCATGATTATTATCATAAAGTGTCAGTGATAACAACTATAGCAAAATGTTTTATTAATTTATTAATCGATTACGAAATAACGCACTTTAGTAAACCAAATTAATTCTATTTTTACACGTAAAAATAGGTATCACGTACCTAGCTATGTATTTTTATTTAACACCGTTCAAATGTCCTTCGCGCGATTTTTTCGTTTATGAAGTTTTTGTATAATAGAATGTAGGTAGCGTTTAAATTCTATAATTAAGTGATGTTGTATAACGATAGTGTAAATATTTACCTACATACTGTAAATCTACTTTATTTAGTACTAATACAATTTTTAATAATTTAAACTAGAGATTTTTTATTTGTAAAGAAGTGATATTTAAACGCTATAACGCTAATTATATTATAGAGAACGCGTAGAGAATAAACCTTTTATTACTATCTAATTTATTTAATTTATTATAAAACAAAGTTGTTACAAAATTGTGTAAAACCTAAAATTGATAGGATCGGTGAAATTCTTTAGGTATTTTATCCGCTGTCTGTTACATTACCTCAATCATTTTATAAAAACAATGTTTTCGGTACCTATGTTATAAACAAAAAGAATGCTTTCAATCAATCAGAATTTTAGATTTTGACAGTTGAGAACCTATAAATACAATTATTCTAAAACTCTGATTGGTTAGTCAGTCTGAAATTAATCCGAAATTGCTTGTTGGAACAAATCTATAAACTGACTGCTTATATAAATTTTAAAACATACGTATCTATTTATTTGATATCGATGTTCCAATAATAATTAATAACATCAGAAAGAACAGATTAGGTATTGTGTTTAAAAATAACTGACCACCATTTTGAAACGAATAAAGTTAATTTTTGTAAATAACAAATTTAATCTTGCTATATTTAATGATAATAATGTACATATATCAGCAAAAAATTTAACTATAGATATGATCAACTAGGGTAATTGAAAAAGTGGCTTCAATGAATCTCGTCGTCGAAAGAATTAAAATAGTTTCATTTTCTTTAGAATTTCGCTAATAACGACACCAAATATTGGAGTTGGGTGAATTTTTAAATTTTGGTTTTGAACAGCCCTCTTAAAATTTGCCGACGCACGTAACGTAACGTATAGCGTAAGTATAATACGTATGTACATATGTATATATTTGTTTGGTTGTGTAATTGATTTATCTTTACAATTTCGACATCATATGGAGTTGTACTAGAAATACTTTGCAGAGTAGTACTACAGAGAAGTGACTGATGACTTACAATAAAAATTAGTACATTCAAGTGTTTAATACAACATACAACATCAATTTAATAGTTTCACGGATTCGCTGGAAGAACTCACCTCGTCAGTATCGCTCCCGAACAAAAGAAGGTCAAATGGAATAGCAGCAACCAAATCTATTAAAAACCACCCCTTTAGGTAATGTACAGCTATTCGACCTGGATGCGAAACGACTTCGTCATTTCCGCTCACGTATGTCGTTCTGAAGTTTATTAGAATATCTATGATGAAAGTTACATCAACTGAAAAATAAAATGTCACGCTATACAGAACGTCTTCTATTAATAATAGATAAATAGATTTTATGACGTTTAATTTAAACAATATATTTAGAAAAGCGTCGGCGAACTTGTTATTTCCGCAGATGTTACAAATAATACCTCTTACATAATTTGAAACGAAAGCAAAGTTGAAGAAGCGTTAATAAGGAAATTTATTTTAATTTCTAATAAATTAAAATTTTAGAATTTACCTATTAAATCTATAAGTACTATCGGGTCGTCTCCGTACTTTTTAGATTTTTTGTTGCTGTAGTCGGGTTCACTGAGCAAAAAGGCAGCCACGTACGGCGTAAAAATTGCGGTATAAATGACGAGGACGAGGATCAACCAATCCCAAGCGGCTTTAAAAGGCGAATAATGCAAAATCGTCCAATTGTGTAACTGCGGGTTTTGTAGTTTGTATTCTGGAAGAACATCGGCTCCCAAGGATAGAACCTGCAATTATAATAATAAAATTACATTAATTTAGGTACAAATCTAATATATGTACATACATATATACATATATACATACATATATGTATATAAATATTATATTAGGAGAATTTTAGGTAAAATGTTATTAATGTTGGTACGTCTCTATTCTATATTATTTATTTCAAAAACATATTATGTACTAATTATGTTCTTATTGGTATTAATATACATAGGTATACAAGGAGAGTGTCCTTAACAAACTCAATCGGTAATTTCTAATTACAAAATTCCAAATTTCCTTCTTTTTCCGTTTTTTAGATCCACTTCAGAATCACTTCACCCTGCATATTTAATACCCATGTAAATTTATCACATAAACATAAACATGCATGTAGAACAATTATAACACTACAAAAGTCATGCGAACGTAATGTGAGGATGTAAACATCCTGAAAATAAAATATCTAATTGTAAATGATATATTGTAATTTATTATTATTTATTATTGTTATTGTAATATATATATATATATATATATATATAATATATATATATATATATATATATATATATATATTACAATAACAATAATAATAATAATAAATATATATATATATAATAATAAATATATATATATGCTTTGATTCTTTTTAAATGGTGTATACATTCCATTATGTAAGTACCTACCTATAATTTTATTATAGAGTATGTAGGTATTCGATAGGGATGTTAAAATTTTATTAAACTGGTGCGTGTAGTTACAGCAATATTTTGAGAGTGAATTTAGGTATATAAAATGGAGGTGCATTTACTCCGATTTGCTTTATTGATTTAATTTTTAATAAATTGACTTAGGTACCTATAATAAAATTAGAAATTAAAAGTTAAAAAAAACTAATGTGGAAATCAGTTTAAATTCAAGTTCGAATGTTATGAAATCTTAGTAAGTAATGAAAAGTGAAACGTCTTGTCCTGTCCATATTTTCGATATTTTCAAAATTTAGCTATAAATTTAATTATTATTTTTTTTATAAATTTTAATGACCTTGGTCATTGACAATTAACCAGCAATTATTTATACTGTACGCACTATATAGGTAGTGTTAGTAAGACGATCACAAACATCCATGGTTGCCAGTAGGATTCGGATCCCAGGTCATTGGTTTACTAGAAGAGTGTCAAGCTCTTTAGTCCACCACGGCCTCCTAAATTAAATTATTAGTAGTTAGGGCAGTGGAATGAATATTAGTCAAATAAAATTAACGAAAATCCAATGTGAAAAGAATTCTAGATCTGTTTATACAAATCTGTACCTGAGAGGTAAATAGTCGTAACTTCATTTTTGCCATTTATAGAGATGATAGGAAAGAATGGAAGTGATCTAACATTTTAAACCGGTCCATAATATTTCGTCACATAATTCGTATCTTAATACGTCTTCTTATCGAAACTGACAATTTCTTTATAGTAACAAGAAATATGTGTCGAAATACTGAATAATAAATATTTTTATCGGTACATTTAAGTAAATTTTTTATTATTATTGGACCTTCCCATTAATTTTTACCAATAATTTATAATACATAGATTAATTATAATACTTATATAATTAAAAGATAAAATATCAGAATTATATTAGTTCACAGAAATGCATTTGATAAAATCTAGCGTCTGGCAGTAAGTTGGACACATAGGAAAAAATTAGGTAAATTTAGATATTTCCTTTTGTATACAGAGTAGATCTGAAAATATGAAATTTACTGAAAATAGTAAAGTACCTATTTTTATTTTTTAGGATACACAAAAATATTATTTTGTAAACTTATTTAGTATTACAAGACGTTATTATATATGAATAAGTCTCAACCATTTAATAAGGAAAAGTTAAAAAGAAAGGTTTTTATTCATTTTCAGTACCTAAATACTTTAATTAGTTAAACTGAAAAATGAAAATCAACTTGTTTTCAATTACAGAATCCACAAATCTAGAATAAAACTGAGGATAATCTGGCTTGTACTCTGATTAAAATAAATAAAAGATAGCAGTACCTAGTTCTAATTCAATTAAATGGCGACTTCTCCGTGACAACATATTATTTACCCATACAGTAGATTCCGCTTAAGCGTTTAAGCCGTTTTTTGGGTAAATTGTAAATGCTATTATTTAATTCTATATTATGTATCTATATTGAAAATATTTTTTTATATTATTAAATGTTTGTTGCCGTATTTGGCCGTATATAGGCCGCAGTTTTTCCCTCAAAAAGTATCTGATGAAATAAAGGAGTGGCAGATGCACGAAATATGTTGAGAATTTATGTAATTTAAGTAGATAATTTTTTCCAAATTAATATATGAATATTTGTTAGTGTGGCCTACCTATACAAGGACGCGACTTATTGTACACGATCAAATACGCTAGTAGATATCTAGTAAAAATACGAAATATTGCTCCTCCGTTTGATGAAACTTGTGATCCGTGTATAACAAAAACCCCGAATAACAAATTATGTTGTAATTATGAACAATTCTTGTAACGCAGTGAAAGAATAATAAATTGTGAAATCATTTGACTTTATAACTCAGAATTTTTAATGATCGTCCATCATGTATACGTAAAACTGCTGATAATAAATGTAGGTAGTATACCAAAAGCATATCGCCAACTATTATTTCAAATTTTTTACTATAGGTACATAATTGTGATAATAAAAATCAGTATTTACTGGCAATAGTCATTATAATATATTTAATTTTATTTACACTTATTTGGTAATATTCTTTTATATTTATATTAATATTCATTTCGATGTGATACCCCCTAAAGGGACGTTTAGGTGAACAAACTAATAAATGCTGGTCTCTAATAAACGCTAAGTTGGACATCGAAATCCACTAAATATAAAAAAATACCACTAATGAGCCTTTAGTACCTCTACAATATCAGTCAAGTTTTGAACGTGACATATTCTACCGATAATTTACTTTCATACACATGACATGACAAAAAAAAACACAATCTATCAGTACTGTAAAAATACGAAGTTTAACTTATATAACTTATATATATACTTTTATACTTATATATCACTTTTGCTTGTTGAATGTTAATTTAGTTCCTAATACTGAAATAGATATTAAATTTATTAAGTACTACCTATTCGCTTCTACACCTACGGTAGGATAAGAAGAAGAAGAAATACCTATTTACTTAGTACTACCTATTTATTTCATTATTACCTACATTAATAAAAGTTTGATCGCTTATAGCTCTGTTCCTAACTGTGTATTTGAAATGAGACTTTTTTACTTAAAATGACCTCCCAAAAGTTGATATACTTTTACACTCGTTACGAATTACCCTAAATAGATATCTGTATTATTTTAGCAAATTATTAATTAAAAAAAATAATATCTACATTAAAAGTACACTAACATAAGTATAGAATAATTTCGCAACCATTATAAAGTTAGACGCTTACGATGACGTCATTTTAAATTATCTTTATGTCCCTACATTCTTCGATATAAATATTTAATAAGAATTATACCTATAGGTAGGTAACATCCGAAAAATAACTTAAAGAATGGCATGCAGTTTTTACACAAGTTTCAAACACCAATCAAACTTACATCTCCAATATTTTTCATATTATTGTGATGCGAGGTCTTCAGATTTTTGTAGTCGGCCCCATTTAACACTATTGTATTTCCAATACCATTGCAAGGTTCTAGTTTCACTATACTTTTACGCGAATCGTTGAATCCCGTCCCTTTAATACGAACGCTGGACCACTTCGCCGGTACGGATATTACATTCGAAGCCGATCTATTTCTACCGATTTCGTATTTTAGTGAGCCGCCTAAAGACTTCCTATCTGTACTAAGTCTATAAGGAGCGTCGCTCAATTTTCTTGTATTTACACTTTGTTTCCGCGATTCGGTTCCGTCTCGTTTATCTGAAGATTTATTGGAAAGAAGGTGAATACTATCGGACTTTTTTCTGGTAGATTCGGGACTAGAATTTGTCGATGATGTTATGATCAAGGGGATGTCGATAGGTTTTAGAAGGCAATCTTCCATTTCAGCCGTTTTCAGTTTATTCGTTACTTTTTACAATTAACATTCGTTTTGTATTGTTTTCATCTACACGCTTTCACGTATTTGTTCATGTGCCATAAATACATTTCGCGTATTGTTAATCGGAATGTCAGTGAAGTTCTTTGTGGGTTTATTGTAATACTAAATATAAAGCGGCACCACAATTCTTTTGCCTGACGTCACTACATCTAAAATATTTACAAATCTCATAAATAAAGAAGTGTACACACCACGTTGGCGACACAAAAAGTTTCTATTGATCTAATATAAGTTGCTACAATCGTCCATATTTGGTGGTGCCATGAAGAAAAATTAAAAAATTTAATAAAAGATTTAAAAATAATAAAATAGTCGTAACAATTAAAGTTAGGTACTATTTCAAATACATATATACATTATTATTGTTATTGTCATTATTAATGAATAATGTAAATGTCGTCTGAAACTAGTAACAAAGACATAATTACGCTATCTTATTATCAGTTCAAGGAAAAAAATTATAGAGTTGTTATATAAAATAAGTCAAACACTTCAATATCGAAAATAGATAGTCAAATCAGTTGCTGCTATTTATGTTAGATCAGAGAAATCGATAAGATTTATGGAATTAAATTGAAGAAATGCAGCAGAACGCGAAAGACTTACATAATATGTATTTTACTTGGCTCTAAGAAAATTCCCCGACAATTCACCGACGGAATTTTCCCCGACAACAATTCTTCGACAAAATATTCCCCGACAGTAAAATTTCTCGATAAACAATTCAACGAATGGAAAATTTTCCGACAGATACGGAAACTTGACACTTGATATAGATCTTTCAATTATCGAACTGACAGCGTAGCAATGTTGGCGCCTTACATAAGAAAATTCTGGAACAAAAAACGTTTGGTTCCCAAGCGGCACAAAACATAGGGTCTAGTTCAAAATGGTGATTAAATAATTGAGAATATAATTTATTCTAGGAGGGAATGCGGAAAACGAGAGCTTTTAGAACCTGTTTAATTGTAAATATAAATTAAATATCGAAAAGGTATCAAGAAGGTAACCAGTTTTCGAACGAAATGCACTTTTTGAGACTATAATAATTAAAAGATTATTGTAAGACTTTTCACAATTATGTAAATTTCGTAAAAGTTAGTTATGTTCACTAGACGTTAGGATCAAGTGACTCCTGCGTATTTTTCTAATACGAAATTAAAATATCATTTTACAGGAATAAAATGTCAAAAATGAACCTTGTTTTCTTACAATTAAATATGTTTCACAAAGAGATTCAAAGTACAATAATTTTATTATTATTAAAAATATTAGGTAGGTAACTGATAAAATTAAGTAGGTACTACCTAAATGATTACTTATGTATATTAAAAGATGTATTAATTTGATTTTATATAAAGTTGAAAATATTAAAATTTTTAATAATAAATAAAAAGTAAATGATAATAATTGGTTAACAAGAAGTGTGTGAGTGTAGAATTTCTTAATATAGCTACATCGAATTATTAGATTGTCTATAAGCTTTTGTGTAAAATGTCAGTGAAATATTTGTACTAAAAGATATTTAAGTTAATTAATTTGGTATTCACACGTGCGTTTGTTTAATATTTCGATGATGATAATCTCTAACGTAAGTAATCCCGAGTTTATATAAGTACTTATACGTTTCCTTTTTATTCACTGTACAGTCCGTCAAGAATTTTACAATTAGACATATAATTGTTTTTAAATTCAAGCTAATTTAGAATAGTGATTTTTTATCTGTTTATATAATCAAAACACCTAGTTAATTTTTAAAGTAATTACCTACTCACAATTAGTGTTTGTTTCTAACAATAAGTCATCGAACAAATTTATAATGTTTAAACAATATTAGTGAAAATAAATTAATTTAAAATTTGTTTGTTTATTAACTATTAAAGAAATTGAATTAATTCGGTAATAAATTGTGAATTCGTTGAAATCTATTAAGTTTATTTACAACAAAATATGTAGGTATGTATAAAGCTCCTATGCTACAATGCATTATTTTAGTAATATAAAAAGTTAGATCCAAACACTTTTATTTTAATCTTTTACTTTGCTTTAAGAAACTAATATTTTTTTTATAATAGGTAATATGAAGTTTTAAGAAAATAATTTGGAAAGGATTTTCAACAAAATATTCCGCTAGTTGGCATAGTAGTTTATCTAACAATAAGATCACCAGTTTTTTAACTAAACTTTTTAATTACTGTATGTGTAATAAATAGAATGAATTTAGCGAAATTCGCAATTCATTTTAAAACACCGTAACAGAAAACGCATTCTAGTTTGGAAACTTCTGAACATTTTTCGTATCTTTACAGATAAAGTACTAATATGTATCTACCTATTTACTTGACAGGTACGTTAATTTCATTTGTTTTTATCAAACTTTTGATAATAATTCGTTTTAAAACGATCATAAATAAAATTTAATACGCCTTATAATATTACTAACATAATAATAATAATAATTAATAGGTACATATGTATTAATCGAAATCAATGAGTTTCTGAAAATATCGTTAAGAGATGCGCAACAGGTACGACTCGATAAAGTATGGAAACCCTTACCTACAACCGGGAAAATAAGAAAGCATCACTAAATAACTTGATAAGCAAAAAGCGACGCTTTCGGTTATATCAATAGCGCTTTATGTCTTTATTTTATCCGCACATTTTTCTTTTTTTACTTTGCAAGTAGGTACACATAAACCAATTTCTAATCGTTACTGGTTCACGTGCTGAAACAGACTGAATGCACTGCAGCTTTCAGGTAAATCAATAAGGAGTAATATGTAAACCTATAAATAATTCCCCAATTTTCGATTTACTGTCGTTTATAGTTTTACTCGGAATTATCCTATAGTACCTACCTACTGTCACTTTAACCGTCGATTAGGAAAAGTCAGTGTGACGTTTGTGTTCGTACTAATAGCATCGATTGTCGAAGTGGTTACTAAAAAATAAGTCGTAAAAGTTTAATGTTATTTGGGTTGCTTAACTAGATCGTTGGTGACACAAAACAATGGCAACGAAGATATTATATTGAAGCATAAACAAATAAATAAACATTATATTAAAGCAAATGCGGCGGCGCCACTGAAACATTACGTTTGTTAATCGATAGGAAAACGTTTTGATAAAATTTACTTAATTAAGCGATTTTCCTGAAAACATTACTGGTTCAAAAAACTTAGTTTTTGATCGCCACGAACGCTTATAGGTATTTTATTACAACATAAAATTCGAGATTTTCCGATTTTTGAAGTTTACTTTTTTTTATTAATAGAATATTGATTTATAACTGACCTAATTTATGATAATTTTTTATTAAACATTACACGTAAATAGTTAATATATGTAGTAGGTAAATAATAGTTATCTACCTATATGTAGAGTTTTACTAATATCCTTAATTACTGTTATCCATTTCTACAGCTATTACCAATTAATTAAATTTGTTCGTTTAACGGGTTATCAGAATCTTGAACGTTTTCGCAACAAAATAATATTAGCACGCGACAATTATGAATACGAACACGAAAATAAATTAAACAAATTGAAAATTTTATATAGATAGATATGTACAAGAAGGTATCTAATATTTTCATTTTATTCCTAGTACCTAAAGATCGTGGGCTGCATTGCTTACTAAATACCTAACAATAACTATCTACATGTTAATTTTTTTATACTGTTAAATATTTTAAGGTTTCCCCACATAAATGTTGCTTATCATTTAAAAAAAATTGGAAATTAAGAATCGATTTACCAATGAATCGCAACTGTTATTGCCGACGGATTTGTTTACAGTGTACTATTTAGGATATATCTATAATAATAGGTAAGCGTACATTGCGCCGTGGCGCAGCGAGTCGCATGAAAGCGTAAACAATCGCTGGGGTGCATTTTAAACGAGCCAATACCGGGATCTTTGTTACGTGACAATGATTGGTTGTAGAGTAATGCGCTGCGATGCGGCCCGTTCCAATTCGGCATAATGTACGCCTACCTTAAACGTGTATATTATACCTAAGAACCTAATCACTGGACGCTAGATGGAATTTATATACTACATATGCATATGTATGTATTTTTGGCGAAAGAAGTAAAGCCCTTGGTTTACGTCATCACAATTTATTTTATACGTTTGAAATTCTACAAAAAATTCCAAAACTTATTGAGCAAAATAAATGTACCTACTTTAGAAAATGACGGCTAACAAAATTGCCAAAATAATTACCTACTAATCCATAATAATAATTTATGAAACAGTAGTGTTTTTTTTTTTTAATTTAAAGTGTACCCTTAAAGATTGATTTTAGGAAAAATCGAAGTACCTATACTTCGTCCAAACCTATATGCAATCCACGTCATCAGTAAAAGGTTACTAGATTATGATGTTTCACAAGTGCATGTACCTATTTACGCAAATGTACTCTAACATAATATTGCCAGTAAATCACTAATAAATGTATATTTCATTTAAACGTAATTCTATTTTATTTATAGTGACGCATAAATTGCATCTTTAGGAATATGGTCTACTTACCTAAATGTGTATTATCAAACAACAAATTTTTAATCGTTAATGTAACGTTGTTTATTTAATGACATAAATAAATAAATAATTGCCTTCATGCAGACATAATATTCAACCAATTACTATATCGAGTTAAATATGTTCATATAATGTAATTGCGTGTCAACTCTAGATTGTGAATATATTGACTTATTCGAAGAAAGTTACTACGTATACGTAGTGTAAAGTAGAAATAAGCTATGAATTAATTTTTGGATAATAATTTCAAAAGCTAAATCAATACCTACTCTATTTATTTTTTGTTGTATGACTAAAGTCTTGCTCGTTCAAATTATGTTGTGTTCTCGCTTCAATTGTTTTAAAGGAGGCGGTGTTTTTGTCCTTAATTTCTCCTGAAGCTAACACATCTATAGTATACACATCTATTATCTATTTTAAGCTTCTCTTTATTAAATATTATGTCTATATTATAATCGTAGATGTTTTAATTAAAAAAAACTACAATGAAACGTTCTATGTAAAAAAATAATGAACGTATAGCTAAGTTTATTAGACTTTAACTTAATTTATCGAATACAATATTGCGCTTAACTTAAATTCATCTTTTTGTAGAAACTCTTCAAATCGAGTATTTAGGAATCTTATACCAATATATATCTATATAAGTTAGGTATAGGAATTATCTATATGAATTATGAGCAAAGTTATAAAGAATATCTCCGGCATTAAAAAGTTTCACAGCTACATTAGTTTGCAGAATGAATATAAAACTTATAAATCAGCATATGTAGGTAAGTACATTCTTAAGAAATAAAACTCGATTTTGATAAAAATTAAACACTATTGAAACGTTGTGATATCATCAATTATCAAGAACAATAAAATTTCAGGCAATTTTATTAAATAAAAAGTTGTAAATTAGGTACCTATATAAAAGTTTAATTTTTATAATGGATCAACAAACTAACCTTCCTAACTTTCCTTCATGGAAACTAACATAAATGAAACCATTAGATTTAAATTAAATGTGGATTAAAACTCTATGATATCTACCAATAGAATAACGTTATAATTCAACCGCGTTTTGGCAGAAGGACGTAACCCACACTTTTTGCGAAAATGAGTTATTCTGACTATGTTATACAACTAGGGTAAAGACATCATCTGTTAAAATCTGGTGATAATATTTCGATTTTATTCCACCGGAAAAACTGATTTCTATTTCCGCGAAACGTATCTTGTTGTAGCTACGGGACGACACAAAATGTGCTCTCCTATAAGATTTACTTTTTGTGGGTTACGTTCTTCTGCAAAAACGCCGTCGAATTATTAATATTATAAAATAATACAGATTTCAAATTTACTTATTATACATTTTTAAAGGAAAATGGTTAGTCGGAAAGCTTCTTGAAAAAATTTACCGAAATTAATGTAAAACCACGTAAACTGCAATTAATTTGGGCAGTTGAGTTATTATAACATTTAAGGTAGACATTTTAAACTACTGATAGGCATACGAATGAAGTTAGAATAAAGAAAAATATATTAGTTTTGATTTAATTTGCTATAGGTACTTATTTAATTGTGTCAGCTTCATACGTATTATTTGAATACGAAACTTATCACTGTACATTATACTTATCACTAACAGCGAGAAAAGGTCCCGTTCTCAATCTCTAATAAAATTGTAATTTAAACGTTAAATATTATTCAGGGAGTAACAGATAATTAATTTAAATTTACATTTTAAAACTCAAATTTGATTTACATTCGGCAACTATTAGATATTGTTCCGTGGGTTCCGAGTTCCAGCAATCAATATTTCGTCATTTAAGTACATAAGTACGTGCAACTTGAATATTCTGAAATTATATTCGTTTATGTTATTGTTCCTTCGAGGATTATGTCACAATAGAGCTGCCTTGTTACATTGAAACTGTTTTATCGCGTTAATTTTATTGTAGTGTTATTAACGTGTAGGCAAAGCGTACCTACTACTAAATGTCATTTAAAATTAAATTTAAAGAGAAGGTGATTGACCGAAGATTAGGTCAGTTGGATAAGAAGCGGATAATTTAACTTGAATAATTTGAAATAAGATTTCCTATTATGCGCCCGAAAAGTAGATGCTTACGTAAATATTGGTATTGGTATATTGGTCACTGTAAAACGTTTTTTGTTTTACCTAAATTTCAATGTAATAGCTACATATAAAGTAGATATTAAAAATATAGGTGAAGATATAATAGGTATCTATAGGTTACAGAAATGTTTGAAATCATTTGACATAAATAACCAATTAGTAGATCCGCTTGAGTTAATATTATGCTTGTCGTGTGCATTGAATGAAGAAATTTAGCGACCTATTTTACTTTATAAAGGATCAATTTGAGAGTACAAAATCACTTCTTGGTCACTTCAAAATCGCGTCCTTTACCTCCACCATCCTTTAAAAGGTAAATGTTTTAAAAGACTCTATCTCACTCATCTTTAAAGATAGAACTCTCGTTTTTAAACCAAAACGTGAAAGATTTTATATGGAATAAAAAAGTCTATAACAATAACGACTGATTTTCCAATATTAAGTGAGATTTTACGAAAAAATGCATTTTAAAAATCAACCCTTGATTGGTAATTCTTTTTGAAATGAATAAGTTTACCGATAAAATGTTTTAAATAAAATTTATTCCCCATACTTTCAGCTTTAATATGATATATATATATATATATATATATATATATATATATAATTTGAATTATTTGAATTTTGTAAAAACCACCAAGAACGTGCGCCGCGTTGACAGACAACGATCTCACAAGTGCTACGGAGTGGTTAGCACAACGTTGGGATAGTTGTAATAAATATTATTGGAATCACATATTAATTAAGAATTTTTAATTTTGATATTACCTGATCGTGTAGGTATTTATATGTAGATACATACCTATTTAATTTTAGATCCGTCTAAGGTATAAAATAAAGAATGATAACAAATTTTTAAATAAAATAAAATTCAAGAAAACATAAAAATTAAATATTATCAAACGTTTTTGTCAATTGTTTTTGTTGTTGTCTTTTGAAATATTTTATCTTACGTATAAAAATTTACCCTGGTCATGATGACCGGCTTTGAAACTATTAGAAAACCTCGTATATTGTTTTTCGTCAGTGACTCGTTTTTGACAAGAATCTATTGCAATGGCTCTCAATCTTCTGAGTTGCGCGTACCACCTAAACAATATAAAAAAAAATTCGTATCACCTTCCTTTATAAAAATTTCAGCATCCAAATAAAAAATCCAAAATCCCAATACCAGTTTAAAATTATTTGAATAATCACTATCTACTGCCTTTATACCGGAGAATGATAAATTTACTCTATTTTTAATATAAACTATTTATAGTTTATAAACTATTTGTGTGTCCTTAAGCATTGAAAATTTCCCTGTTGCAAACCATAAACCAAATAAAAGTCTAATCATATTTTTATACGACTGATAAAAAGCAACTAATAAAATATGTGGGCCACCCACTTTTATACCTTAACGCAGTGCGAACAAAGAACAGAATGTTTTTAAAATAAAAGCGGGATTTCCTAGTATCCACGTATAAATTCGAACGCATTTATATATAGAATTCTGGCAAAACCGCTTCAGATATTTCGCGTCGGTGATACAAAGCGGTAGTGCTTGTTTCAGTAGTTCGAATTTTAAATTACGGCGTCGTATTATTCGTGTGTGCGAGGTGTGCTTGTTCGGTATATAAGGCCTTTTGTGTGTGAGCTCTAACACAAATTATCTAAAAATCGAACTTGGTCAAGTTCTTGGATAGAGATTCAGTTAGGGTCTCGGTTAGGGCTCCCCTCAAAACATTCGACGGTCTAATTTCGCGAACGAAATGTTTCGCGATATCAGTGGTTGGTTGGTGAAATACAGTGAAACATAGGCATAGATACGTAATAATGCAAGTTCTCAGTAAACGGACGAATCTATGCCGAAAATTTGCGATAGAGGGAAAACGATGACGAGAAAAAGGTAGGAAATACAAACAAAATTTAGAAGTTTCTAATTTTCTCTTATAGACTATTTCAGACAAGTGGCAGTCGTTGCGGCAGTAGTGTTAGTTTGCATTGTATGTAAGAATTAAAAAATATATATTTCAGGATTTTAATTTTTTTTAATGTTCTTTGATTTTTTTAAATTTCTCTTATTTTGAGAGATTTTACCTTTTCAATGCATTCGTTTACGGATAAAAAACGAAATTCAAAGTTTTGATTTTTTGCAACAATTTTTAAACAATTTAAGCTGACAATGAGTCAAAATTTGATCGATTAACTTTTTATTTTCAATCTCTTTACGTTCTTAAAGAAAATGTTCTAATTGTTGGTTTGAATAGCATTAGAGGCTGCTACTGGGCCAAACTAGATTTGTTAAATCAAAAATTTTATTTTACGACTTTTCGATATGAACGCAAGATCTACAATGAAGCTCGTTCGAGTCCTCTGGACTCGGGCGTGGTTGCAGACATATGTGCAATCCACCTTACAGTTAAGTAATCTAAACACTAATAATTCCAGTTTTTTCGTGACATTTTTTTAATTCTCCTTGATCTAAATATCTCCCTTCTTTACTAAATATTATAATACTTTAATGCAATTGTTGTAGTTATTTTACTAACAAAGTGAAAATAAAGCAACGTGTGGCAGTAAAGATACGGTGCGGTTAGTTTCCTAATTACTTACTTACTCAAAAATAAGGAAAATTTCGGAACTTATTGCCAAAACTGTAGTAAGGGCTTTCGATATTAGTATTAATCAGATTTAGTTGATGATCTTTAAGTTGATCTTTAGTTTTACGATTTATTGTTAAGTTAGGTTTAATTCTAGTTAAGTCAGATATAAGATGGGTTTTTATTGAAAATTGATCTTCAAAGAAAGCACGTCAACGACTGCGATGTCTCGATGCAAGATGATGTAAATGAGGCATTCAGGAAGAAACGAAGACATGTAAGGGGTTGGCGGAGCGCTAAAGAAGTCCTTACTCGCGCCATACAATAGTTGGGTGAAGAAGAACAGGCCGTGCGTCTATTATGTATATACATAAAATAGAATAAGTTCGAGAGTTGTAAACAAGTTACACCGAGTGCGTTCTGAAGGTCAAGATTTGGAATTGACCTTGGCTTGTTTGTTGTGGGTTACACGTAGTAACGGGAGTACTTACCTCGAAGGTGGTGTGGAAAACTCCTTAACAATTTAATGTTTGTTGTAGGCACATTTAGCGAACTTTCATAGAAAATATAGCTATTTTAGCTCGTCTAATGACGAGACCCAGACGTGCAGTTTTGGATTTTCTCCGATTTCGACCGCTAAATCACGAAAATATAGGTCGTTCATTTTGGGTCAGTCATATACTTATACATATACATATATCATATTAAAGATGAAAATGTGGGGAAAATGTTTTATTTGAAGCATTTTGGCCGTAGTTTATTAGTTTCAGAAAGAATTATCAATGTTTATGGAGGGTTAATATTTAAGTGCGTTTTTTCGTAGTATCTCGCTTAATATTGAAAA
This sequence comes from Rhagophthalmus giganteus, assembly GCA_036326145.1. NCBI lineage: Eukaryota > Metazoa > Arthropoda > Insecta > Coleoptera > Rhagophthalmidae > Rhagophthalmus > Rhagophthalmus giganteus. Next base: position 14,602,229 of record JARFJA010000001.1, read on the forward strand.
ATCAGTCATTATTGCCATAAAATTTTTTATCTTCTATAAAATTTGTCGTGTTTTGGTGTTAAAACGAGATCTATATCTTTAAAGATAAGGGAGATAACGGTGGGGGATAAAGGACACGGTTTTGAAGTGGCCAAGAAGTGGTTTCGTATTTTACAGTTGACCCTCTATCAAGTAAAATAGGTCGTTAAATTTCTTCATTCGATGCACACGAAAGTACACAAGCGGGTGTACTAAATATTTATTATGGTAATTTTAAAGAAAGTTTTGTAGAACCGTAGGTACCTATTATGTGCAATTTTTTGCATTTTATAAAATTGTTATGTTCAACGATTTAGAATTTCTATTATTTACATCATCTAACATCATGAAATTTATCCCAGTTTAAGTTAAAACCAGAGTTGATACAAGTATATCTATATAATAAAAATTAGTATTTTAGAAAATAGTTTATGGTATTATAGATACCTAAGTTTAACATTAGAATTATTAGTAACATGTCTAATACAAATAATATCCAATTAAGTGATGTACTTAACGGGAGATTATTAAAATTGGAGGTTTACGTATTGCCATAGTACGGTGGATATTGAGAGAAATAACAGATTGTAATATTCCGAATTGAATCATTTTATAGTAGTTAAATTACACCACTCCCTATTAGGTAGTAATACTAGTAGTATCTATCTAACACTTAACCTTATTCACATAAAAGCGCGAGCCTTGTTTCGTAGTCCAATATGTAATAGAAATATTTTCGAACGAAAGAAACTAGTTTGTATTAGTTTCTAGTAGGGTAGGTACAGAAATACATACAAAATAGCGTGAAGCAGGTTGAACACAAAGATAATGTTCCTTACTAATTATCTATTTAACTTAAAGAAAGCGATCTAAAATTTCATAATTATATACCTACTAAAACACAGATAACATGCAATTATTTATTGACTGAAAGCTATTTTATCATTATCTATTATAGTAGCCAACTACTAAATTTATGTGTACATTTTAATATATGATCAATAGACAGATTTAACGCTACTGATGAGGTAAAAAGAAAAGTTTGAATATTAAAACATTAGTGGTAGACCTTTTTGATAAAAGAATAAAGAAAAACTTCTAATGGTAAGTACAAGAATTACATAAAGTAGGTACTATTGCATTCAAGATAGATATAATTCTGATTATTAGCTCGAAAAGTTTAAAGCAGATGACAAACTCACGATAACAAAGATACTTAAAATTTCAATTTTGCAGTCAATTTAGTGCTTGCTTGATGGCACACGTTTATTAAGCTTTATATATTTATACATATATTTTCATACAATCCTATATTTCATTAAATCTTAGAATTAACAACTTTAACAACTACCTTTAAGAATTTAAGCAATATGATCGTAATTAATTAAAAAAAATTGTAACAAATATCGAAAACTTAGAGAAATGTCAGCGTGCAGATAGTGGAAATTTCCTGAGTTTACAAATCAAGAAAAACATGTTTTTTGTAAAACATTATTAACGATTAGTATCTTCATGAACAAAAAATTATTCCTTTAAAAATAATATTGGAGTGGACTAAATAAAGGCATATACAAAAATCCATCTTGCTGAAACTTAATCAGCAGATTGCCTGCTTTTATCGCTTAAACGACTGGACTACTAAAAAGGATAACTACTGTAAGATATACTTACATATACGTATGTTGTTGCAAGTCTTAAAATTGTTGTAGATAATTAAGCAAGTATTTAGATATTGTATCTACTCTATTACGATTTAATTCACGTTTAAGATAGAAACCCAAAAATTTAAGGGTATTAAAAAATATTGTTAAATTTTGAAAATCCACTAAAATAAAGTTTGAGTTAAAAAAGACAATTCGAGGCGCATGCATTTATCTAAAAAAGATATAAGCATGTAGGGTACCTACCTTATACAATTTGAATGCTACGATCTATTAAGTTAAATCCAGGTGACTTCAGAAAAAACCTCATCTCGTTAACTTTAAAATGACTTACTCCTATTATATATTTTTAATTATTACTTTATTACCGCATATTTGATTTCGGAGACATTAATCGTCATACCCACCGAAAAATTTAATTTATAAAATTTTGAATTATAAACAGTTGAAAATCTAATTTCATGTTAGTCGTTCAATCGTAAATTAACTTCAAGATTCCACAAATTATAGCGAGGTTTTCGATTTAGGTATAGTTCCCACATAATTGGAACAATAATAAATAATTTAGAACTCGCCATATTTTTATCTAGGTTTCAAAATCTCATATTTAGCGAACAGGTTTATGAAGTTACGTCATAATCTGGTAGATTAAATCTCTCGAATCTCTATAAAATCTTATGAATTATAAACGATACCTACATTGATTGCATGTCCAAAGTGATAAGTGTTACTCGTTACACCTATAAATTAACTAATTAATAACTACAAAAGATTTAATAGAACATAAAATTATTAGATAAGTATCTATTTAAAAATATTTTCTAATTATTGTAAAAATAATTCAACTATAGCCTATCCAAGCGTATATAAGCGACACGTCATCAATAAAAGGTTACTAGATGAGTACGTTTCACACAGTACTGTCTCCTCGTACCTCGTATTTTTACAATTCTAATAAATTATAGACTTTTTATACCATCTAATATGTGCGCAGGTAAATCATCTATAGAATATGTCACTTTACAAACTTTAAACCGAATTACAAATAAACAATTTAGTAACTTTTTACTGATGACATGTCGCCAGGCCGCTTGGATAAGGTATAATTTGTTGCCAATTAAGATACATAGGAATCTTTGAAAATTGAAAATGGGATACATTTTTAAACTTTTAAATTAATAACTTTCATAAAATTAAATTGGTTTTTCCTGATGATATTTGGAGATAAAAACTTGAAAATTACGTTGTGCTGTTGTTGGAAGTATTTGCCGACGACATTTCTGATAAAAATTGCGATATACGATTATGGGACATTTCCTTAAATTTTCGGAAGGGTAAATGGAAGAAGTGTTCAGGCAATATCGAACGGTCTCAATGTGTATCGATAGTGTCAAAATATCTTGTTTACTTGTCGATATACTTACCTACTTTAAAAGTTTTTTATCACTCTATCTGGAAATACTGAGGCGTGAAAAAGTTTTCACATTATGCTAATCCTATTTATTTTTGAATTTATATTATATAATACCTACAAGTTTTTGAGAACGTTTTTCTGGAGCATTTAAGTTAATTGCTACTAAAGTTTATAACAAGAATGGTATAAGAATGGTATAAGTCTAAATTTTTTAGAAACTATAAAAAATATTTAATAAAATTATTAATTAGTTGGTAAGTTTTTAAAATAAATAAAGTAGGTACCATCCACCTACCTATCTATTGTAGTATGAAATCGTTGCTTAATTAAAAATATCCGAAAATAGTAATATAGCTATCTACTAACAATAGATAAGTAGTTTATTTAATTAAAATTTGAGCCACTTATAAGAAAATTTAGGTGTAAATAATACCTAGTGTAAAAGTAATTATTGCTTTTTTTGAAGGTATTTTTTAGTCACTACGTTTAACTATTACTTATCTACATATAGCACTTAGCAATTATATAGATAGTAATTAAATATTGACTAGTATACAAAACAAATTTTCGACATTCGAAAATAACATTTTCATATTAAAGTTTTCACTGTGCAGAAAATAAAATAGATTCTCCGTTCGATGGTAAACGTACGATTTTATTGAAAATGTGTACAATACTTACAATGCACGCATAAGGTAGGCCTTTTTACTCTTCGCAGATAGATTTATTTGCAATAAAGTGATTCATATTTTTTTTTCTTTAAAAGTATTTCTAAATAATTAAAATTCATAAAAAAATAATTTCTAAGAGTCTATTGAGATATCTATTGTGTTTTTTCAGTTCACCGATTCGGCATGATAAATTATTTTAATTTTGGCTATTTTCTGAAGATACGGTAAAATATTTTCTTTCCCTTTTAATTTTTAAATAATGAAATCGAATATAAACTATTTTAACGAATTTTTTATACAATAATGCTTCTAATATATTCGTATTAAGCAGCAAAAAATATAGCAATATGTATATATTATTGGCAAGAATCAACAAACCTCTACAGTAAAAACACAATTTGAATAATCTAATCACTTATTTATAAGTAGTAGGCAATTCACTGTATCAAGTAAACTTTTGCTTAATTTCTTTGATATTAACGGACTTTTTTAAGATTAGAATTTTTAACGATGTTCTTTAACACAGTAATTTTACAAATGGACGTTTATTAAAAATACGATTTATCATTTATAAAAATTCGATTCGCAAAGGCATTAACACGAACATGACGCTTTTGTCGTCGGTGTTTAGCAGACTAACGCAGACTCCCAGAATCCGCTAGTTGCTGAGAAATGCCCCGGAGTTTGCAGCGCGGACATGTTGACGTCGAGATGGAAAACTCGGGGATGTAAAGGAGATAAATGTACAATTTTTATAACGTAACGAGTACGTTAGGTATAATTGGGGTAACAGCTTGGGGTAGGTTACTTATTTTAAACTTTACTTCCTTCTATGTATTTTAAAATGTCATTTTGTAAAGTAATAAAGTAGTCGGGAAAGAAGAATGGGTATAATGAGTTGGTAGAGGTACCTATTGCTATTATGTATGTATCTATAACGCTATTAAAGTATGAAAGCCTTTCGTAGTATTTCGTTCAGTACTTTAGTTGATAATGGACAAAGTGACAAAACAATTACTTTGAGAAGATATTAATGCACTCGAGTGTGCATATTTACATATGTAGGTAGGTATGTACATGCAAATTACGTGTGTTCAAAAAATTAATAAATTGATTGAAAAATTGATGAAAATTGTTTTCAGAGTACTACTATTAGTGTTTACTATTCGTATCAGGCTACGTTTTATTTTATTTACATCTCTAAGCGGATTCGTCTTTCGCATTTAGTGTATATACTTTACTTTTACAAAAAAATGTCTCTCTCTCTCTCTCTCTCTATATATATATATATACATATATGTGTATATATATATATATATATATATATATATTTAATCAACAGGTAGTAGTCGAACTATTCGATAATTAATCGATAAATTTAAATATAGATATGTACCTAGATATTAAAGGTATACCTATATACTGAAGGTTAATTAAAAATGCAATAATTTATTTTAATTGTGCCTTTTGACATTATAGATTCGTACCTTTTTACAGAATTAAAATAAATAACATTTATTAGACGAATTTGATTTTAAAAATAGTTAAATCTACAGTTTTTCCAGTCAATTTTAATTCATAAGTCAGAAATTACCTAAATTACAAATTTTAATTAAAGCAAGCGTAGCTAAATTTAAAAAAATTGAAGAATAAATAATTGTTCATTGCAGAATCAATCAATCCTATTAGCAATTGCTATTAGGTATAAATTTATTTTATTTTCTGCGAAAACTATATTTTTAGTAGATACTATTGTTTGTTAGATATGTACTTACTTTTCAATTTATATTTAGACAAAAATCATGTAGCATATATAAGCAAATTTTCAGCTCAAAGTACCTACTCGAAAACATTGCTTTTTTATCAGTTTTAAAATTTAAATTATATTTACATATAAGTGTTTAAAATCAATTAACGTTTAAGAACGTATTAACATAATTATTATTAATAAATTAAAATCGAAAACGACCGAATAAAGTCGAATAACCAAATGGAAAACATGCGCAGAAACAAAAGTATTGATTTTAGTCTAACTTTTGGCATAATAACAATATATTTCAGTAGACGCGCAAGCATATTTTCTGCATATCATTTTTTAAAAACAATAGATTATGGTATAAAGGTCTCAGCGATAAGTAAACGTTCGTAAATAATAATAAAAAAAATCTCATAAAACGGATTAAAAGTACTACTAATTGTGAGTAGGTAACCCGTTAAGGAGGTTGCAACTGATAAAAACTACATGGTTGATTCAAACCTATTCGTACATGAATTATACAGGTCGGGTAAAAATTTGTTTCATAGAAAGGATTGCAAATTAGTGAAAAATGAATTTTAATTAAAACTAATAGAAATACTGTACTTAGGTATAACGTTATTTAATACCTAAACCTACTTCTATCGCAAAAGCAAATCAGAAATATTATGTATTTACGTGCATAGAAAGAGACGCTTTTGATGGCATTAGCACCTAAAACGCTTTCAAAGCGGATGTAAAAGGCACAAATTACAATGCTACATAGATTTAGCAACACGATTTCACGCACACATTCCGTTCTTTAATAAAAAATAATTTATTAATTAGTTATTGTTAGCTTAATGTAGGATATTTTATTTGGAAATTTATAGTACGTTCCCGATGTAAGATTACGTTTCAAATTGTTATCTTGGTCAGTTTAGAATCTAAAGCTAAGCGTCCACTAGTCCGCATCGGATGAAACTGATGAATTTTAGATACTGCGTGCATTGCATGCGTAGTATTCGGATTTCCGAAAGATCCCTAAGTTCGTTCTCGACAATTTTTGTCTAGGTTCTAAATGCATAAACCCTGCACTTTGTTATGCAAACATGAAATTTTAGAGGTAAGTACATTCTATACACCCAACAATAAGTAAATGTGTCTAGCAAATGATGAGAAATCTTCCGAGGACTTATAGAACACGTCAAAATAAAACTTTAAGTTTCTATAAACATTTTTTCTACTACATTTCCTTGCTGACATATTCACTCCCATAGTTGAAAAGAAAAAAATCAATTTGTTTAAATAGGTAACTCTTTTATTTTTTATTAAAATTTAATCTAGTTTGGTTTGCATTCCTAATAAATGAAGTAGGTAAGTACCTACATATTGCAAAAACAATTTCATAGATATTTTTATACCACTTTAGGGGGAGCAAGGATACTTTCTAATCATTTTCGTTTTTTAAGGAGATTAAGTTAAAAAGTTTAACTTTATTGCCGGATTCCCCAAACATTTTAGGATAAAAAAGGTACTTTTGCCCACTTTCTATAAAATGAGCCACATTGGAAAAAATCGCGCAATTCATGATGATTGACTAACTTTACTGATATTAATGCTGGAAATAACGATCCTGGATAATTGCGGAGGCATGCGTTCACTGGCATCGGCATCGTATTTTAATCAGTTTTTAGAATTCCCATCGGCATTGTCGACATCCGCTGCGTGCGGTGCGGATAGCTGAACGCAGGTCTCATTCAAAATAATGTAAACCACTTCAAATCCGATTCGTCCGATGCGTGGCGTGCGTCCGATGCGGACCAATGGACGCTTATCTTAAATCGGACGTTTATCGAGATACTTAGTAACCCGAAACCGAAACTATTATAGTATATCTTTACACGAAAGCACGAGAGCACTTGTGCTTATACATATTATGTAGGTATATATACCTAAGTACAGGCAGCGACAAAATTGAGTAGACATCATACAGGTACCTACTAAAACGAAATTTCTAAAATGTAATTTTGTGTTTCAAAACGTTTGTGGATATAGCCAGCACGTATTTATTCCTGGAAGTACAAGTTCGTAATTACGTAATATTCTATTCACTAGAATAAATATTATATAACATTTATAAATTTTCTAGTGTCCACTCAATTTTGTTACTGTAGGTAGGTACATACTAATAAACGTATTGAACAAAACACACGGTAATCAGGTTTTTATTGTAATATAATTTATGTTTTAATTACGCTAATGTGATATCATTAATACTAGAAAATAGAGGTAGGTACACACCTACCTATCTAATATTTGCGCCGATAGTTCAATACCAGATTTAAGGACAAAATTATCCGTCATATTGACGAACCTTCGGAAAAATTGGTATCCCACATACGGATATTTGAAATTAGGGTGGCTAGTGGAAAATGAATAGAGTACAAAATATTCATACCAATAAATTACTAAAAGTCAATATAAATTTGGAACAATTTCTATTTGGTTGTCTTTGTTTCATAACTATGAAATTTGAAATTCGTCAAATTATCGGGTTCCGTAAATCTAGTGTTAATAAATTATTTGCGGCTGTTGACATTTAAATAACATTCGTTACTCTATCTAAACTATAGATATGTTATAATTAATAATATCCCCGTTTATTTTTAAAATATTTTTTTATCGATCGTTAAACAAAATTAGATTAATGTCGATGTTATACCTATGCGAAGCATCTTGATACCTCCCCTATTTACGCCTGTACCTATACATATATGTATCAATATGTAGATTTGATTTGCTCAAATAAAACGGATCATTTTAACTTTAACAAACAGTCGATTAATTTAAGACTTTTAATGATTTTTAAAAATAATGGTGGGTATTGTTTCAGAAATAGATCATTAATCAAATTAAAAAACGAATAGAAAAATTTATATCAAGTAGTACGAGAACATAGAATGTAGTAGGTATCTATATTAGGTACACAAACGTTATAAATGCTTGTTTATATTTACCTACTAAATTATAAGTGTTAAATTAATGACGGAAAATAATTAAGTGCATTCGCTTTGGTGACAAGTATTAAGTAGATATTATTTGACTATTTAAAGTATAAATGTTATCATATTACAAGTTAATAAAAAATATTTTAATTATAATATATGTAGATATAGTTAATTAGTTTGAATCGGAACATTTTTAGGGCGACCCTCGTATTTCGAAGTGCTTCCGTAGAACAATAGTCATGTAAATCCAGAAAACAATAATATAGATAATATATATTACTCCGCTTTTTTTTAATAAAAAGAAAGGGTCAGAAAACGACGCAAGCTATATGTATAACTGCAGTCTGCGCGAAACCTTGGCCTCTTTAATCGTTCTTGCCTGATTTTCGGTTGTTAATTGTAATAGGATTTGTAGATGGAAATTAATACACTCAGCTGTTAATTACAACAATAAGTTGTATATAATTCTAAAATATTACCTTGTAAAACTTTACGTAGATGTCTTGGAATATTTTATTTTTGTTTCTTCTACATGTGATTTTAAGAATTTCAGGACAACATGCAAACCCTTTTATCAATAAAATTCGAGCTTTACTATTGACTCGAATCACTTCGTGCCATAAATATTTATTTAAGGTCTCTTAACAAGAATATACGGTGGAAAGGCTCAATTCGTAGGTATTCTTTTTTGCAATTGATTTTCTTTAACTTACACGCAGAACGAACGTTATTTATATATATTTGTTTGCGGTTTTTTATCGACTGTTTTGCGATTAAATGTGATGTGCACGGAGGTTTCCAAGTGCCAAAAGCGTTATTTAAAAAGCGACTACTAAAAATACCTACTTGCCTTCTTCACATTTTCTGAAACGAAAGTTTGACGTCTTTTGGTGGATTCGCCGTAAAGTTTTCGTTTAGTTATGTTATTGAGACTTTCAAATTTGAGCTTGTTGTTATTGAGTTTTTCGAATCCTTCTCGCGATTGTTCTAAATCGCATACCGATATCGCGTCTTCGTTATCGAAGCCGTTTTTACTTTCCACAAAATTTAAGTAAAAGTTATTTTCGCTTTTAGAAAAATTCTGTAAACTTCCCGTTGCGTGCAAAGGTGTATTCGGATAGGTTGTTGTTTTAAAATTTTTCTTAGTCCTTGGGGAGATGGACAGTTTTTTGTACTTACTAATTGCCGGTTCGCTCGTACAAACAACTTTGTAATTGTTATAGCACGCTTTACATTTTTTATTACTCTTTTCGCGATTATTCCTGTTACGAAAATTAGGGAAAATGTTTTTGTTGTTTATATTTTCGCCGTTCTCGTACTCCGACGTTTCAAAATCGTTAATAATGTTTTTAATAATGTTAATGTCCGCGTTGTGCACGTTAGATTTTATAAATGCCTCGTCTTCCATCTTCATCGATTTTATTATCATTTTAAAAATATTTTATAACATAACATAACGAAATCGTTAGCACATCGTCATCATCCGCGTTCGCCGCACAACTAATATTGCAGTAGGGCCAAATCTGCGCCGAAACTTCGCATTCTTTGCTGGGGTTTGACTAAACACAGAACTTCATATCCTTGTCGCACATATTTACTTTGTTTTATATCCAAACAAAGCAAGTGTGCAAGTCGCACGAATATTTTCGTCGATCAATTTTATGTAGGTACATACATAGGCACATATAAGGATTACAGAAGTTCTAAACAGAGCGACTTTGAAGTAAAACGGTTGCTATGTTCAACGCCACAATTTTAATTGTTTACGTGACGGTAATCCATGGTGTTTGCCTATTATGATAATATTAATATAAGGAAAGTTTGATTAGATTTGAGACTTACATTAGGCTTACTATTTATCAAATATTATTTATTACAGAGGTCGATTTTCGCAAACGCATCGAAGATGTCGCTCATATAATTAACAATGCAATACACTTGTACGCCGCTTAAAAGAGCAATTTTTACGAAAATGTCGACTTTATATTAGAATCGAAGGGCAGTACTTCAAACATTTACTATAACGAATTCAATATTGCTAGTATAACTTACATTTCTTATATTAGTATTTAATTAGAATTAGTATTTTTGTTGCGTCTATTTTGTTAACTGGTATATTTTATGGTAAATGTACATTAAAGTACTAATTAATTTATCTTATTAGAATCCACATAAAATGAGGATGTTTTTGCAATAAGTGTCCACTTTATGAGAGCATTTTTTTTTAATGCGATAGGGTTGAAGTTTCTCATAGCTGTGCGATGATACCTTAGTCTACACATACTAATACAAATTTTGATAGTTTTTGGACGAAATAAGCACAAATTGTCTATGAGCCTTACTAGAAACGAGTCTAGAGATTGAGAAAAGTAAAAACATTAAAGATCATATGTCAGTTTTTACGTAAACATACGCAAAATTAATGAAAATTGCGATTTTCCGAAATTAAACATTAACGACTGTATCTCTGTAACCGATAGGAATCGGATATTGACTTATAAGACTTTTGGTTGGAAATGATCTCTTTTATCTCGCATATAGTAGGTTGTAAAACTACGTTCGAATTATGCAAATTATTTATTACCCTGCCAAGTAAGTTTTACACCGCTAAATATTCGTTAAAATTTACTTCGAGACATGTCCCGTGGCCTCTGGACCTACAAAATTTTGAATGTTTCATGTAAAAAATCCGTTATGTAGAAACTTTTGCTTCGTTATACGGGGTATAAAATGTACCAAAAACGTGTTTAGGGTGAAGGTTCTCCAAAAAAATTCGGTATATAGAAAAATTAGTTTTACGGAAGTTTATTATATGGAAGTTCGACTATACATATATGGCGGATAATAAATGAGAGCGCAATCGAATTAAGCTGAAAACATGTTACTTACTAGGTATATTTAATTTTTCGTTCTGAATTTTTTCTGCGTTAACATCAATTAACATGCGCGAAAATACGCGCATTAATCTGGATAAATTGCAAATACAATGTAATTTAAGTGCAAGATTCTTTTCGCAGGGATTTATGATCTTTTACGTACCTACTATTTAATGACCGTTTAAGGAATAATGATCGTGAAAATCCATAATATAAGTACATATATAAATGTACATGTACATATGTACATATGTACCTACATCTAATAGAAGATATAAGGTATAAAAGGATTTTGATTTAAAATATTGTATATAATATATATAAAAATATTACGTGTGTACAACGGTTTTGAACAAAAACGGTTAATTTCTCGTGTGACTTTCAAGAGCGACTTACTATGTAAAACACATGTGACCTACTTTAAATAAACTGTTTAAAAACATTTGATATATGTATAATATAGATAGGAGTGGTGCATAGGTAAGCTAAAAGTTGAGGAAAGCAAGGGTAAAATAATCCATAATGCAAAGTAGGTACTTACCAAGAACTTTTATCGTCTACATACGTCAAACGGCTCACGGTCGACAAGTTACGTGCAAATATCTAATATATATATATATAAATACATTTACTGGCTATCTATATGAATATTAGATTATAGATAGTTATGTATGTAGCTAATAAAATGATACCTATTTTAACCAAATAAAATCAAACTTGTCAAATACCTAGGTATTCATAAAGGGAGTGTAAAAAATTAACGTAAAGATGAAATTTTGGTGTAATATTTTTTTAACATTTAACGTAAAATATAATATAATATATAATATAATATTTCAAGTTATATGTATTCAAATCTTAATGAAAGAGAAAAAGAATAAGATGAATTTATCAAGTGATTTAGATAAAACGAAATAAAGCAACGAGCATATCTTTTAATTTTTCTAAAAATATTAATGGAAGTATTTATATAGGTAACACCTACATTATTTTGAAATTATTAAATAGCATAATTAAGTAAGAAAACGTGGAAAACGTTATTATAAATAAAAAAATCTAAACCTTGAAATTAAATTGATGTCCTCAACGCATTATCAGTAACCTAAGGATGGTTCTCCATTAATTTCCACCCAGCTAATATATTTCTTATTTATTTTCTTTGAGTTGAGTTTTTTTAAATTAATTTCTCATATCATCTTGAAGGTAAGTACTCATTCATGTACGTTATTATAAAGACTGAAGTATAACAATAAGTTCAAATACAAGATACATTTTCGTTGGCGATAGCTCTTGTTATTTCACAGATAATAAACAAAATCGAAAAAAGTTCCAATTTTCAAGGGTGGATTTTTCATCCTCTTAAATCGCGTAAGAACATGAACGGAATACCGCTCTTGATTAGGGTTGACTATTATTACAATCTTGCAAAGTTTCTAATTTTTCTGAGATTTCCATCAGCCTAACTTTCCTTGTAAGACAATTTTTAGAAAATCAGACACCTTGATACAAAAGCGTTAAAAATTTGTTGACCACAATAATAGTACCTATAAATATTAAATTGTATAGGTAGGTACATATATTGACTTTATTTAGTTAGATAAAATATCAGCATGTTACAAGTATTAATAATAAATATATTTCATAAAATAAAAATACATATTAGTATATTATAAATTATCTTCGAGTAAGTAATTCAACAGCAATTACAATACGTAGGCGTGTATGTATTAGATATTTATAAGTTTTAAACATTAATTTAAGAAATAGCTAATCTTAGTTTGCTTTTGATTACCTACATGTATCTATTATATTACGCAACATAGTCTTCGAGTTTTGTGTGTTTAGCATCCACAGCACTTGTCAATTTCTTACTATTTTTATTTATAAAAATGATTTTTAATGCTTAAGTAATTGCTATAGCTTTCTGTAAATTATTGATTTTAACGTAATCTGCAGTTTCTTTAATATCATGGTGTAAAAAATCGCTCAATTCAATTAATTCAGTAGTATTTTTTACAATATATTGTATGTCAAAACGTATCTTTTATGTATATGCATATTTACAACAGTTTCTGCATATTCCACCATTGCGTGTATGTATCATTCCTACATATTATATATACTTTTTTTTATGTCTATAATGGACATGTAGCTATGAAACACGGAATGCTTGTCTACGTTCATATTAAAGATTATCCACATAATAGAGATTTTGTTTACGTTAATGTTTATGGGACTGAGCCGGGACATTCAAAAGTTTCCATAGTATAGACAGAGAGGGAGAGAGAAAGAGATATGTTCACAATAAGAGGTTTCAACGTATTCGTATTTGATGTAAGTAAGTAGTTTTTATAATCTTTTAATACGTTATGAGATTTCTATGTACAAATGAACTATTAACAGGTGCGAATTTAAAGGCAGAAACATTTGCATTGAGACTAACGATAAGGCCTGTTTCAGACGAGGATACGCGTATGCGATTCCGGTATGCGATTCACGTATCGCGTACAAAATTCTCTTGCGATACTTTTCCGATTAGGCATTTTCTCGCCAGTTCTTGTAGTTAGACAGAATCGGTAGTATATAGCGGTTCGTTGTTTATAGTAGAGTGCTCGAAACTCCACAAAATGACTTTCGAGAGGCTGTCAGGGATAGAAGATGAAACCTCGACAAATCGAAAGGGTGTATTTGTTTATTTAAAAAGCCAAAAGCCGTCAAAAATCGTCAAGTTAAAAAGGGCACTATCTTCACCGAAAGAGTATAGAAGCGTACGTATAGAAGGAAACGTGAACTTTCTTTTGCTGTAAAATTCGTAATTGGTTTTGTGGAATTAATCGTATAAAAAATTTTGAAAAAATGCCAAATACACGGGCTCTTATGGAGAAAAATAACTTGGGACCGATATCTCAGTTCGAACAACTAAAAAATTCACTTCAATTTCGCGTTTTTTACCGTTTATACTGTCATAACTACAAAATAGTACGACATATCGAAAAATTTTATTCTTTAAAAAAGTTTGGTTCGTCCTTGTAGCATCCGACGATAGAAGAATTATATTTTTGTAGGGCTTCATAATTAAAAGTGAAAACATGCGAAAATTGCATTTTCGAGAGTCGCACTCTCAACTGGTTGCAGTATATCTCCCATCTCACTATTTCCCGTAACTCCCTCTCATTCTATACGTAATTCTAAAATAAGCCAACATACTATTATTATTATTAGTATTGTAAATACACTTTATCCGTTATTTTAATAATTAAGTACATAATACAAGAAGCGTTTTGTATTAAATAAATTTACGAGAAGCTCCTATTTCATACGAAAACTACAGCGACTTTAACATTTAATGTCTCTTTTTGTTGATTCAGAAATTTCGTTTCATCATATTTTTTACATTGCAGTAGTAAAATGTGAAAAAAGTAGCAAAAATCGAATGAGTTGCATTGGTTCCTGTAGATGTATGGGACAAAAATGTACCAATACAGTGACAATTCGAAATGTGTCAATGTATGACGAATAAGATGAGTGTTAAAGTATTAAGGGTGTGTAATATCAGGACTGTTAATTTAAACTGCTAAAAATACAATTTTTAATTTAGGAAATAACGAATTTTCATCATCTAATTTTAGTTTCTGCTACATATTCAAATTAGTTTTCTTTTCAGAAAATGAGAAAACTAATGCCCCAAATGGGGGCGTTTTTGTTTGTGGTGACACTGCAGATGCAATACTTGCTCTTGGATTTGAATTTATTACAAAATGATCAGTTTAATTCTGAAAAGAACTATTTTTCATATTGGTAATATACAAGAAATGACTTTAAAACACTTTAAAGTCGATACCCATCAACTGTCACACATGTAGGTAAATATAAATTACCGGAGATTTAATAGCGCGTACGGCAAATTACCCAGCGTAAACTAATCTCGCAAGTAGCCAATCGGTGAGCGCGTTTTTAGGTGGAAATTTTAATTTACTCCTCTTAATTAAGAAACAGAGTATAGCATGTTGTATGTTTCTAAAGAAACAGAGTATAGAATTTTGCTGTCGCTTGGCGGTCGACGTTCACGAGATCCTCAAATTTAATATGCGACGCTGTATGAAGCGAGTATCGATCGCCGTCTGAAAGATCTCATATATTGTGATGTTAGTTTTGTACCCATCATACACAAAGAGTTTTCGTATTTTCCGACCTTTGAAACCAGCCTAAGGCTGGTTTCAGACGGACGATACAAGTATGCGATTCTCGTATGATGGATACAGAATTAACATTATAGCAAATGTAAGCTTTCAGACGCTTGATACAGCCTTCATACAGCTTTGATACAGTATCGCATACAGACTTCTAAAATCACAACAATTCGGACCTCGTCGACTGTAGCATCGGTGTCAGTCGGAAAATACACAAATTTCACAAAACCAATTACGAATTTTATGGCAAAAGAAAGTTCACGTTTCCTTCTATACGTACGCTGAATAACCTAGGTACCTATAGGTACCTAGGTACCCATATACTTGCTATTGTTAACCCTCGGTCAATAGGTACCTAACGGGACATCATATCTTGTTGCTTGACCAAAGTGGTGTAAACAGAGGGGTATCAGTTCACTGCAACGAATCGGATAGTGTACTTCTATTTTCAATGTTCAATAGTAAGTATTATAATACGTAAGTCAATTTTTATGATCTTATATATTACATTTTATTAATACATTTAATGTTTTATGAAGTCGTGGGATGTAACATTCTGGGAGCAATTTAAAAAACATACGAATTAAGCAACTTCAAACGTACGTCGATATTTTCGATCTCTTTTACAATGCCAACTTCTGTGGAAAGAGAAAACGATAGTCGAACGCCATATTGCATTACTTATTACTTTCATAGGTGAGTCATACTCTATTTTGACTATACCTACTTACTTCAGTATTTAAAAACACGAACAAATTAAGTAGAATGTACTTAAGTAGGTAATCTTTGTTATTAGATATTATTTTTTACTATTTTCTTTGAATGATTAATTATATTAATTTTCAGATAAACGTATCATATTATCCCATCGGAGAAAAAATGCCCATAAGACAGTTTACTGCTAAATGGTCAAATTACTAACTCACATTGTAGCCAATAAGTACAAGACGCGGACACGGCGTTAGAAAAACGAATCAATAAACCGACATTCTGTGACCTGAAAGTAACGAATGTATTGTTGGTAAGTTAAATATAAGTAATTTTTGTATAGTCGATCATGTATTAATGTGTAATTTAATTTTCAGAAATAATACGACGAGTGTTGTACACCATCCATGATGATAACTATAAGAAAATCCGTCGGCATCTATTTGGCAAATACAAAAATTAAACAATGATACTTCACTTCAACTTTTCATATTTTCGGTATGTTTATAAATATAAGTGTTATTTATAGATATCTATTAAATTTTATTTGATTATATGCACCTACTTGATAAAGTCCAAATTTGTTTATTGATTAATTATTTATTTTCAATTTTACACTATTTTTGTTAAACACGAAAATTTCTTTTTTGTCAATTTTTGTATTGTAAGTATTGTTAACAAAAAGAAATTTTGTTGGAAAATTACAAAAATTGTGCCGAAACATTGAAAATAAATAGATAATATATTAATAAATCTGGACTTTTTTATCAAGTCTTTATATAGGTACTTTTATTAAAATGAATTGAAATCTTAAGATATTACTGAAAATATGTTTAATTTTGTATTATAATTAGTATGTACTACTAAAATATTTTATATCCTTTTTTCAATAATAAAATTATAAGATAATATAGTAGTTTCTTATTTATACCACTGTAACATAAGTAAAATAGTTCCTAGCAATATATATTTTAAATAACTCGTATATACTCGTATCTCTATTATATCAATACGAGAATGACAAAATATCTTATTTATATACATTTAAGATCAGAACAATATAAAAAAAATATCAATACAACCTCAAAAAAGTACATGTTCCTGATGTTTTAAAACAATATTAAATTTAGCTAAGAATTCTAGCTATCGTTTAGATAAAAATTTTATATCATATTATATCAGTAAAATATGTTTCTTTTAGATCAGTTATGTGCATATTTAAGATATAGAATCTACATATCTTGACAATATAGCTTAACTGCATAGGTTTTACATCAAAATTCTATATTGTGATTATAAGACAGACCGTCACATTGGCTTATAATAATATGTCGGGAAATTATGTTACTTTTAGCTAAGTGTGCTGCTAGGGATAGTGCCCTTTTTAACTGGACGATTTTTGGCGGCTTTTGGCTTTTTAAATAAACAAATAGACCCTTTCGATTTGTCGAGGTTTCATCTTGTAACCCCGACAGCCCCTCGAAAGTCATTTTGCGAAGTTTCGAGCACTCTACTATAAACAACGAACCGCTATATCCTACCGATTCTACACAAGAACTGGCGAGAAAACGTCTAATCGGAAAACTATCGCAAGAGAATTTTGTACACGATACGTGAATCGCATACGCGTATCCTCGTCTGAAACAGGCCTAACACCTCTTTAACAAGATAAGACTTTCAATGACACGATCATATGTTAATAACCGTAGATGAAAATGAAACGTATTAAGATAAATTATTATATAACGCAATCACAACTATGGTCTACAGAAAACAACGTAGGCAGGTAATATAATTACGTCAGTAACTATTTTTAGAATAATTATTTATAATTATTAGAAATTTACAAATTATACTTGTAATATTTTTTTAAATATTATTTAATAGTTACAAACTTTACTAAAATTAATAAATTTCTATGTTTTTTAATTAAATGTTTTAACATTAATTATTTAATTAAAATTAATTTAAAGATTAATTTGATTCAATACTTGCTTTACTTAATTGAAATTACTTAAAATGTTTATAAATTTTAGTGAATTTGATTAACAAAACATTAAATATTTATTCAATTGAATTATTTTACATTAATTAATATTTTGAAGAATTTAATATTTTAAAAATTAAATTTTTAATTAAATAATTTTAAAATTGTTTTGAAGGATATTTTAAATTAATTAAGATTTTTACTAGTTAAATTTGTTATAACGAAGTTCTTTTGACATTATCATTTTTAAATGTTATGATTAAATAAGTTTTTAATTATATTTAAATAAAAATTTATGATAAATTTAATTAATTATATTTTTAATTATTTATTTATTTCATATTAATAATATTTATAATATTAAATAAAATTTTCTCAAAACCATTTATGAATTTAGAATTTTAACATATATGACTTTATTTTAAATTTATTATTAAATCATTTATATTTTATTTTGAAAATTTTACTTTAATTTATTAATTACGAAATTTTTATACTTTCCATAAATCTAATTTAATATATTTAAATTAATAAATTTAGATTATGTTAAGCTTAAAATTTTATTAATCGTAAACGCTATTTTAATTTAAATATTTTTTTATTATTAATCTATAATAAATTAATTTTTAGATATCATGTTTTAAAAATTTTTTTAACAATTTTATAAATCTTTTTAAGTAATTAAATAATGTTATTTAACTATACTAAATTTTTTTAATTCTATTAATTTATTTTATATATTAAATTTTTCATTAATAATTTAATATTTAATAAAATTTTACTTATTATTTTATTTTATATAATAATATTTATAAATATATTTATCAAATTTTAATAAGTTTAAAAATTTTTATTTAATTGTTAATTTTTAAAATTTTAAACCTAATGCATTTTTTAAATTATTTTAATACATTTTTACTTATTATAACTCGAAACTTTTTTTAATTTTATATTTATAACATTATATTTTGTAACAATTATTATTTTTAAAATTATTTATAATTTAAAATTTTAAATTAATATTATATTAATTTTAAATTTTAAAATTTTAAAGCTTAAATTTAAAGTTAATTTATTCTATTAATTTAGAATTATATTAAATGTATTTCATTTCAATACATTAATTAATTCTATATAATTTAAACTTCAATTACCTTAATTTTTAATATTTAATATTAAACTTTTATATATTTATTAAATTTTATAATAAATAATTCAAGAAATTTATTTATATCTTACGATTAATATTAAGTTTACTTTTTTTAAAATTAATTTAAAATTTTAATTGAACATATAATTTTACTAGTTTATTTTATTACCAATTTTATTCAAAATTATGGTTGAATAAATGTTTATAAAATTTTATTAAAATTAAATTAAATAAATTATATTAATATAATTTAAAATATTATTTACACTTTTTTTTTAATATAATTTAATAAATTTTGATATTTTAAGTATTAAATGAATTTTAAAAATATTAATTTATTTCTTTAATTTAATTAAAATTTAATATTTAATATAATTTATATTTTTTAAAATTATTTATGAAAATATTATTTTAAAATTTAATTTTTCATTAATTTTTTATTTTTAAACTTGTTTAAATATTTAAATTTAAATTATATAATATTATTTAATTTTATATATTATACATTTAATTAATTAATTTTATTATTAATATTTTATTATTAAAATTACTTAATTTATTTAATAAATAATAATTTTAAATATATTTCTATTAATATATATTTTTTTTTTTATTTTTTAAATTTAAATATTTTATTTATTGTAAATTTTTTTTAAAATTTATAATATAGTTTAAAAATTTTATTAAATTTATTATATTTAAATTATTATTAAATTTAATTTATAATTTTGATTTTAATTTATTTTAATTTAAATTAAACTATTTAACTATTTTTAATTTTTACTTATTATTTTATTTTAAATTTATTTTATTCGATTTTAACATACTTTTTAAATATAATTTTTAATTTTTATTAATTTTTAAATATTTAAAAATTTTTTGAAATTTTAATTAAATTTATATAAATATTATTTTAATTTATTCTTAAATTTTATTAATATTAATTCTATAAAATATTTATTTTTGATTTAAGTAATTTATTATATTTTAAATTATTTATTTTAATTTCAATTAATTTTAATATTTATAATTTAATTTTAGTTAATTATATATTAATTATTTATAAAAATTAATTAAATTTAATTTATTTACAATTATTATATTCAATAAATTTAATTTAATTTTTATTAAATTTCATTAATTTTTAATTATTTTTTTAATAAATTTTATTTTTATCAACTTATTAAATTAAAATTATATAAATTATTAAATAAATTTTAATTAAATATTATATAATTATAAGTAAATTTTTAATATTTTAAATTTAATTTAATTTAGAATAAATTTTATTAATTATAATTTTTATAAATTTATTACAACTTATTTTAATTATAATAATATATAATTTGAAGTAATATTTAATAATATGATTATATAAAGTATTTACGAATATTATTTAAGAATATTAATTGCAGTATATTAAATTATAATTATATTTTCACAATTATTATTAGATATATATAATTTAGATATTTAATAGCTTAAAATATTTATTGTATGATTTATATAATGAGAATTAAAGAATTTACAAATGTTATTACATTAAATAAATTATAATGTTATACTTATATAAATTAATATTTTATATTTGACAAAATTACATATTACTAATCTATTAATTTAATTATTAATATTATTTGTATTTATTAGATCTCAAATAAAATTATTAATTTTTTAATGTAAACTAGTTTATATAATTTAATATTAAGATTTTATATTCATTATCAAATATATTTTATAATAATATTTATGTAACTATATTATCTATATAATCTTATATACATTAGTAACATAATGATTTATATTTAATATAGTATATTAATATTTTATATTTATATATATAATAATGTATTAAATAATAATTAGAACTTTTATATTAATATAATTTAAATTAATAATAATAATTATTAATAATTTGTAAATGTAAGTTAATTAATATGTTTATAATATTATATAGATAGATTACAATTATTTAAATTATTATTTTATAATTTTGTATATTGATAGATATATAAATATTATTATATATCTATCATAGTAGTTATATATTATTAACATACTGTATTAATAATGTATGATATTATAATTAGTATATACTAATAATTATTGTCAATACTTAGCATATTATTATTGTAAATTCATATATATTGCGAATGATTTTAAATATTATTGATCAATTATTAATATTATAAATAATTTCGAATAATTATTTAATTTAGATTATAATAAATTTATTATTATATATATATTATTACAATTATGATTAACTATATTATTAGATAATTTATAATATAGCTATATGTATTATTCATATATTATAGATTAAACATATCAATTTAACAGATATTATTTAATAAATTTATTTATAATTATTATCGTTTATATATTCTATAATTATTATATATTATGTATAATATTATATAATTATTATATTTATATCTTATTAATAACTGTTATGAATTTAATATGATATTTATTAAGTGATTCTATTAATTAATATTTATACTTATGAATTGAATTTATATATATAACTATTTAATAACGTATATACATTTACTATATTTTAATGATTAATTATTATAATATCTGATATATTATAAGATTACATTAGATTTAATAATTAAATACAAGATTATAAATTACAAATTGAATATAATATTTATTCTTAATAATTGTAATTATATTAAAATTAAACATTTATATAATATAGTTTTGATTACATGATATATAGTTATTATTAATTAATTTATGTAATTAATTATTAATTAGTAAATATTAAATTGAAGTATATTCTTATAATATAATTTTGATATTAATTTAATCGATTAATTGATTTTAATATTAGTAATGATATCTAAATCGATTATCTAAGTATATAAATTATTTATATTTGAGTTTATCTGTAATTATTATCTGTTAATAAATGTTTTAATTATCAAATTATAAATCTATTTATATTTACATTGTAATAACGTATTATGTAATAGTATTTAGTATATATTATTAATATAATAATGTGATACTTATGTTTAAATATTAATTGATGAATAGTAGTACTGTAGTTAATGTTAGTAATTAATATTAATTAGTATGTTTCAATTGCTAAGTAATATTCGTATTATATCATTTTCATATTACATTTATGCAAAATACTTATTTTTCAAAAGATCTATATTCATCATTGATAGATATATAATATTAAATTATTATATAATTAATAAGTCATGATAAAGAATTTAAATTAAGTTTTAAATTTATATAACTGAAATGTGTAATAGTATAAATTATATATATTAATCGTTATACTGAATGTAATATGTGAAATTTAAATTAATACTGTTCTAATTAATTTGATTTAATTTATTATATGTTAATATTATTTGTTAATAGAATTCATAACAATTGTTAGTAATTATATTGATAATTGAAGTTAGCAGTTAATTATTCATATTCATAATTATTAGTTAACAGTTAATATATTTTAAATAATAATATATTTAAGATGTTATAATAAGTATTAAAATTGATAATGTAATTGATAATTATAGTTTAGATTAAGTATATATTTAATATTTTATAACTTTAAAGTAATTATCTAATTTAGTTACATATATAAGCTTAAGAATATATAATGAATATGCAATGTATATACGTATTCAGTAACTGTAGTAATCTATTAGTACTTTGTATTAAGTAATTAAATATGATTATTCATGTAATTTACATAAGTGATTATATTATAATTTGATATATTTTAGTTTAGAAATATGTAGACTTGATTTTATTTACTAATTAAATATTACGATAAATTTAATTTATTTTCATGTATAAGCTAATGTTACATTGTAATACTGAATTAATAGTATACGTATTATATTGATATTTAATGATTAAATTAGTTATCGTAATTATGTATATTTTTTAATTAAATAACTTAGTTTATATGATTTATTAATGTAAACATGTTTAATTATGTATATATAATAGGTAATATGTATTAATGTTAATATTAAATAATAATAGTTAATGTTACAGTATAATAATTATAATGATTATTAAATAAATTAAGCTAAAATTACTAAATGATACTAATCGTACGTAAGATAATATAAACTAAGTAATCAATGTATTATGAATATAATATATGTAGAAGTATAGTACTATAATGAATAGGAATTACAATTAATATTTATTAAGAATTAAAAATATGTAACTATCTATATATGTATTATATTAGTTATTACATATTCTAATTTAATCATACATATGTATATTAAATTAAATATTATAAAGTATGTTATATAAAATATACTAAATTAAAATTCAATCAATATAACAAAAAATATAATAGTCATAAATTAATGTAAATTAAAATAAACATACATAAAAACAGTCTAAATATACTAATAAATAAATAATTAAATAGATAGAAAAAAAAATTACAATAACACCGAAAAATACGTAAAAATTGATCATTTTAGATCTTTAGATCTCTAGATTATCAAGTACGTAAATAAAAAAACCTAATTGTAAGCTCAATTCATAAACATATTCTAATACATTTATTGCATTTCAGAATCTCTTACCTATATCGTACTGGTATCAGGTGAATGAATGATGAATGATATTGAATGATGTTTTACCCTTCATATATCAATTATTTTTTCTAATAGGTTTACGTAAATCGAAGCATTGTAGAATTGTTTGTTGAAACATAATTATGTAAGTTTTAGTAAGGTAAGAATATAAATAAAACAGAATTATCACAAGTACCGTATTAATTTGAATATAAGACAAGATTTTTTTCATTGAAAATCATTAAAAAATGAGGGTCTTCTTATATTTCGGACCTTCGGATTTTCGGATTAGTGGTCTATTGTAAGCGTAAGTTTTAATAAAGATGAAATTATCGGCGAAATATTTGGCCATTAAAAATGATTACCACTGTGAACTTAACATTTTATTTCATTTTTTGTATTTTTTATTAAAACGTAAAACGATTTTTAAAGGTTATCTTTTCAAAAAATTGTATATCGTCTTATAATTGGGGTCGTAAAACTGTGCTTTTTTCTGATTCTTTAGTAAAAAATGAGACTCATCTTATAACTGGGATCGTTTGATATTCAAGTTGGAATAAGGGAAAAACACTCCGTGTTTATTTATTCAACAAACCTAAAAAATACTAACACTTGTAAAAAACATGATTTGTGTTAATGAATTTCGGATATTCATATAAAGAAGAATCAGAAAAGGCGATTTAAGACATGTCGTTAAAGTATAATTTTATTATTATATAGAAAGAGCCCATCACTTAGGTATACAGATGTCAATGAAATGTCAATATTTACTTCAACGGGATCTAATTCAGCCCTAATCCAACAACGCCTTTTAGACAATAAAAATTGTATCCTTTAGTAATTTGTAGTGTTAACTCCGTCTTAAAAATGCAAAAACTCTTATTATTGATACCGAAGAATTTATTAAACCACTTATAATTAGAAAAGCCTCTATTTTTAAGAGTAAAATAATGTGAATATTTATCAAATCAAAATTTTATTCTTATACATATGTATCTGGAAAATAACTGCTAATTTTTAATCAAAACTATCCACTACTGACGAAAAATCTGTTTTCTTTATAAAGCACCTCAATTTTTCACTTTAGAATTATTTGTTTCTTAAGAAACAAACAAAATTAAAACTATGCTTTTGGATTAAAAACTTGTAAAATTAATAACATTTACTTTAAATTGAAAATTATTACCTTTAGTATTACAAGTTCTTAAAAAGTACTGCTTTTGAAAGTAACTTTTAATTTTACAATGATCTATAAAGAAATTTAATTTAAAAGATTTTACTATTATTCTTAAAGCTTAAAACAATGTATTTAATTGCGCGATCATTTAATACTAACGCGAATGCTATCATTTACGTACAAGTATAAATGCCATTAAAATAAAAGTTAGTACTTTTAAATCGAAATTATGTGCATATTCAAACAAAAGGATTTTCTTTAATAGAAATAGTAGATAGATGTAGTTTGAAACTAATGTAAAAATAAGTGGTACCCGAACTCGTATCAGTTTGAGCACGGAAATATCTTGTGGATGCATGATATAATAACTATACAAGATAAGATCTGAGGGCAGATCTGCGCATATTGTTTGACGTCACTGGAGGGCGAATAAGACCGTCAGACACCAACAGACATCGTCAGACATTTTCCGAATACCGATGGTACGTATGGTATAATAACTACTAAAAGTAACATATGGAGAGAATCTGCGCATATTGTTTGACGTCACTCGTGAGTAAATAAGACCAAGGGAGATACCGTTAGACATTCTCCAAATACCGATGGTACGGGTACGTTGTTCACAATTATAATAAAACGTAGTTTCGGCGTTAAAATTGATTGTATGTCTCAACATGAGGTGCGAGGTGTTTGATTGTAACTCTGTCAAATAATTGCGTTTTTTCCTGAATGAACCTGAATTGAGGCTAAAGTGGATTCATTTGTGTTACCGGTTGTTAATACTTCAAGAATTTGTTCGAAACATTTTAAAAATGACGATTGTGAGAGAAATTTTAAATACGAACTGTTGAACTTGCCTGAAAGTAATCTTTTAAATTCTTATACGTATTGCTACATGCACTCGCGGATACTCACGCATACTCACGGATGACGTCACTGCGCGCAGTTGAACGTGTTTAGAACACTGAAACATAAAACTATAAAAAACGACAAACTACCCTTACCTGTAAATTTATTGTATAAATTATCGAAGTCGATATACAACACTATAACATCCAGAAGATATTTCCGAGCTCAAAGTTGATTGCGAATTCGGGTACTATTTATTTTTAGACTAGTTTCAAAGTATATCTACTATTTATATTAAAGTAAAACCTTTTGTTTGAATATGCACATAATTTCGATTTAAAAGTACTAACTTTTATTTTAATGACATTTATATTTAAAGTATAGCAATAACAGTAAAAATTTTTAAATTAAATATCAAGATAATTGTAAAATTAAAAGTTACTTTCAAAAGCAGTATTTTCTAAAAACTTTTAATACTAAAGGTAACGATTAAGTCACTCTATCAAAACGCCATCGATGTGTAAAAACTCCGTTTTGTTTACAATAATCACGCTTCGTAAAATGCTAAATATAAGTACAGTTTGCAGAATTATTGGTCGGTTGTCAAAAAGAAACAAAGAAATGTTTTCTATGGACGATTGCCAACAGCTAATTGCTTCTAAATAACACCTGCTACTCTAGTCCTAGTGTATTAGTATAAAAATGATCTTGGTTTAACTTTTGTAAACGTTACTATTTTTTCGAAAAATCGAAATAATTTAAATTTCTGATACGAGTTGACAAGAACTACGATTTCAAAATCGCGTCGCGTTAGTCGGATAATGAGGTTACGAGCGTGTCATTCGATTTCCTCTTTTTTCAAGGAGGAGACATGGTACACATGACAATACAATAATTTAATTATTTTAAGACGAGTATCCGCCGAATCGGACGGGTTATTTTTGTACTTACAACAATTTCCCGTTAATATTCCTAGAAGTGGAAACAAAAATTTTCGAAGTTAACACCAATTATTTAATTGAACCAATATCTTTAGTGTATTGATTGAAAATTAGCTAAGAAGGAAACCCGATTAAAGCACGCGTAAGCAAGTAATTCTCGGAATTTAAAAGAAAACGAAATAATTTGAAAAGTTATAAAATTATTCAATTTTTATTGTTATATAGATATGGATAGATAGAAACGGACGACCTTCGATCAAAGGTGTATTAAGCGAACCCTACTTATTTTTCACTGTACTACCACCCCTAGTGCCGTGCAATTTTGAAACACCCCGTATATTGAAATACACAATTTAAAAGTTGTTTGAGTATTTATAGGTAAAAATGAAATTTATAAATACTAATTATCTAATCGTATTTAAATATGCTATTCTTTACTGGATAGGTAATGTTTAAAGAACGTTTTATAAAATTTGAACTATCTCGTGTTTATTAAAAGTGTGACTATTCATTATTATCGAAGAAGTGCACTGTCAAGAAAGTTGTTTGTCATGAGTAGGTACTAGTTGTAAAGTTAACATTTTCATTAACCAGTAAGTAGTAACCAGTGTAAGTATAGCTACATATTTACATACATACTGGGTGTCAACGAAATCACTACACAACCTTTAATTTTAACGAAGAAAAAGGTATCAGTCTGAAATTTGTTATGACAAATATAATACAACGGTGCTATATTTTGACTGTTAGAGAATTATTATTACACTTCTGTTTATGCCGGAAGTAACCTTAACTTTCGATTTTTAAATGGAACACCCTGTATATTATGATTTTTTGAATCCTCCATCAAAATATCAAAATATACAGGGTGTTTCATTTAAACATCGAAATTTCAGGTCATTTCCGGCATAACCGGAAATGTGATAGTAATTCTTCGACAGTTAAAATATAGCACCCATGTACTTACTATATTACACACAAAAAAATCCAGACTGATGTCTTTCACACCGTCAAAAATAAAGGCTATCTAGTGATCTCGTTGACACCCGGTGTAGTAAAACATAGTATGTACATAATAAATACAAATAATTGTTTAAAAAGTTAATATAATTAGAAGTGTCTATGTTTAATAATTTCATAAACATGAATAGAAACAAAATTTTATTAAGTATACTTCGTCCAAACTTATATGCAATCCACGTCATCAATAAAAGGGTTACTAGATGATGACGTTTCACACAGTGCTGTCACTTTCTACCTCGTATTTTGACAGTTCTAATAAGTTGTAGTCTTTCTTTATACCATCTAATACGTGCGCAGGTAAATCACCTATAGAATATGTCACTTTCCAAACGTTAAACCAAATTACAAATAAACAATCTAGTAACTTTTTGTTGATGACGTGAATTGCATATAGGTTTGGATAGGCCATAGTTACTTTTATTTTTAATAAATAACCAATTTTAATTAATTAGGTAGGTGCGTTGTTTCCTTAGAAATGCTTATATCAATTTAAAATATGTGGGTATGTACTTATTTTATAATTCTATATAGGTACGTAGGTACCTAATTATCCTTTAGATAATTTTTATTATTTTTTTTTTAAAGTTGGACAGTTTGTTTAATATTCTGATTTATCGCAAACAGTTATATTTACAACTCTATATTATTTTAATATTTATTTCTATAATATCCTTTATACGAATAAGACTTTTAGGCTTTTCAAATGCTGGATTTTAAGAAATGTAAATTAAAATATAAGTTTTTAACTTATTGTTAGTTCTGCTTCAGCATTTGGTCGTTAACAGCATCATCTTATGTTAATGCAAAATTAAGTCAGCTGAATGTTTTAGAGTTTTTCAAACGTACAGGTAGATACATCTATCTACCTACTGAATAACCATGAAAATGATCTACCAAAAACAATGAAAAACAAAATAATAAATAATTCTAAAATAGTTACCTGCTAGATAACGATGGTTTGTTCCGGTCGGCGTTTTCACCTTTTTCAAAAGAGGCTTGATGACTAGCAGGAGCACTATGCGACATCGAAAGAGCAGCATGCTCTTGTTGGGAGGGAATGGATATTGTGGTGTA
Source organism: Rhagophthalmus giganteus (assembly GCA_036326145.1). Taxonomy (NCBI): domain Eukaryota; kingdom Metazoa; phylum Arthropoda; class Insecta; order Coleoptera; family Rhagophthalmidae; genus Rhagophthalmus; species Rhagophthalmus giganteus. Next base: position 14,631,291 of record JARFJA010000001.1, read on the forward strand.
AGTGGCAGTTATTGTTTCCGTTTTAGATACCCACGTCTGCTCTAAAATAGGCGTCGGTGAGTTTGATGTTAGTGGGCTAAAACAATATCAAATTATTTATTTTCGTATAGAAATTTGGTAATCTTAATCTTTTATATTAACCTCCAATATTTTTAACTCGTCGAAATAAAAATGCTAACAATATACAATGCTATTCAATGCTTGTGGTCGGTATCCAAAGACTGCGATATTATATATCCATTAATGTAATCCACGTGTCGGTTCTTTACGACATTGACATCGGTATTACTGTAAAAATTACTATTTTTCCTGTGACGGTTGCGGTATACACGTAATATATAACTTATAGACGCTATTTCTTATGCTAATCAAGTACAATTTTTGCTAGAGAAACGAATTGACTGTTTTGAATTGAATACATTAGTAAAATAGCATAATAATATTATGCTTACAATTAGTTAGTTGATTCTAATTCCAACTTTTTGCGAGTTTATTGTGCAGTTACACCGTGACACAAACGTAAATCATTTTATGAATAACTGGGACGAAACTTTAGCTAAAGTTGATATATGTATGTACAATATTTAAGATATTCAAGATAAATAATAAAAATCTAGTGCTTATATTTTTCAAAACTTACCATTGTTCCAAAGTGTCAGCTTCCTCTTCGGCCGCCGTAACGTCGCTAGGTGGTGTTAGATATCCTGCTAGTCTAAAACCTCGTCCTCGAAGATTAGATCCTATCTTTAAACTTTGACGAAAAGACGCTCGTGCACGATCAACTGTTAGTAAAAAAAGATAGATATCAATAAAAGTAGGTAAATGAATACCGTAATGGTTAGGTGCCATTAACATTAGCTGTCATTAAAAGACGGATAAAACGGATAAGTACATTTTTCATTAAGAGGATGATTACGCCAAGCACTAATATAGGGATTTCAATGTAAATTCGGTCAGGTATTACACCTATATTGATAGAAATTTTCAATTTTTTATTAAAGAATCTGAAAATATGTATCATCAAGTATGTGATGATGTTCTTATTTTCTTAAGAATATATATAATAATAACTTATATAATAACTATTTGAAGTTGGAAATAATTAGACTAACTTTTCGATGTCACTTTCTTGAGTTAGAAGCTATATATTAAAAAAATAAAAACGTGTACACCTTCTGCCATCTTTTAATTACCTAAAAAATATTTCTTAATAGATACTTATAAATAAAATAAGGGCTCAAAACATTTTCGTTTAATAATCGGCGAATCGCGGTCTTCGTGCTCGCGTGTATGCTCTATCCTTGTATCGCCGTCTTGCTCGCGCTATCTCCTCGCTGCGTAAACTAAGCTGAAGAAATGTTTATTTCAAGATATCGGCTTTCATATTACCTCATATAATTAGTAAAGAATGCGTTCGTCGAAATTTTATGTTAATTTTATTTTTTGCGAAAATGAGTTCTTCTGACTATCTTATGCATCAATGGATCTATGGCAAAGACATCATATGTCAAGAACAAAAATCTGGTATTAATATTTAGATTTTTTTCACCAGAAAAATCGATTTGTATTTCGGTAAAACGTATCTTCTTATACGTAGCTACGCTACAATGCAAAATGTGCGCTTCTGTAAAATCTACTTTATGTCGTTTACGATAATCTGCCACAACTACCGTCGATATAGTTACTGTTACTTTGAGGCGATGCCGACGATTATCTACATAATTTTCTACTTCAACAGGTAGTAAAAAATTCGAGATTCGCATACACGGGGTTTTATTGTAGTTACTCAAGTGAAACATTCGTATCTTACTTATTAGACTTATTGTTAGAAGTAACTGCAACAATTACTTCTCCAAAACGTATTTATGTTTTAGTGAATGATTCAATATATATATAACTGTCTGAATACGATCTAAACTTACTACAGAACGATTTTTAATTTATTTAAAATTTAACAGAATGCAGGCTTAGGGCAAATCTTTCCATCTTCTGATAAATTTATCTGACAGATATGTTTCTAAAGGAAATATCTGTCAGATATAATCAGAAGATGGAAAGATCGGCCCTTATTATAATTAATCACATCGATATGTATAAGTTACTCTGGGTTTTTATTCCATGAATTTCATTTTATCAACAACCACAAGTTGTTAACATGACAAGGTACAACGCACTAACACAAGTGGTTACGAGGGTACTGTTATAACAGTAGTTATAACATTTGCCACTAATTTTAGAATTATTCGACTGATTTCTTGTAATAATTGAACAATTGACAAACCCAGATACTGTAGAATATAAATTTCGAGCAAGTTACTGAATAATTATACCTATTTAATATAATGTCTTGGAATTTAATAGCTAGATGTTTATCAAATGTTTACTAGATAAGCATAAATATTTTCTGTACTGAAATGAAGTGTGGCGTGGGCAAACTTGTATACTGGGATACTGAAATAACGTGTAGATAACATACTTGTAAAATTGTATTTAGCTTTTCTGTGCGAGCGTAATCATCCTCTTAAGTACATAATAAACAGAATAGATTAGTCAAACAATGTTAGTTGACACAGTATTAAAATTTTTATAGATTAAATTGGCAAAGAACTTTAAATTAGTCACATTTTCGTTCGCTTTATATTAAACCCATTATCGGTACCTAAATAAATAGAAAGTAACATACTATTCGCAGCGTAGTTGCTGAAACAATTAACATTATAATTCAGTTTTTCAGCTTTTAAATAACTAGAAAAGTTTTTCCATTAACAACTTTGTTCCCCGAAACCTCTCCCCGTGGCGGCATTTTAACTATGTACATGCGATTTTTTATAACAACTAAAATCACAAAACAGTAAAACGCGGTCGGCCAACTTTAAAATCATGAGTCATATAAAGAAGGTAATTCGACGAATGTCAGAATTGTATTTTATGCGGCGAGGCAGGCGCCGGTGGCAGAAATTGCACCTTTAAAACAATTAAATTGAATATTACGACTCTCCCGTAGGTATATCACGCACATAATACCGCATTTAGTGTTGAACATGCAATGGTGCAGTAACAGATACCTACATAATAATATGTATTTGTGTAGGTATATACGTATAGATGTTTAGGGTAAATCTCTCTTCAAGAGCGTTTTTTTTTAATATTTAAAATTTTAATCAAAACCGTATTAGGCATAAGAGATGAACGACATCAACAAATATACATATAAGGTTTATTCACAAGCGTTACAACTCGATGATCATAAAAGCGCTTCCATTTTACCTCCCTCCTATTTTTGTCGAACACACGTTTTTTAAGCTTCTAACAGTAATTTCTCTACAATAAAACTTGATAATCTCAAGTGTAAGGATTCCATCGGAAAGCTTACTAAATTTTAAAGTTTTCCTGATATTTGCTGCCTTCCAGCCTTCAAATTAAACATGAGCTTTTTAAAAATTTTAACTTTCAAACTTTAAGTAAAGTGAAACCGACATTAGATCAACAAAAAACATTGTCTCATAGGAAATTTCGTGTTCTTTCCAACGGCGATGTTAGATTTTTGTAGCGTTCACCAGTTGAGCGCTAGGATCTGTTTTCATGCGAAAACAATCATGATGTTATGAAAAACCAAAAAATGTGAGATATCTTCGTAACGGTTGAGAATCGGACTTAGGTAGATAGGAGCTTTTTTGTTACTTTTGAGGTGTAGTTTTTCAGTTTTATGACCAAACACCCTGTATTTACGGTAGTCGTAATGTTTGATATCTAATAAATTATATCAATAACCAATTAAGTTGTATTCGATAGTAAATTGTACTTTCAACAAGAATATTTAAAAAATATATAATATAATTAGGTAGGTATATAAATTTTGTTCAAACGTGACTTTGTGACGGTGTGACGATGTATACATATTGTAAATTAATGTTAATTGGTAGAATTGGTGAATTTGGCAGCCGACCGGACGGCCCATTCCATTATTTTAGACCACTGGTTTACATATTTCAAAATAATATGTAAATACTAATAAAATTAATTATGTATGTACATAAGTACCTACCTATGTATATCGAAGATCAGTTAATTTTGAGTACATAATTTATTATTTTATTATTATTAAATACATATTTTAAATATATATTTCATAAAATGAATAATCTATTGAAATAGGTAAGTAAGCAATAATTTCTAGTGAATTTAAAATTTTGCTGTTCTCACGACCAGATCATTTAAAATTATATTATTTATATTGCGTGCTATAACCTCGCTTCACTATTAAAAAGGTAAACCGTTTACGTTTAATTTACAATTTCGATAACAAAATACAAATACAGCTCCTTACATTTACTTAGGCGGCCCTTTTCCACGGGACTGGCCTCTAGAGATGGAGCGGGTTTTGTTGTTAAATCCTCGAAATTTATAATTATTAGACTAATGTCGTCTATTTCACTCTTAATTGGTGCTATTACTTCGGAACATAGGAACTTGGAACCTAAAACAAACAGATAAACAGATAAGATATTTAATATGATGGCTTCTTTCTTGTTTTCTTTTTAAATAAACAAAATTAAGCAGTATATGTTTATCGTTTCTTATTATGTGAATAAATACTAAAATTTTAGAATATTTATACATATAGGTATCTACTTTTATTTGATTTTTTAAAAAAACATTCTTATACACTTAATTAGTTCTAATTTATTTCTTTTTCCTTAAACTAAATTGTAAGTACAATACATACTTATAGGTATGTTGGAATAGCGTTATCAAATATTTTTACTGATTTTGTTTAAATTTTTATTTTAATTTAATATCTAATTAATGCTAACGCTTTAGTTTAAATTTATACTTGCTGTATCTACTACCATGAACCTACGATATGTGTGTGATATAATTCGTTACTAATGTATGTACCTAAACAACTTGTTTTAGTAAAATTTTTCGATATAATGCATCATATCGAAATTATCGATATTTTTTTTTTTTAACTGCCGTAACTTTTTGGCAACGAACCAGTTTTTAAAAACAAACCCTTACTTTAAAGTCGACCATTTTGAAAACTGTTTCGTTTTTTAAATTATATTTTTAGAAGCACCTAAAAATACGCCAAAACTTTTGACTAAAACATTTTCATTTATTAACCTTTATAATTCTTTAGTTTCTCTAGGTTAGTGATACTTGCCCTCGCACGATACGCAATTTTTAGTAGGTAGCTGAACTTTTACATTATTTATTTAAAAAAAATGTTTTTCAGACCATCACGGCTACTATGTTACTGTTATCGTGCGAGGGCTACTATCACTAACTTAGAGAAACTAAAGTAAATTGATGAAAATGTTTTAGACAAAAGCTTTTAGTGTATTTTTAGGCGATTCTAAAAATATAAATTCTTAAAAATCCATCGGACAGTTTTCAAAATGACCGCCTTTAACACTAGATTTATGGAACCCGTCAATTCGACGGATTTCAAATTTTATTGTTACGAAACAAATACAATTAAATATAAATTGCGTTCTTCCGGACCACGGCAGTATAGTATTTTTTACTTTAAATGTTTGTCTTTCGGATTAAAATTTGTTACCACCTCCTTAGGAAATGCATTTCGATAATATCCGTCTATTTTTGTTTACGACAATGCGGCTTATTCTAGGTCTTTTTATCGTTTTATGATTGGCGTAAACAAAAATAGACGGATATTAACGAAATGCATTTCCTAAGGAGGTGGTAAAAAATTTTAACCGAGACGAAAATTTAACATAACGGCGACTATATAATCCCTGCATAACATTAAAAAAACATTTATCGATTAACTCGGTTACACCTAATTTTCATGTTATAAAAACCGAGAAAAATAAATTAAAAACTAATTCTTTCGAGACACCCTTATAAAAGCAATATTCTCGACCTACCTCCGGAAGTCACCTTAAAAGCTCATAAGAATGTCAGGACGTGCTTTGTGTGTCGTAATTAGTCGCTGTAAAAAATAAAACAAATCCTTAGATAACGTAGTCTCATGTGAATTGTAAATGTTTTATGCAAAGAAACGAAGAATAAGCGACATTCTGAAGCGGATCAATTTATATGTCCGCAGTGTTACCGCAAAGTTTTTCTGAATGTTCCCGAGTAATTTACGTCGCCCGTACTTACTTGTGGTAGATAGGTATAACCTACTCCATTAGATTATCAAAATGCAGATTGTTTATGAATAAGTAGTTTATGACGCTAACCTGATATTTCTTTTTGTATCAACGTCATCGAAAGTAGGTTATATAGATAGATATGATTTTTAAGAAATAACGAGTCCAGTTGTTAATTAAAAAGTAATTAATTACAAAGTTGAATAAAAATCGAAATATAATTTCGTGTTTAATTAAATTGTCGTGTTTGGTTTACAAAACGATTAAGCATGACATACAACATAACTTACACGACACTCTTATCAATTTTGATAGGTAAACATTTTTTTTTATATTTTGTAAGTAATTAGTTTTGAAAATTCTTTTAGGAAGATAAATATTTGTTGGTAAATTTGTCGCAGAGCAATCGATTTTTAGTCACAAATAAATGATACATAATATATAGGTTAGGTAGGTATCGCATTCAATTTAATTTTTAAGTATTATATGTATATGTAAATTTGTATTTGGACCTTACTACTCCATGTTTATATGCATGACAAATAGTAATAATGACTTTTTCGTTATAACTGAAATATCTATAACAATGCCATAACTTAAAATAATATATTAGTAGTAGGATTTTATTATTTAACATTTAAGGTCAAACTAGCGTGACGCTCACGCCAACAAATTACAACCCTGTGACATGTTTCATGTCTGTCGCGAATAGTTTCAATTTGACGATATTTATTAGACAGATCGGGCACCATATTCTACTTCGAACCCTTTCGGAATATCGTTGTATTTGATTTATTAGCAGTGACGATGATCTATTTATACGTAATTTGATAAGCGATTTTATTTTTTATTGTTGTTTAAAGTGAAACGTAAAATTCAAATAGTAAATTAAAAATCGTAACGACTCCTTTGTTAATCTCTTTTGACTCTTAATCTACTTTTTTGATTTTTACACATAGGTATTCATCATTTATTGTGCAATCACGAATAGTACGTGATTTACGTTGTGCATTTTATTAAAAAGTTATTCAACTTTTAATTTCAATGTTTATTCAGTCAGCTAAAGTCTATTGCATACGTTAGCCTCTAAACAAAGCGCGTTTATTTAAGGGCGAAATCGGAAAAATTTACGTAGGTTTATAAATAAAATTATTTTCAGTTAAATTATTTTTTTAGTTATTTGCACTATTATATCATTTTATGTTATAAAATGTGACATATGCATCCATGTTGCGGAAAAATATTTATTTTCTTGTAATTCTTTAATACAATCTTTATTATATTCTAAATAAATAAATGGTATTTTTAAACCTGCAATTTAAAACTAAAATAAACACTTTTACAAAATCGAATCATACGGCAATTTCTATAACTATAAATAATATAACTATAATTATAATGTCTATAGTGTAATAATAACACCAGATTTAAAAAATGATCTACCACTGTATTATTTTATTTGTAAATGGGTAATTTTTTTTATCATTTTTATCTAATCGGCGCGGCGTTGGAAGCAATAGTTAGGAAAAATGTGCAAACAATATCAGAAATAGAAATAGACGTTGACTGCATCGTCTAGCGATTTGCTTAAATAACAAGGAAGGCAATTTTGAACTTTTATTCACATATATATATATATATATATATATATATATATATATATATATACACACTTGCGCAGTTTCCACATCCCTCCAGTTTCTTTTTACATTATGTACTTATATGGTATTTAAGTCCCGCATGTTGTATATGTGAATTCAGTTCTGAGTGATCTGCAGAGAGGAGTTTTATATCACAATTCTTAAAAAAAAGAACGTATCGAAAATTTTTAAAGTTAATTTCGCATTAAATTTTTTTACAGACTTTATAAAACAAATGTTAACATTAACTCTATAACTTCAATAAAATCTCAATTATTTTTGAGAATTTTTCCATCGAAACCCTATATATTCGTAAATGGTATAAAATTCTTTAGATACAAGTTCGTGGTAAATTATGACCGATATTTCTTTAGAGGCCAGAGATACAGCATTCATTTTATTTAACAGCACTATTGGTATTTTTTAATTATTAACTAATAGAGATTATTATTCTGATTTCGAGCGTGTAAACTAATATGGGTCTTAATGTCTGAAATTTTTCAATACAAGTACAATTTAAAGTTCAATAAAGTTTAAAAGTTTAATATTTTTTAAATAAAAAATATTATAACGCGATATTTTTTGACTGATTATTTCCCGTTAAAAAATTGACTCACGCTAAATTTGAGGTTTAGGTAAGCTTATCTGATTGAATTTTATTTTCTTTGAATTCTTTTATGAAAAATGAATGGATCGCGTTAAATTCGGATTATTTTTTTTCTAAATATCTTTATAAAAAATTTTGGTGTCGCGTTATATTCGGGTTAATACGGTAGGTACTTGAGTCCACCAGCCGGACGTTTCTAATTTCAAATAATGTACTATAACAAACATTAAAAATTTTTTTTATTAAAATCGGTTCTGTTCTTGTGGACTTCGAATTAAAAACCTCCTTGACTCGACTATTAGGTACGAATTTAATTTTTTGAGTAGGTATACGTCACAATTTTTAGGAATCGACTTAATTATTAATAATTTATAAATTCGCTGCAATTTAAAATAGTTTAAAGGTTTAAAATATGAAATACGAAAATAGTATGTCTACTTATCTCTTATGTTAGGTAAGTAGGTATATGTTTTGTTATCGTTAAGGATCTTCAACATGTAAGCACATTCATTTGGACAATTTATTAGCGATTAGTTGGAATGCTGTACAACAGATGCTGCCAAAATATTTTGCACCACGTTTGAATTCGGTAAACAAACGCCGTTACGTAACCAGCTCTTGTTTAAGATATCTTACAATTAGGTATGCAAAATCGTTTCTTTACTATATCAAACGTTTGTTTTCTTCTGCCATTACTGTACTAATTCGATTTAATCAATTCGGTCGATATGTAAATTATTTGACAAAAACTTATCGCTAGCCAGTTTTTAATTTGTCAAGTAAGTCGTGAATTAATCTATAAATTAATTAATTAATCAGTTAATTGTTCGATTGGGGAGCTTTTATGTACGATCTTAAACTTATGATTTTTATGAGATTGCCTTTGTTTTGTGATTTGTATTTCAAATATTAGATAGGTACTTCCTACACTAATTCGACTGAAGCAACCCAAAACGAACACCAGCTATTTGTTAACTATTGTTAATACTTTCTAAATAACGTCAAAAATTAATAAAAACTTGATAAAAGTTGGAATACTTTTTTTTTTTTAACAATGAATTACTATATGAACTTTGAACTGACGAGTTCTGGTGTTTTACATTCGGTAATATGTATCAGTTCGTGAATTAATTCGTGAATTAAATAGGTAATAGGTCTGTCTGACGAGAAATTGCAGTGGCAGGTAAAGTGAGGATTGCGCGTCTTTTCATTTTATTGGTTGCAGTGGTCGTCCGTTATACACGGTGCAAAACTAATTTTTATCTTTCAAAATCGAAAAGTCATACTTTTCAATTGTCATTGTTAAGAAAGGAATAATTAAATAAAAGATTCCTACAAAATAATAGAAGTAAGTGTACTATAATAATGTACTAGATGGCGAAGGATAAATATATAAAGTAAAATGTAAAAATAAAATGGTGGTGAAGAGAAACGTACTAAATTTTATTAAATTATAAACCGTAAAGCTTCCACGACAAAAGTAAAATTCAACAGTCATTTTAGTTTGAAAAACGTTAGGTACTTTAGTACATTCTGAACGAAAAATAGGTACTTCTCTTGAGGTTGTGTCATAATTGTGCTTTGTTTCATAGAAAATATTACATAAAACGCCGCAAAAATCGCATATTAGTATATTAATACACATTCGAAGATTCGTGGTAGATTCGAATGCACGCTTGGCAAAACCTTAACCTAAACCGTCGTTTAAGTTATGTCGAAGGTGGAATCTTTTTTTGCCTGTGTAAATTTCTCCACGTACTGCCACGCTTACCACTGCAATCTCTCATCGGATAGACTTTAGGTAAATGTAAAGCGGATTTTAAAATTTCATATTATGTTTGTCATTGATTTTAACTCAACGATTTAACTGATTTGGTGTTAAAAAGCTTAGCGTATTAACCCGAATATAAGAGGAGGTTTTCTTTACACTGAAAATCATTAAAAAACAAGAGTCGTTTTATATTCAGACATGTCGATTTTCGGGTAGGTGGTCTACAACTGTAAGCATAAATGCTGATGCAGATTGAGGTTATCGATGATACATTTGGCGATTAAAAATGATTATCGTTGTGTATTTTGACGTATGTTTTTGTATATTTTTTATTAAAATACAAAACAATTTTTAAAGGTTTTCTTTTCAAAAAATTGTATTTCGTCTTATAATAGGGGTCTTAAAAATGTGCCTTTTTCTGATTCTTTTAGTAGAAAATGATATTAGAGACGTATAGAATATTTTAACTATTGTATTTGTTTTATTGTATTAATTATTGTAAAATGCCGCATTTGACTAATGTAAATCCATCATAAGTACCGGGCTCATTAACGACTAATTATACATTGATTTTAAAATTTAGCACAAAACTAATGTCACGATAAACTGACTCGATTTTAATAAAAAAATAGGCCATCCGTTAGAAGGTCGTTTAAAAAAAAACAATAAAAGCAAATGTTTAAGTAGGTACCTACGCCCAGCTGCCCGAATTTTTAAAACGAAAGCGGTCATGTTCTGAATTTAAGCGAAACAAGCAGACACGTGGTAGACGAATGTTATGTAATACTAGATAATAATGGGTTACGAGATGTAAACAAAAGTATAAAAATGAAATAGGAATAGGTATATACATATTTGTTTAAGAATTTAAAAAATGTTTAATCTAACTATCTATCTATCTATATAGTTATTTATTATTGCAAATCATTTTCTAAACTGTTATTAACATTATACGTAATATTATGTAGTTCAACAATACTTCGTAAAATCGCTTGCAAATAAAATACAAATAAACGGTAGTATTTCATGACCAATAAAAATTAATGGCTAAAATCAAAGAAAAAATCACATAAAGTAGACACCGGGGTTCTAAAAATAACAGCAAACCGATAAAATTAAACCGCGTTGGACGTCCGTCCTTGGTGCGCCGTTACTATTTTTAATCAAAAAGAAACTAAGTGAAGATGCGACCGTCATATTTAAAGTACGTATTAATTGTAAACATCAATTTTGGCTGGTGTTGAGTAATGTAATGATTCGTTGCGTAAACAAATCTTTCTTTGTACAAATATTTAAAGTTTGTTAAGTGTTGAATATGGCTCATTTTCTGGAAATTGTAATTTATTACCTATTTCCTTCTTTGGAATTGTAATAAAACAATAAAAAGATACGAGGGTCGATCGTCTTAAATTGAAATCTTCAAAAAATTCACCGAGGTCTGTGTCCCTATACAATATATACCACAAAGAAAACAACATTTCAAATTTTCGATACTTTAGGTGCTGTAAAAGAAACGATTTTCTGATAGTATCTTATCTATAGGTATAACAAGCAATCTAATAATATGGTTTAAATCGTAAAGAACCATCTTGTTCATTGGAGATAGTAGGGTTTCTATTAATAATAGATGATACTTTATAAATTAGCAGCTGTTAAGGGCCGATCTTTCCATCTCCTGATAAATGTATCTAACAGATATTTACGTCGAACGTAAACGTTTGTTCGAATAATTGTTTCCTTGGTAAATATCTGTCAGATAAATTATCAGGAGATGGAAAGATCGGCCCTAAGTATAATATAATCGCATATAATAACAATAATATATATCTAATAAAATATAATACACAGTTTGATCAAGCTTACAAAAGCCCTGTGGAGGCGTGTCCGAGGTCGCATAAATCGTAGAAACTCAGGTATAATGGTAATAAACCATGTAGTTATTGGACACTTAAGAATTTTTTTTTCATTAAAAATATTGGCAATAAAAATTTTTTGTACATAAAAATGTGAAAGTTGCATCAAAACGAAAGATTTTCTTTTGGTTTACTTTAGTATTATTGCTCACATTGCATTATTATTGCTCACCTTTAGATTTATATTGGAAATTGTCAAAGGATGTCAGAAAATTCAGTTAGTGAACAATTTTGTCAGTAATTGGACTTGAAAATTTCAGATATTGGATACCAACAAAATTACAATATAAATTTTATTAGGTAAAAATAACAGGCACACCAATTGAATCGCTTATTGCTAAAAGGAATTATATAATTGAGAAAAACAGAAAAAAGTTACTATAACTTCAAAATATAAACATGTTTCATAAATAGTTTCTGTTACATTATTTAATTAAATAACGAGTTTTTATTAAGTTTTTCTGAAATGTATTTTTGTTTTCTTACAAAAAATTATTTTTGAAAAATTTAGACTTACGCCCATTTAATAATAAACCCTCTTTCTTCTCTTTTTCGCTTTTTGTCATTTTTCCTTCATTTTTTACTTTGACACTTTAAAAGTGACCTCTATTTAAAATTAGTAATAAAACTGTTTGTGCGTAAAGACGTTGCGTGATAGATTAGAAGGTTTTTGATTGGACGAGTAACGTGTGCAATGATTGCAACAGGTGCTACAATATTTTCGATTGACTAACGAGTTTCTTTACGTACTGTCGACCTATTTGTTTGTAATGGTCAACTTTCGGTAATATTTATTGATGTGACATTATGCACTTTTTGTAGTGGTCGTCTGAAAAAGTATTTAAGCGCAAAGTTTTGTTTTCCGGGAACTTTGTAAGCTTAGTCGCACCGTATAATCGTTAACTAAATTAAAATTTAATATAATATCAACATGACGGTGCTTCTCAGATTTTAAACATTAAATTTCCAGTTAAGTTTCTATTACACTTATTGTTAGTTCAAAATCATAATCATAATTTATATTCTATACCAATTTACACAAATTATAATTACAGTTGCCATTATCATAGGTATAGCTAGATATCGTAACAAAATAATTTTACAAAACAACAAAAAATTTCAGTAGGTACAATCACAATTTAAAAAGTCCACAACTGTATAAATACACTTACTAATAAGAAAATTCTTCAAGTTTTTTTTTAAATATTGAAGCTTTGATTCCTAATAGGTACTTACAGGAATCTTATTATAAAATAATGGACCGAAGTAATCCACTCCACACCTAGCCCTGAAAACCCTATTGAATTTCAACCTGATATTATTACTTTTAAACCTCGTATTATATGGATGAAGATCACTCTGTATATTGAACTTATTGTTAGCCTCGTTAATCAAATTGAAATCTAACAATAAGTAAATGTAAGATAAACAAAATTTAGTTACGTACTTCAATCATATTTTTATTTATGTTGGAAATGTATACCTATTTACCTACCTAATTTGCTAATATGTAGGTATTATTTTTAAATGGGAGGACAAACTTTCTTTATTTTCTATTATTCTTATCGTTGTAAAATAATGTAACAATAATAGGTAAGTAGATATATTAGAATATATATTTTATTGTTAATTTTTTGTTAATATTTTTATAAGATAAAATTATCAAATAAATTTGCAGTAAGCATAATAAAAATAAGCACAGGTTTTTATTTATTCTAAATATTCTATTCTATATTGTTTCTCTTTAATGAAAAAACTTCATTTCTAAAAGTAGGATTTTTAGAAAATAGTTAAAAGAAATTTAAAACAATGATGATCCAATTAGTCGATAAACAACTTGATTATTGTTAGTATAGTAGGTATTATACCTATTATAGACACATATCTATACACATACTTATGTATATGGTTTTTTTTACTGCGGGTTCCCTTATGATTTTTATCCTTATCATGGTACAATAACTATTATGGTAAGATATCGGGGTGGTTCTGTGCATCGAGATGTGACGTCACTCGTGAAAATATCAACAGTCTGATAGTTTTCGAATACCTAGGTACGTACTCACACAGACGACGTCACTGCACGGATTGAACGTGTTTAGAACATTCGGATATCCTACCTAAGTAAGTTATTATACCAAGTATATTTATCAATCCATGATATCAAATAAATAGAAACTACCGCCATCAACATACTTGTACACAAAAAATTTTCTCAATGAGAAGTTATCTTGAAGGTTGAGAAGGTAACTTTTGATTGTTAGTCGAATTGTAGCTTTATCTTTGTCTTTAACATAGAACAACGACTCTCTCGCTTGAGTTATATTTCTAGTGGGCTGTCCAATTTTATATATGACAAAACAAAAATTTAAAAAAACAACAAAAATTACCAAAAATTGCTCGTCATGGACGTTTAATCCAATATAGTTCAGCTAAAATACAACAAACTATAGGTAGGCGGTACTTACCGTCTTTCCTATAATATAAGAGTTCGACGTGTTTTTCGTTGCCTTCAGCTAGTGCAAGTCGGAGGCTAGCGACCGAGTGTTGAGAGGTTAGAGGGCCACATAAAAATTCGCATGACGCCATTTTTTGCATAACCTCCGCTCTGGAGTAGCCTGTGAGCCGGCAAAAACCGTCGGAACAATAAATAATGTGACATTGTCCACTTCTACTGTTTGCCACCAAAAATGAACGATCTGCAAATAAAAAGTTTTGTTTAATCTTGGAATTTATTAGCGAAAATCGGAGGTTGACATTTAGGAAAAACAGACTACGGTCATTTTCGACGAAACGAGAAGTGATAGAAATTAGCAGAACGCTTGCTGTAAACATAACTCTTTGACCTTTTGAAGAATACAGTAGTAGAATGAGAACTTTAAATCAATGAACGTTGTTAAATCAATAGGTCGTGTAAATACTAATATTAGTTTGACCATTCGAAATCTTGACCCGATTTTATTGCCTATTTAATGTTACTGCACCTAAAATGGGAAAATACTTACATAAAAATTTTCATCTCTTTTTGATGATAAAATAAATATGTAGGTACACGTTAATTAATAAGTATCTTTAAATTAGTAAATTAACGTAATTTCAAACTAAAACAAATACGTTGATAGATTATTTTGGTAATCAGTCCACGTAGACTTGAATAAAGTTAAGTACAATAACGTCTACTTTTACAATAACGTTTTCGTTATTTTAACATTGTGTAACTCGGGCTGAATATTTACTGTTTTAGACTCATACCCTAGCAGCACATCTGAGTTTATTAAACTCAGCATTATCTAAATGTGATATAATAAGCCACATTTATATATGTGACTTTAGTATAAGGTTTTGCAGATATTCTTTAGATGGTTTGTTTAAATATTACAAAATTAGATAATATTAAGATCGATGTGATCTTAGTAAACCATACTTGTAAATAATGTTTTAACGTGATATACCTGCGACATAAAATTGCTAGCTTAAATAAATATCTTAAAATGGGTTTAAATTTATCTAAAAATGATATATTAAAATCTTTTAAATTTTATACTAATAAACATGTTTAAATTTAGGTATACTTGATATGGATTTTCTATATCTATTCAATGTCTTTTGAATTAGTTTAAATAGATATCAAATTTAACAAAATCTGCTATCTAAAAATAGGTAATGTAAAACTTGCAAAACCTTCCCAAAATATATTGGTCGATAGGGTTATTCACCTTTCTTACCTAATTAAAAAAGCATTTAGGGAGAAGCGTATACACTAATCACTGATAAACGGAATATTATCAATACCTAGTTTAATTATTAGATAAGTAACAACTAATAAATTGTTATCACTTTTCGTTACCAGAGAATTAATGACAACAATCCAAACCCAAACTTGGAGAAAGCTGTCTTCATAGAATTTGTTTTCATAAAAAGTTTTTAGGAATTAAAATGGCTCGTTTGCCGGTTTCATTTATAATTTTATTTAACCCTAGAGTAACCTCAAATGCTTGGGATGACCTCACTCTAAAACAGCATAAATACTAAACGTTGAAAAAAGTTAGCAGTTTTGAGTAAAACATAAGCTTGAGTAAGCATAAGGTACATATTTTTCAAACTCTTTAAGTGGGTAATAATCAAAAATGCAAATAGGTAGAACTTTGCGACCTTCGTCATTGTCATTTCTACGAAGTAGGAAACCTTTTCCCAAATTCTTTACGACCCATCTCCTTTGTTATCCGCACTGGCTATTTTAAAATCACGTAGTTTTATGACTATGCCGCTTTACCAGGCAATGTTGAAATTAAATTTTCTACATTTCTACTGATAAACTAGGTTGTCTAACTAGGTTGGCTTTTGCCATTTCTTCGAAAGTTTGACAATAGGGAATCATTCTTTGTCTCAGACATGTAAGCTAGTGCGTAACCAAAAAGTACCTACATATGTATAAGCGACTGAGAGCTAGAGTCCGCGAAAAAAACGACGAAACCTACTTAAGATATGTATTTTGTAATATATATTTTTTCAAACTATCTATACCTAGATACCTACTGTTTATGTTACTCTTTTTGAAACAATAATAGAAAAAATCATTTGTGAAACATAGGAAAGTGTTTTTTCCAATACGGCTGTGAATCTGTTGATTTAGTTCCGAAAGATACCTACTAAAAATCTAAATAAGAGGGTGTTATGGTTTCCACCCCGCCAATATATTAAAACCGACGAAACCTTTTCGTTTTCATTAACTTTCGATCATTTTTTTTAAAGTTGCGGGTTAATGTGAATTTAATTCTAAAATCGATTTTAAATAAATGCTTGTTTTTTTGGAAAATATTAGTTTATCAACTTGGTATATATAGGTACTATGGTACAATAACTATTAAGGTAAGATATCGGGGCGGTTCTGCACATCGAGATGTGACGTCACTCGTGAAAGAATCAGAAATCTGACAAGTACGTACTTACACGGATGACGTCCTGCGCGGTTGAACGTGTTTAGAACATTCGGATATCCTACCTTCGTAAGTTGTTATATCAAGTATA
Source organism: Rhagophthalmus giganteus (assembly GCA_036326145.1). NCBI lineage: Eukaryota > Metazoa > Arthropoda > Insecta > Coleoptera > Rhagophthalmidae > Rhagophthalmus > Rhagophthalmus giganteus. The sequence goes on from JARFJA010000001.1 coordinate 14,648,372, forward strand.
GGTACCTAAGTACCTAGGTACTTAGGTTGTACCTAGGTACCTATAGGTACTTAGGTGGTACCTAGGTACCTATAGGTACCTAGGTACCCATATACTTGCTATTGTTAACCCTCGGTCAATAGGTACCTAACGGGACATCATATCTTGTTGCTTGACCAAAGTGGTGTAAACAGAGGGGCATCAGTTCACTGCAACGAATCGGATAGTGTACTTCTATTTTCAATGTTCAATAGTAAGTATTATAATACGTAAGTCAATTTTTATGATCTTATATATTACATTTTATTAATACATTTAATGTTTTATGAAGTCGTGGGATGTAACATTCTGGGAACAATTTAAAAAACATATGAATTAAGCAACTTCAAACGTACGTCGATATTTTCGATCTCTTTTACAATGCCAACTTCTGTGGAAAGAGAAAACGATAGTCGAACGCCATATTGCATTACTTATTACTTTCATAGGTGAGTCATACTCTATTTTGACTATACCTACTTACTTCAGTATTTAAAAACACGAACAAATTAAGTAGAATGTACTTAAGTAGGTAATCTTTGTTATTAGATATTATTTTTTACTATTTTCTTTGAATGATTAATTATATTAATTTTCAGATAAACGTATCATATTATCCCATCGGAGAAAAAATGCCCATAAGACAGTTTACTGCTAAATGGTCAAATTACTAACTCACATTGTAGCCAATAAGTACAAGACGCGGACACGGCGTTAGAAAAAAGAATCAATAAACCGACATTCTGTGACCTGAAAGTAACGAATGTATTGTTGGTAAGTTAAATATAAGTAATTTTTGTATAGTCGATCATGTATTAATGTGTAATTTAATTTTCAGAAATAATACGACGAGTGTTGTACACCATCCATGATGATAACTATAAGAAAATCCGTCGGCATCTATTTGGCAAATACAAAAATTAAACAATGATACTTCAATTCAACTTTTTCATATTTTCGGTATTTTTATAAATATAAGTGTTATTTATATATATCTATTAAATTTTATTTAATTATATGCACCTACTTGATAAAGTCCAAATTTGTTTATTGATTAATTATTTATTTTCAATTTTACACTATTTTTGTTAAACACGAAAATTTCTTTTTTGTCTATTTTTGTATTGTAAGTATTGTTAACAAAAAGAAATTTTGTTGGAAAATTACAAAAATTGTGCCGAAACATTGAAAATAAATAGATAATAAATTAATAAATCTGGACTTTTTTATCAAGTCTTTATATAGGTACTTTTATTAAAATGAATTGAAATTTTAAGATATTACTGAAAATATGTTTAATTTTGTATTATAATTAGTATGTACTACTAAAATATTTTATATCCTTTTTTCAATAATAAAATTATAAGATAATATAGTAGTTTCTTATTTATACCACTGTAACATAAGTAAAATAGTTCCTAGTAATATATATTTTAAATAACTCGTATACATCTCTATTATATCAATACGAGAATGACAAAATATCTTATTTATATACATTTAAGATCAGAACAATATAAAAAAAATATCAATACAACCTCAAAAAAGTACATTTAAACTGCATAGGTTTTACATCAAAATTCTATATTGTGATGATAAGACAGACCGTCACATTGGCTTATAATAATATATCGGGAAATTATGTTACTTTTAGCTAAGTGTGCTGCTAGGGTATCGGCAAAGAGCGCGCACTCTAAACGTTTGTAATTTAATGTATTATTCGGACACGCAATCTTCATCCTTTAATCTAGTATATAACATTTTCACCTAGACATTCAATCAAAGACCGTTTTTTTCTAACACTTTGAAAGATGTTTCAGAGGTAAAGGAAAGACGTTTAATTCTAATGTCGAATCATTTTTAGTTTTATTAACAAATTAAGTGAATATTTTTGTTAATTACGACTGATTGTATGTTTGATTCACTGTAAAAAAATGTTACCATCTTGTTCACACGATTTAATGAAACTTACCTAATACTATATTTTATTTTTCAAAATCCGTAGCATGCGTGAATTGCCACCAATTACATTATCTACAATCTCCTTTTCTTTAATCGTATAATCTACTTGCTAATAATACTTTATCTTAAAATAAATCATCGAATAAAATTACTTGTTCTTTACTTATACCTACATATTATATAGGTATTATAATTACTTATACATAGGATATAAGATACATAGTATTAGATACGTTTATCTATGTAATGCAATGTAATAATCTTTGGCTGTATATTTTGTTAAACATATTGATTTTTAATTAATTATATTACATAATCACATATTTTAAAGGCGAATAGGTGCTATAAGTATACTGCGATTTATTTTTAAATTTACTTGGTACTAATAAAGGACGAGAATTACATCAATTGTCTTTTTTTTAAGGCGTTAACACTTTCTAGGTACACAATATTAACAACTTGTATAGTAAGTGCACAAAAACTGTCAATTTTGAATTGTATTAAACTAAATTTTATAACTCACACACAGTACATATATCGTATTTAAAATTAAAGGGGTGTGAACCAAAACAACTTTTTTCGATAAAAAATTAGAAAAAAAATATCACTCGTGAAAACCGCGTATTACTAACAGCCTTCGTTCAGATTCTACACTGCTTCAAAGTTTAGTGCATTTCAAATGCCAACGTCATACCGACACGAGTAGCAGTGCAGTTTCTTTGCCGTCGCTACGTGACACCGATACTATGCTTATCCAAACCTATATGATGTTCACGTCATCAACAAAAAGTTACTAGATTGTTTATTTGCAATTCAGTTTAAAGTTTGGAAAGTGACATAATCTATAGATGATTTACTTGCGCACATATTAGATGGTATAAAGAAAGACTACAATTTATTAGAACTGTCAAAATACGAGGTACGAGGTGACGGCGGCACTGTGAAACGTCATCATCTAGTAACCTTGTATTGATGACGTGAACATCATATAGGTTTGGATAAGCTATACTATGAAATTTTATATGAAATTTTATTCACTAGAATTGAATGTTGTTTGAGTTTTTATGTTTATTTTTTTTTGTAATAAGTTAAAATGCCTAATTGCTGTGTTGTTGGATGTAACAATAACTTAAAAAATTCGTTAGCTACAGTTCACAATTTTCCGAGAAAATACAAAGAACTGAAACGCATTATATAAAGCGTGGAAATGTAGAATTAATCGAGCGAATTTTGAGCCTCATCAAAATCATTTCGTTTGTAGTGTCCATTTTACGGTGAATGATTTTGAAAATACGTGCAAATAAAGTAGAGTACTACGTACGCAATCAAAGGGCTGTACGTCGATTACAAAACGAGCTACTTTATTCATTTCATTGTCTGGTTCTGAAGAAAATAGGGATCTAAACGTATGTTCAAATTATAGAAAGGTACTACTTACTGACAGAAAACAAATCATTCTGCAACTGATATTAAGTAATCTGACAATCATCTTGTCCGATCTTCAATTTTTCGGTTTTTTTTTCTCAATTTTTATAGGTTTAATTTCAGTATTGGTATAGGGTATGATTCATACCCATTCATACCATTTTTAAAATCTCAAAATAGTTTAAGAAAAAATATGCATTTATAAACAAAATATAAGCACTTATATTGAAATACATATAGGAACGGACTAGCAAAAAACAGCAGCTGGGATGTCGGTATGACGTGCAGCAGTTTAAACTGTTGTATCTCGGAAACTATAAATCGTAGAAATGTCCGGTTTGAAAATTTGTTCTTAAAACTTTGAATACTAAAACTTATTTTTTTGGGTCATTCATGGGGTTAAGAAAGATTTCGATCTATTCAAACAAATCGATCTTTATAATAATTAGTAGATATTATTTAGACTTAATAACTTTAGGTATAATAAGGTAGTTAGTTGAAAGGTTACTTCAGCTTTCATCGAAGAACTAAGTTTCATTTTTTATGAAGTATTGATAGTTCGGTTGCGTGACGAATAATTGGGACAATTAAATGCTAACTCTTGCCGATCCTATTTGATTTTTGTAGAAAACTGTCGAAGAAACGCACTAAATCAATTTATTACGTCGCATTGTGTCGTGCCATTTTAAGTGCACTTACGGTTCGGTTAACCAGAAATAAGTACAATAGAATCGCGTTAATCTGACATTTGTGGAATCAATCATTTGTCTGCCGGATTAGCCCAACTTCCGGATTACCCAAAATATACACATCATTAAGGTCTGTTTAATAAGTAAAGATCAAAAAATGATACAAAACTTGATTACCTACCTACATAGCAGTTCCTAAAGCAGTTCAACATTTTATATAGAAAAGGTATGTAACAACAAGGTATGTATCAAGGTATATCTACTTATATGGTCATACATATACTACAGTTTAATATATAATAGTTTAGATGATCACCAGTTCTATAGAGGTTATAGTTATTGGCACTAAACGTAAGCGTTATGTAGGTTCATTAGATATAACATAAGATAGGTAGGTACTTTAATACATTGAAAATTGAAATTTCGCTTGTGTTATCTTTTTTTTTATAAATAGCTCATTTCCAACTTTTAACTTTAAATGAAGTCGCCGATAATATTATATTTGCTTAGGTACACGTGCGAGAAGAGTCTGTTGTCTCTTCAAAAGGTACGAATTCTAATTGAATACAGGGTGCCTAGTGCTAGCGGGTATGTTACAATTTAGGGACATTGACCCTAAAGTCATGAACTAAAATGTGGGTCAAGTAAGGAGTTGTTACTACTACACATGTTAGCGAAAGCGGTAACATTTAAATTTACCTAAAATCACATTTACACATGTGTATGCCTACGACTAAATTATAATCCATATATTTATTATAATTTAATAACGAAACCTTTATCTATCGGATTTATTCTGAAAGAGATTTCATTTAAAGACTCTTTTTTAAACCTGTTCAACTTCTTGCAACTTCTAGTTCGAAAGTCACTAAACTCACGTGCTTTTTGTGCGATTGTGGCACTTTCAAGATATTGCAAATTGACAGTTTTCTATCTCCCACCCCACCCATATAAGTGAGCTCTTTCCAAATGGTTGTCGAAAGTGCTTTGTCGAATTAAAATAAGTTAGATACTAATAGAATATCAATGTAAAAAGTAACTCTAGCGTAACCTAGGTATAATACGATTTTAGATTTTTAAACATTGGTCTGTTTTCGAGTGAATGAAAGTACGTAGGTATATAATTAAAAAGTTTAAACAGTTAACGATTTACATTTTAGAAATCGTTTTAATGCGATTTTAATGCGTACTTGAAAGTGCAGTCTTGCTCATGATTATTCGTACAATTTAACTAAAAACGTAAAATATCAAAGTACTTATTTACCGTACGAAGTGTATTTATTGCACTGTTAGTTTTTATGTACACAAACATACACCTAATAATTTTTGACAAGTACCTATGTACAACATACCTAAATACTAAAAAACTTTAAAATCGTTAAAATTTGAATATTTAAATTTTTAAAATCGTATAGTTATAACTGAACAACTGAATAATCTGAAACAATTAATTATCTATTTATTAAAATTAAAAATTTTCTTAAGTGAAACGGAATTAATAACTGATAGAAAATCAGCGTGCTAAACAACATGATAAAATGAATGTTCTGCACGTAATCGCAAATCTTAACGCGTAGGTAAGTTTAAATGCGTTAAACTACATTTAAACTAAACTATACTGACGATATTTATTTTATAAACGCCATATTTAAACCACATGAGACGACCACATAATTTTTGATTATATAATAGAATATTAAAAAGACATTAGAAAATCTTCTAACAGTTAACTTTAATAGATAATACACTGCTAATCCTTCAATTATACGGTTAATTTTTTTAATCTGTTAAATATAAGAACCTATTTTTTACCTAAACATCTAATACTATATACTTTTAAAAATAATAAAATTCCTACACAATTATTATGTTTTAAGTGCGATTTTAAATACTAGCTACTGTACAAAAATATATGGAGTTGTTTACCAAAATTATTTATTATTATTCAATAAATATTTATTGACTTTTTCCAGTAATAATTTACATGTAGGTATGGCAACCCAAAATTAGAATAAATAGGAATGTACTTCTACTACTGAATATGACTGTACTAATATAATCAAAGAAATATTGCTTTAAAACCAACAAAATTGCAAGTAATAAATATTAAGAGTTTTACTTTTGAAACGGCGCCGGCGCTGACGCCAACAAATAAAATTGTTGATTGAACTACCTACTATCTACTATTTTCGACATTTGTGCTTATTCCGTTTTAACTCTCAATATTTGTTTTTAACGTAATCGATGTTTTGAATTGTTTTCAAGAACCTTACTATAGTTTTAATAAATGTTTATTGATTTTTAGTAATCTAAAATTACTTAAATTTAATAATTTTTTTTTCAGTGATGATAGCACTCAATTATTTGAAAATAGATACCTATTTATAGTTTTGTAGTTTTCGTCGGAAAGGTTTCCAAAAAAATTTAATTTAAATTAGAATTTATAACCTAAATATAAAAAGTGCAAGTTTATCTTTGTTTGAAGTTCTAGTTGTCTTTTAAATTTTCATTAAATCAAACGTGATTTTATAATTTCAAACGTACCGACCATTAAAAGTCTTAAAACAATACTTAAGGGATTTTTTAATAAACAACAATTAGTGGACGGTACTCTATTTTTCAAAATTAATCGGTATTATTAAAATTATAGATGTAATATAGAAATGTTGATTTTGTTATCTCAGTAATACCTATACTTACCAACAGTTTAATTTATTTGTATTAAAAACATTCAACGATATAGTTTCGAATTTCTTTAAGTAGTCGTGTCTAATTAAAACTAAAAAAAGTTAGGGAATAATTTACTTTTAGGTACAGATAACTTTACCCTCCATTATAAAATTAGCCAAAGGGAAATGCTTCGGTTTAAAATTGCAATAAACACGCACGTTTGTAATAAAAGTAAATACACTGGCAACGTTTATCTATACGACGATTTTTAAAGATAAACAAGTTAACGCCAGCTATGATGAATTGAAATTTTCTGAAAAAATCGTTAACGTTAGTAGTTAAACAATTTTGAAATGTAGATTAATAAAGTACAAGGGGCTTTGCAAAAGTTATTTTTGCTCGTTACCTACTCAACAAATATGTAGATACATACCCGTAAGTAGGTAAGTGTATATTTTGGATAATTTTCAACATTTCCAATTAATAAACGATTTATATGCTAAATATGCAAGTATATAAAAATGCAGTTTGTTTGTTCCGGCGAGGCGGTAGTTGAATATAATAATATGTATTTCTACCTATTCTAAAACCCAGGGAAAAGTGTCTTAAATGCTGATTATAAGTTGTTTTCACTGAAAGGATCGCGTTATTAAAACGGCGTTAGTGTGTTAGTTTGTTTAGGAAATAAATCATATCACAGTTTTTTATATCGTTACGTTATAAAACGTATGTACGTTATATATAATTATGTAAGTGCTGGTTAATTTAAATAAACCAGCATTTGAACTGCGGGTTTTCTTTAGATGATATATGTACCTACTTGATTACTATCTTCAACACTTCATCTTACAACTTGACCAAAATAACTTAATCATTGGTATTAAACATAAGGAAGCTTGTTGACGCCGTCTTCGCGGGGAAAAGAGAATAAAGTAAACAATGACCGTCCCATATTCGACGTTTCTAAAAGCCTATATCTACATTAACTAAACTAACTACTAAAAACAAACAATACAAAACATTAAACAAACTATTTATTTCCACAAGGGTTATTGTTATGGCATTTAGAATTACATAATAAGCCATTTTTCTTGCAACAGCATCTTTTCGTGTTACAGTGCATTTTTGAGGGCTTACAGAAACATTTTTGTACACCTTGTTCGCCAAACTTCGATTCCAACCTCACAAGATTCCAAATCTTGTTCAATTAAAAACCATTTCTTTCTATATGAAATTTTCTATATTTTTCATAATTAACTTTTTAGTTATCTCTTGTGTAATGCATGACACCACCCTTCCAAAGTGTCTAATGATTTCGCTCAAATTTTGATTATTAATTAAGTACTTTTGCGTTGACAATTTACAGATTGTTAATTTAATTTTTTTTTTCGCTTCGTGTACATACATTTATGTATGTATTATGTATTATGTATGTTTATGTATTTCTTAAAGTTTTACTTTACGCCATGTAATTCCTATAGTACATGGCGTACATAACTCGCCTTTTGGGTTCTAGCAAAATACGTATTTTCAAATATTCAATAAGAAAGCTTGTATTTAAAGTATAGTAACATGCTTTCATTGTACCTATTGTATTGTATTCTGTGTTAATAAGTATCCACCTACTTATGTTTAAATTGTAAATAATCAATTGTTATCTCTAAATTGTTATCTAATTGTTGCAATTCTACATAGAAAGTAGACACGTTTTATCAGAATATAAATAATCTTAATTAAATGACCGTTTAATCGTAATTTAGAGCATTTAGACAAATAAATGTTTGTAAATAGTAGATATAGTTAGAAACATTTTTCCAGTTAATACCATATTCTTATGAGGAAACACTATTTCAAACTAACTTTCGAGAAATCAATAAAAAAAGGCGCCAGTAAGACGAATTATATTGATATCTCAAAACCTAAAGCAAATCGGTTATATCACTGCGGTAAATAAAACAATTTATATATAAACTGTGACTACCTATTTGCATAATTATTATGTACCATTTATACATGTGATTAGCTGAATGAAAAAAATAATGAATCTTAAATTAATTACATAGATATACCAACTTTAAAAAAGGATTTCGCTTCCAAATGAACGTCGGCGTGGAACTGCGAACATATTTTTTACGAGTAGGTACCCAAACTATTTATTTTATTAAAATAACAAAAACCACGTTTTGCAACGTAATCACTTCTGGGAGAACATAACACTTTAAGTTTGCCTATCTTGTGTTCAAAATTTCATTGTGGCGTGATCTTGAAATTTTATTGTCGGATAAGATTTTTGAGTGGCATTTGTTACAAAAACAATCTTTTGTTCTCGCAGGGAATTAATTAATAGGTAGACACTTACTATTTTGATATCTTGAAATATTATATTCTTGCATTTTTTAACTATAAATACAAATAACTTTTCTAAAGTAGGTACCCATATAAAAATTAACCATTAAAAATCCTAAAATAAAGCGTAACCACGTGTAATTATTTTTTCAATTTTTAAGATCAAATATAGGTATGTGTTGTACGTACTTGAAAGTTGTCAAATGTTCGACTTATTAGTTACTTATTTATTTAATGTTAGGAATGTATTAGATAAATTAGATAACCAAAATCTCATTTTCTACATAATAGAGTATTGTACTTACTTAAAAAAGTAAACATTAAAAACTTTCTTCTTACTGTTGTTTTTCAATTAAATGATATTACTATATAGGTAGTACTTTAAAACATATACCTACCTACTTATTAATGAACCTAACTATATAAATAAGCTTGTTTTCTTAGCCCTAACCTTGAAGCAGATAAAACGTATTTATCGATTAAAATGTCTTCAGATGTCTGCATATGTTCAGAAAACGTTTGTAATATTCTGTTGCTGCTGACTTTAGTAAGCAACTCGTTTTCTAAGAAAATAATATCGAAAATAACAGTTTAAAAGAGTTGTCGGAAGGAAAATAACGTTTTAGTGACTTTTTGAAATTAAAATCAAGTTAGTAACAAATGTTGATTTTTGCTTATATGATTAAAAATATAAATGATTATTTATTCAATGGGATTCTGCATTTTAAAGAATTTTTGCGTCTATTGTTTTAGTCATCTTATGACTTTCACTTTCAACCATTAACCTCAAAAGAAAATGATAAATATCATTCATCGATTGCATTTACTTTACTTAATTTGTCGAAGCACGACCCGTACACGAAAGACCAAGTAAAATTGACATAGGTACATAATAACTATTTACACTGTTTTATGGACAGTACAAACTTCTGAAAATGTTGCTAGTAAATACTAAAAGTGATTGATTATAATGCTTTTGAGTGGGTATATGATAAAGACGATCATGGCTGAAACGTTGATTAAATATACATATATCCCATTTCGATCGATTAAAAAGGTAATTACCTATGTCCTAGAATTTGAAAGCTTTACATTTTTATTCAATTGCAAATAAAATGTCATTGTAAATCGAAACATAAAACTAACTACGTATGTACATATATACAATTAGAAATCTAACTACACTTCGTCCAAACCTATATGCAACACGTCATCAATAAAAGGTTACTACATGATGACGTTTCGCACAGTGCTGTCACCTCGTAATTCGTATTTTGACAGTTCTAATAAATTGTAGTCTTTCTTTATGCCATCTAATATGTGCGCAAGTAAATCATCTATAGAATATGTCACTTTCCAACTAAATAATCTAGTAACTTTTTTTTTGATGACGTAAATTGCATATAGGTTTGGCTAGGCCGTACGAACATTAATTTTATTAATTCCATATTCGTAGGTACGGTATAAAATGACAAGACATGCAAATCGTATAAAATAATTAAGTATTTTGTAACCAAAAAGAAATAGACACAAAAAAGTACAATAACTCGATCGCGATTACATCTTTTAAATGAACGGAAACGGAACCACTTCCGTTCGGTCGCTTGCCTTATTATACTAAGTCTATATAATGAAAATATACGTAATATGTCATATTTATATATATGCTGAAATTTATTTTAAATAAATTGTAATGTATAATTGTTTGGTAAATTTAATATATTTATTTCGTAATTTAATTTAATAAATTCAATAATTTCAAATTAGTTTAAAAAGATACAAATTTAATTTCTAATGTTAAATTCTAAGTATAGACAATAATATTTATGAAGAATTCTTGATAAGTTTAAATAAATTATAATAGTTTAAATCTTGAAATCTTAAAGTATAAGTAAGTAAATAAAATTAAAATTTCATATTGTTAGTAATTAAGTGATATTATCATTAAATATATTATATATTATAAAGTATATCTAATGATATTGATGCATAATTAATAATAGTATTAGTATATGATTGATATACAAATGTAATAATCTATTCAAAAATTTATAATATACATAATTAATATGAAATGAAAATAAATTATATAATAAGTATATATATAATTAGTATATCAATTTAAAATATAAATTATAAATATATATGAATTCTATATAAATTCATATATACATTATGTATATTTAAAACATTAATTTCTATACTATTGATTTAATTAATATAGTAATTTATGTATGTAAATGATATGAATTAATTCAGTAATATGTTAGAATTTATAATAATCTTAGATTAATATTCTAAATTTAATATTAATTTTAATTATGATTATCATATCTATATTATAAATGTCTAGATTACTATAATAGTATAAATATCAATCTCATTAATTATATATCTAATTAATATAATCAATATATAAAATAAAATATATTAATTAGTAATGTATTATTTAAATAAGAAATTAGTCTATAATAAACTTAATCTTCATTAAATATTCAGTATACGTACTCATATGAATTTAATATCTATACTTAATTAATATATATAGTATTCTAATTAATCATATATAGTAATAATTATTATATTTAATAATATAATAATTTATGTTAATATTATGAATATTTAATTATTATATTTATAATTTATTGTTCAATAATTATAATAATAATTCATTGATTATGTTGATATTATAATATAATTTAATTAATTAAATATATATTTATAGTACTTTGAATATTACTCATTATATTATATATATTTAGCACTAATGTATATTCTTATAATTAATTATATTATATATATGATACATAAAATTAATAAATTAATATTTCAATAATATATATAGTACAATAATTCTATGTCAATGCAATTTATAGACTATATAGATTTTCATTAGACTTAGTTACAGTAATATTGAATTATATTCAATGCATATATTATAAAATAATATGTTCGTATCATAATGATTAATCTTAATATGTTAGTCAATAAAATTATTACATATCAATAATTTTATCTATCATATTGTTATCTAGAATTAAATACTTATAGATACATTAATTAAGATATTTTACAATATAAATGAAATTAGTAAATACTTATAATAATTTTTAATAATCAATGTAATATAATATATGATATTCTTGATAACATATAATTATTTAAAAATAATTAAATTTACTAATATTAATATTATGAATCATATTAGTTTAATAATAATTTTATGTTAATTACGTATGAATTATAGAAATAGAATATATTCTATATAATATTATAAATATATTGAATTGTATAAATGCTTATTTATATATATAACAATATTATTATTTATATTTAATATATATTACATTAATGTAATTAATATTATGTATATCTATTGAAATGTTTTATTTATAATAGAACAGTATATACATATATGACTAATATAACTAAATCTTAATTATATTATTTATACATTAATAATCAACTGAATATTATAACTAATATTATAATAATTATAGATTAAATATTACATTTTAATATTAACTTACTCTTTAAGTTTTATCAATTAGATTATTTAGAATATAATTTATGTAAACTATTAAATTAATATTAATAGTTTATAACATTATAGATAGTAATCTATTAATTAATTTACATAGATACAATTAGATTTGTAAATATATTAATATATTAACATATACTTTAATGTAAAGTAAATTGTAAATATAGATATCTATATTTATACTGATCTATTACTAAATGTAATAATAGTAACAGTATTATGTATTCTATTATAATATTAATAAATTATAATTTTGAATAAATTAATTATTAATTAAGTCATTATAACGTTATACTATTAAATATAAAGTTATTTATATATATTTATTAATATTTATTATAATATATCTTATAATTCATTGATATATCAATCGATTAATGTATTATTAATTATAATATTAGATTTAACTTAATAATATAATTCTAAAGTATGTACATATGTATAATACTATATATTTATAGTACTCTAAATATTTATAAATGGTAATTACAGTATTATATATTAGATTATAATTTTATATATTAACAGCTGAATCAATATACATACTTATATGACTATTACGTTATACTGTATCAAAATAGATATAAGTACTTAATTATAATTTTAAATTATATAAATATAATATAATATATATTTAATATACTTATTCATCATATTTAAAATTATATGAAATTAATATATTCAAATATATTAATATATATTTAAAAATATAATTAAATTTTAATATCATATTAAATTTAATTATTATATTATAATATATAATAATTAAATTTAATATATTCAATTTAATATTTTAATATAAAATTATTATAATTATAATATGACATATATTATAGTATATGATTATAATTACATAGACTAAATATTTATTATACTATTAAATTTAATTTTATATAATATTGTTACATTAATATGATTTATATTATAACTTAATAATTAATATATTATATTATGTATTAACAATATATGAATTTACTAATTTTAAAAAATTATATTATTAATATAATAATCATGAATTACTAATTAATACTAACTTATCTAAATTCAACTTGAATTTAATTTATATGTAACTTATTTCAATTTTAATATTATTAAAAAATTAATATTAATAATATTTATAAATTTATTAAAATTTTAATTTTAAATTAGTTTATAAAATTAATATTTTAATTTAAATTTTTCAATTTTAATATATAATTTATATAATAAATATTTAAAATTTAAAATTTAAATTAAATAAAAATTAAATTTTTTAAAAATTATATTTAATAAGTAAATTTCAATTTGAAAATATATCATTATTTAAATTGATAATTTCAATAAATTTAACTGAACTTTAATAATGTTAATTAATTTTAATAAATATAAACACTTTAGTAAATTATGAATAAATTAATTTAATAATAATAAATAAAATATTTAATAGTTTAAATGAAATTAATTATTAAATTTTTAAGTAAATTAATTAATTAATAATAAATAAGAGTATTTAAAACAATTATTTATTAAGACATTAAAATTTAATAATATTAAAATGTACGAATATATTTAAATTAAATTTTAATTAAATTTAATTAATATCAAATCATTTTAATTAAATAAAATTTTATTAATTTACTTCAATTTTTGTAATAAAATATATTAATATAAAAATTATAAATTTATATAAATACCTTTAACTAATTTAAATTAATATTATTTTCAATAGTAATTTGTAAATCATTTTAAGTTGAAATATTATAATAAAATTATTTTAAGTTTTTTAAATATAAATTTATAATGAATATAATATATTAAATTATGGTTATATTATACCTATTAAATTCAAATATTTAATTTAAGACTTTTTATTGAAAAATTATTAATAAAAATTTAAATAATTATTTTTTTAATAATAAATTAATTGATATATAAATAATATATTAAAATAATTAGTAGAATATTATTAAATATTAATTTTTTACAGATTAATAATTATTTTAAATAAATTATAAATATAGTTTATGAAAATGAAAAATTAAAAATATACTTTTATAATAATTTTAGATAATGTTACTTTTTATAAAATACGAATATAATTTAAATAATAATAGTTATATATATCATTTAACATATATAAAAAATACATATTTTTTATAAAGATTTAACATATAATTAAGAAAAATTATATTACTTTTAATTTAAATTATAATGTTATTAATTGAATTATTTATTAAATAGTTTTTTAATTTTTATTAAATAATTTAAAAATTTTTAAAAAATAGTTATGATTTAATAACTATAGTTAATTATAAATAATTATAGTGATATTTGATACCTATTTCATTAATAACAATAAGTTAAATAAATTTTAAAATGTAACTTAATTAATATAAAATAAAATTAAAATATATTACTAAATTATCTATATATTCTAAATTTTGAATAAATTTAAGTTATCAATTATATTTAATAAATTAAAATTCTTTATAATAATTAAATTTATTTAATAATTATAGTTAAAGTTATGGTAATAACTAATTTTAAAATTAAAATTAATTTTAGTTATATGTAAAACTTATAAATAATATTTAATTTAATAAGTACAAACAAAGAGTTAATATTTTAATTAATTAAAATCAAGGACTTAAATGACCATTAATTATTAAAATAAAAAATTAATAATTTTAAGTACTTTATAATAATTTTACTTTAATTTAATTTAATTAAATTGAAAAATACTATTATAAAAGAATAGTTAAAAATTTTTAAACAACTTTTAAAATAACTTTTAAAATTTTTTAAATGGAGTAAATTATTAAAAATAATAGTGAAATTAAACTTTTTAATATAATATATTGATTATTAATAGATTTTAAATATAATATAACTTTTATTAAAATTAATTTAATATTTATTTAAAAGTAATTAAATTTAAAATTAAATTTTAAAAGTTATTATTAAATTAAATAAATTTTAATTTAATACTAAGCAAGTAAATATTGTATAAATACCTAAATAATGATAAGTTTATAATTAAATACAATACTATAATATTTTTAAATTATAAATAAGTAATATAAATATTTTTAAATTAGAGTTTTAATAATAATTGTATAAAAATCTAAAATTTAAATAAACTAATTTTAATGTTATAATTATAAAATACTAAATTAAAGTTTTATTTAATCGTATTTAATATTGATAAAATTTAATATTAATTTAAATTAAATTTTGTAAATTAATAATTTAAAATTTTTTAAAAAAATTTTAACAAAATTCTTGAAATTATTGTGAAGTCATTAATTTTTAAAATTAAAATTAAGTTTAAAATGAATTAACTCTTAAATTAGTATAATTTGATATTTACTTATTTAATAAAGTTGAAATTATAATTTTTCAAAATCTAATTCTATAAATAAAGTACTAATTTTCAACTTAAGTAATATGATAATATATACTATTTAAGTACTAGAAATTTTGCATCAAACTTACACAATCTAGTCATACTACTTTAATTACATAATAAAATTAGTTTTATATAGCAATTTAATATGCAATGTAATTTATTAATAACTTATATTATAAATTATTTTATAAATTTAGATAATTTAAAAGTTACAATATATAAATTTTCTCAATTAATCCAAATTTTGATATTGCATTTAATCGTAAAATTAACTTAATCTATTAATTTTTGAATAAAATTGTACATTTCAATTTGTAACATATTGAAAATTTATTCATTTGGAAGGAGGTTTGCCAGGTTTGCGGACAGACCACAATAACTCGAAATAATTGATATTTCTTTAGTCTATAATAAATTTTATCAAATATCAAGTTTATAGAAAATGATTAAAACAAAAATTCAATTGTTTGTCACCGGTTGGATATTTTTCAGCATATTATCTCTTAAACACACTAAGAAAAATTTAGTAGTGTTGTGACGTAGGTTTTTATGCGATGGGAGCTTGGGCTATTATAGGGGTCGTAGTGGAGTTTGATAAAAAAAATATAGAGATAATGACCGAAAATTTTTAAAATATGTACTTTTTAAGAAATGTATTCTAAAATTACGTATTTTTTATGCAGTAAAATTATTTAAATAATCACTATCTACAGCCTTTATACCGCAAAGTTATAAAGTTACTTTATTTTTAATTTTAAAACTATTCGTGTGCCCTTAAGCATTAAAAATTTCCTTATTACAAATCATAAACCAGATAAAACTTTAATCGCATTTTTATGTGGCCGATAAAATACAAAGCAACTAATAAAACACGTGCACCGCCTACTTTCATAGCTTATCGGAGTGCGAACAAAGAACGGCATGTTTTTAAAATAAAAGCGGGATTTCCTAGTATCCACGTATAAACTGGAATGCATTTATATATAGAATTCTGGCAAAACCGCTTCAGATCTTTCCCGTTCGTGGTAGTGCTTGTTTCAGTAGTTCGAATTTTAAATTAACGGCGTCGTATTATTCGTGTGTGCGAGGAGTGCTCGTTCGGTTTATAAGGCCTTTTTGCGTGTGAGTGCGCGGGTGTTGTGTATTGTGTTGTGTCTCTAAAAGGATTACAAACGAAAAGGATTAATACGACGAGGAAAGGTAGGATCTTTCTTTGTCGACAAACTCTCCATATGTTTATAAAGTGTAAATACATGGACCTTTAAGCTCTAACACAAATTCTTTGAAAATCGAGCATGGTTAGGGGTTCGGTTAGGGTCTTGGTTAGGGCTCCCCTCAATCTTTCAACGGTCCAATTTCGCGAACGAAATTTTACCTTACGTAGGTATAAGTATGTAACAATACAAGTTCGCAGTTAAATGAAGAATCTACGCTGGAAATCGACGATAGAGGGAAAACGATACGAGAAGAATATAGGAAATACAAAAAAAATTTAGAAGTTTCTAATTTTTTCTTATAGTCTGTTACAGACAAGTGGCAGTCGCAGTGATAACAGTGTTAAGCTAATCTTCAACTAGTCCGCATCGGACGAACCGAATGGGTTTGGGTACTGCGTGCGTACTAGGTTCTAAGTGCATAGACCCTGCTCTTTGTGTTGCAAGCACGAAATTTTAGGTGTAAGTATATTCTATATAACCCACAATAAGTAAAGGTGTCTAAGAAATGATACAAAATTTTCCGTACAGAAATAGAACACATCAAAATAAATTTTTTTTTAAAATAAACGTTTTTCCTACTACATTCTCCTGTTGACATGTTCACCCCCATAGTTGAAAAGGAAAAATCAATTTGTTTAAATAGGTAACTCTTTTATTTGTTATAAAAATTTAATTATGTTTGGTTTGCATTCCTAATAAATGAAGTAGATAAGTACAGCTTATCCAAACCTATATGATATTCACATCATCAATACAAGGTTACTAGATGATGACGTTTCACACAGTGCTGTCGCCTCGTACCTCGTATTTTGACAGTTCAAATACATCGTAGTCTTTCTTTATACCATCTAATATGTGCGCAAGTAAATCATCTATAGAATATGCCACTTTACAAACTTTTAAACCGAATTACAAATAAACAATCTAGTAATTTTTTGTTGATGACGTGAATATTATATAGGTTTGGCTAAGCTGTACCTACCTATGTCAAAACAATTTCATAGATTTTTTGATACCACTACATGGGGAGCAAGGACACTACTCCTAACCTTTCTAATCACTGCTTTTTCAGGAGATTAAGTTAAAAAAAGTTTAACTTTATATCTGGATTCTTCAAACATTTTAGGATAAAAAGGTATTTTTGCCCACTTTCTATAAAATGAGCCATATTGAAGAAAATCTGGAAATTTATGATAATTGTGTAACTTTACTGATAGATATTAATGCTGGGAATACAGATACAAATTGCGGAGGCGTGCGTTTACTAGCATCGGCATCGTACGGATCGTATTTAAATGAGCTTTTAGGATTCCCATCAACATTGCCGACATCCGATACGTGTAGTGCAGATAGGTGAATGCAGTCTCGTTCAAAATAATTCCAATAACCATTAATAACCATTTCAAATCTGATTCGTCCGATGCGGATCAGTGGACATTTACCTTTAGCCTGCATTTTGTAGCAATATTAAAAAAAATCATTTCGGGTCTTTGATTTTTTAAAATTGTTTATTTACCTTTTCAATGCATTCGTTTACGGATAAAAACGGAATTCAAATTTTTGATTGTCCCAACAATTTAGACTGACAACGAGATAAGATTTAAATACTAAAATTTGCAAAAATGAATTCTTAACGATTTTTTTTTAAGAATAATCTAGTCAGTTATTAAAATTTATTTTGGTTAGTAAGGCCATAAGTGTATTACAATTTTAACGTATCTTTATGTTAATTGTTTATTCTAATTACGAAATATTAAAATACTTTAGAAATTAACAACCATTATTTGGTAGGTAAATATAATTTAGCTTTTGTATAAAAACGGGCATGGAAATCTTTGATCACTCTTTTTCGTTGTTAAAAAACAATAACTGATAACTGATTATTTGATATAACTGATTCAGACTTTCATAATTGTTATTTAACGGAATTCAGTCAAACTTAAAATTCGACGAATACTAATTAATAAGTGTGAATCGCGCTTTATACCTACTATCGACAGCTTTTAAAACGAACTACATTTTCTTTGAATTTTTACGATACTGTAAGCAAGATATATTGTTCCCAAATAAATGTGACTTTAAAAAAAGTTCGAAGTTTACTTTGTTCACAATTTCACAATCGGACGGCCTTTTTGCTTTATTCTCAATTCATGACGAAATGTAATCTTTTTGAGTTATGCATACACAACAATTTTCAACATTGCAGATTTATTCTAAATTTATTATTATACTAAAAATGAATATTGCAGCATCTACTGTTTTTCGTGAATATAAGTATAGAATTACTATAAAAATTTTTAAATTTAATTAAAAGCATCTAATACAAATTTCAGTTTCATTATACTCGAAAATTAAAAAAAGATGGTGGAAAATACATATCAAGTTTTATTAAAGAAAACATCGATCGAATTATCAAATCATCAACGCGAATACGGTTTCTTAATTTCTCATAAATAAATACGAAACTCTATAACCTGTTATTATTAGATTTTGGAATACCTACGCTAACAATAAGTCTAACATAAGTTCGTATAACAATTTATTAAAAAAATATTTTCTTGTAAAAAGTCTATGATCCCAAGATAATAAAATAATAAAAAGAAAAACTACAATTTATTAGAGCTGTATAAATACGAGGTACGGTTCGAGGTGACAGCACTGTGTGAAACGTCATCATCTAGTAGCTTTTTATTGACGACGTGATCGCTTATACGCTTGGATAGGCCATATCTATCCGATGACATAGTCCTCTATAATCTTATTTTATATCGTATGTATGTGTCAAATTGTATAACAGTTTGCGCATAAGAAATGCACGTTAACGAGTTGCCTGTTAATCTCGCAATGGACTTTGCGCGCAATTGTCCACGGAACTTTGCCCTTTATGTGGCCGCTACGTGCCATAAAAACAGTAATCAGAATTTTAATTTTACTAATAAAGTTTGATAGGGTTTACTGAATATGACATTTTTGCTAGAAGACTCCATCAGTTCGTGCACCAACCCCCTCGTTGCATGAATTACAGATTTTTCAATCTAGGTGCGTCGAAATGCGAGGGCAGCAGGGTTTGAATGTTTCATTTTAATGGCGGTAGGTCAAATTGGATTTGTATTTTAAATGTTCGTTTGTATGGAATGGGAGTTTCGCCCTATAAGGGATTCTGACCTATATAACAATTTGTACATGTTTGTGTACATGCAATTCTTCGATTATAAATACGGTGTTAATTTTTCACTTGTTTATTTGTAATATAAAGATGTTGATTTTTTTAATTTGATCCTAAAATTGTATTTACTTACAACCGATATTATTAAGTGTTATTAAAGTTTAAAAAATAAAAATAATTGCCGTTATAAAATTATACGTGACTGTTGTGACGTATATACGTGTTGTGTTACTTAGTATTTTAAAGGAGAATTTCAAAAGTTAGTAGGTAGGTACCCTACGTTTCCTTTTCAAATTTGAAAATTAATATTCCAAAAAATAGTTGTTTATAGAATAGTTTTGGACGCTCTCCATAATTTAGACGCTTTTAATCGAATTTAGACAAATGAGTACAAGCAGCTGTATAAATACCTATACCATTGAAAAATTTATATCACTATTCAAAAATAACTAACTGAAAATGAAATTATTCTATATTTAAGTACGTGATTAATCACAAATGCTTGTGTAATTTGCAATAATTTTGCATTATTATAGTTAAATTTTGTAAAAATTTCTATTTACCAATTTATTATTCGAAGAGCGTTATTTCAAATCTGCTTAAATTCAAAATATTCATTTGGAATTACAAATGATTTTCTATAGCAACATATTTTAACAAGTAGGTATTACTAGTGCTGAAATACCCTTTCAGCACGTGTTATACACTATGCTTTTCCGACGACCACAAGTATTTTTATTAGAAAATTTTTATTTTTGACATTTACGTAGGTACCTTTGACAGTTTAATAAAATGTGTGTAAATACCTTGCATGACAGTCTAGAAGGCTGAGTAGCGTGTGCAATAATTGTACACGGGCTACAACGTTTTCGATTGGCTAACGAGTTTCTTTACGCGCGGTCGGCCTATTTGTTTTTAATTGTCAATTTATGCACTTTCCATAATGGTCGTCGAAAAAGACATTTTACAATTACCTTCTGAAGTTATGGAAAAATATTATTATACAATGTATATTTGAAATTGATTTATTTATTAACGTACCTATACTAACAGATTATTTTACAGGTGTTATTCCAAAACAATCTAAGTACATTGATATTAGTTATATATGAAAATAGGCAATAGATTGAAAGTAATATTAAATTAACTGTTATAATTAACTGGTAAATTAAATGAATGACTCATTAATTTCGATATTCTTGTCTATAATCATCATCCGTAATGTTCTTTCCAACATTTTTCACAGCGTTTGCATAAAATGCATTATCTTTTTGTAACAATAGGAGATGAATTGAATTTAATGTAATTTTGTAATTTTCAATGTATCAAAACGCGCAGATGCCAATGACTTATTGTTAATTCCGTTTGCAATATTAATCTTAAGTATATTAAATGGACTTAAAATAATTTTGGAATACATTGCTAACTCTTTAATGTGATTTTAAGTAGATTTCGGTTATATTTTTAGAATTTAAATTATTGGGCACATTCTATCCCATGTCTTTTATAATATAGGAATGAAAATACGATTTTCGATCATTTAAACGGTTAACTTTATCAAAACTATTAGGTTTATTGGTGCATTTCTATGTGTATCTACGTCAGATTAATTTGATTAAAATAAGCACATCAACTTTATACATTAATTTTTAAAAGGTATTATAAGCCGTTAATAATAACTTAATTTTGATTAAAATCCATAACTAGCGTTAAAATATTTAAATTTAATATATTAATCTAATATTTAAAAATATTAATGTTACACTTGTTTTACACCACAAAAAATAATTGAGAAACATGGTAACTGTCGTGTTGTATCGAAGTGATGTGATTACATCTCGTGAGCATTTCTTGTTTTAATCGTCATGTCATTTCAAATAATAATTTGTTTAACAATAGGTAAACTATACTTTAAACAAGCCTGCAATATTACGAATTTTTCTTATTGTCAGATTTTTCTGAAATAAATTGCTAACAACTTTGGTCAAATTTTGTTAAGTACCTACTTATAATTAGGTAATTTGGAAAGATATCGATTTACTTCAGTACTTATGTATGCGCACCTACTTTTCAAGATGCAACGACCCGAAAAGACCCTTTTAGGTATTTAAATAAAAGACATTTCTGGTTTGATTTAACCAATAAATGGAGAAAGATAATATAAAAAAACTTTGCTTTTTGTGAGGTTCTTGAATTAGCTAGTAAAAAAATAATGCACGTTCGTAGCATTAGAGTTACCTACTTCACCTACAAAACTAGTTTCAAATAAAGCAATTAATTCAGATCAATATGAAAAAAACTTTTCCATTTACTGCGTGACGAAGCGCGGGGTCACGGAGTGCCTATAAAATTTGCGCAAGCGTTTTATAACTAGATGACAATTCATGTTTATTGGGAATGTAGTAAAAGATTAAAGTTGACAAGTTGTATTTACCGCATTTTATACACAACGAACGGAATTTCATAACAATTATGATTGCACACATTTAGAAGAAAATCTGTTTCGATTTTTATTTATTATAAGTATTAGATACTTATACACAGTAAGAGAGCCAAACCCTCCCTGATGATAACAAATGGATGATTTTTTTCGAGCCGACAGATTTTTTTATGTACTGAAACTTGACCGAATATTAAAAAAAGGGCTTCTTCGGATATTCTTTTTAAAATGATGGTCTATTAAATAACAAAAGTTTGAAATTTATACCAATCTGTGAAGGGCGTTATGCACATTTAAAAATATGTGCTGAAAGTAATTCGCATTTTGGGACTGCTGTCATGGTTCCTGTTGAGGTGAGGGGTGGTAGCACATTTTTTTTAAATGATTGGCATAAATTTCAATCTTTTGTTATTTAATAGACCATCATTTTAAAAAGAATACTCGAAGAAGCCCTTTTTTTAATACTTCAGTCAAGTTTAGCACGTATAAAAGCCATTTAAACACTAGAAAAGCTGTCGATTCGAAAAAATCATCCCTTTGTTATATCAGGGAGGGTTTAGTGCAGTCATCGCTTATTGTTAGACTATTATAATAGCGGTAACTTGTTATATACATTACACAAGATTGTAATCATTTCTATCCCAACATTTATGTAACCAGTTAAATATTAATTGCATTTATTTTATATGGAACTGATAACATACGAAGCAGCTAATAAGTAGGTAGAATACTTGTACCTGCCTTGTTTCGTAATGTATTAGAATTTGGGCTAAGTATGGAAACTTTCTAAATTAAACATGGGTTTTTTAGTCTTTATTCAATAACTTATTGCATATTATAAACACAATTTTGACAAAATAATTTTAGTTGTGTCTGGTTATTCGTATAGAGCGGTAATACGTTTTAGTACCTACGAATTTTAAATTTTAGGGTCGTATATTATATTTACGAATGCGTGTTAAGTAAAGTGTTTCTATTTGTTTGTATATTTGGGTATTTATTTTTTATTATTATTATTATTATTTAATATTTTCTTGATAGATTAAAAATATAAGGAATTCCTACACAAAGGAAGAAAGGTAGGATTTTTTAATTTTCAATTCATTACGTGATGTATTTATATAAAGTATACACAGGTGATTATATAATATAATTATAGATACCTACTTATTATTAACATACGTATAAATGAAAATTAATTCATATTAGTATGATCGTGGTGCGAAAACATATTAGTATTTTAGGGTTAAGGCAGATATTGATCCTTTAATGATGCGTCGTTAGCCTATCATGCCAGAGGAAGTTGTCGATAGTGTGAAGCTTTTACAAGGTTAAAGTTGGGACTTTAAAAGTCATATAAACAGGGAAGAATCATATCCAAAAAATATCAACAATTAATAAGAATCGCGTCGAAATATTGAATAAATAATACCTAATTAATAAAGTACCTATGTACCTACTTTTTTTATAAACTAATACAGATCCTGTTCTCTCTTGTCTCGTCTTCCAATCCTAAAAATCTTTGAATATAGAGGTCAATATTAAATTTATTAAACTTTATAAAAAAATTGCATTGAAAACTAATTAGTATAGAAGAAATTTTCCATTTTAGAAATTAATTAAAATTGTCACTTATGAAAACAGAATTCGAGATTCATCCAACTAGGAAATAAATAGTCACGATAAACATTTTACTTATCATCATTTATTTAGTGTGATTCAACCCCTAAAGCTACCCCTAGACTATGCGACCACGGGCTAAAGTAGCTATGAAATTGAAATGCTTTAAATCGAAAATTTAAATTAAATTGAAGGGCTTTAGTTCAAGTAGGTACTTACATATTTAACTTTTTAATTTGTTAGAAACCTAGGAATTTTGAAGTTTTCATTCGTTTCTTATGCATCTGTCAATTATTCCATGTTTTCTTTGTTTTTTTAATAGATCGCACCCGTGCGAGAAAGTGTAACAATTCAAAAACTAAACCTTTTCAGAAATAGCAAAAAACTGTTTCCAACTTAGGAGAACATTGCAGATTTTGATCAACAAAACTGTCTCCAATTTTAAATATTTTATGTGGAAGATTGCCTTTTTATTAACAACAATGACACAACTCGAAATATTACAGTTTTAAATTATTATTATAAGCACAGTAATCATGCTCCAGTTGAAATATATAAAATGAAACAAAAGACACCATGGGGCCAGACGATGAAGTTAAGTTAATACGTTTTTACTGGCTAATGGATTAATATCGACGTAGTTTTTGTAGAGTAACTTAATCCACAAACAGTAAATTTTACAAGAGCGCACATTTTGTTACGTCGCGTAATTATAAACAGATACGTTTCACGGAAATACAAGTCGATTTTTCCGATGGAAACAATCGAAATATTGTTACCAGATGATGTCTTTGCTTTAGATAGTCAGAATAACTCATTTTCGCAAAAACTGTGTGTTAAGTTACTCTGCCAAAACGCCGTTGACATTTACGGAATCCCTAAGCGGTAAAAACTCAAAAATTAGTTTTTTTGAGTTGAGACATTTTCCTCGCACGGGTGCGAGATGCAAAATTACGATACTTATACGTTATTCAAGATATATTCCAATGCACGTCATAAATAAAAAGTTACTAAATTGTAGGTATATTTGTAATACTTAGTTTAAAGTTTTGAATGTGGTATATTCTACCGACGGTTTACCTGCACACATAGCACCACATATGGCAAAGAAAGACTACAATTTATTGGTGCCGTAAAAAATACGAGAGTTTGTTGATGACGCGTATTGGAACCTATCTTGAATAACGTATAACTACATCGTATACAATTTATGTATTGCATCTAATTTTTTATAATTAAATAAGTTATTGATGTATAATTTGAATATGCACTTAAGTACCTACTGCATTCTATAATATTCATGTGCCGTCAATAACAAATAAGTAAATTATAAAATTATTAAGTAAATGTTGTTTTTGTTTTTCTTTAATTACAGTACCTACCTATAGGTACTACAGTTTTTAAAATTAAAGCTCTGCCACTGAAGAACTGAAGAAAGTTTTAACAGTAATCTGATCGTTTATACGTATTCATTAAAAATGTTTTTAAACAAACAAATAAATAAATGGTAATGATAAAAATATTGAAATAAAATCTTTAGTTAACTTGTTTTCAGAGTTTTCCTTAAAAAACTCGAAAAGTTTTTTTCTTATCAAAACAAATAAATAGATAGGTATTAAATACTAATTAAGTAATACATAATTCAGTAGGAAGATAATAATAATAATTAAATGGCCATCCTGCGCTTTTTCTAACTTTAAGAACGTCATCTTGCTTTATAATTTTGACATGATGAAGCATATATGCATAATTAAATGGAATAACTTCAAATAAGGTTAAATCAGATTTAGAAACTCGAGGACAACACCAGATTATCCTATCGATAAATTGGATCTTGACTAATATAAAATCTGATTACATCGTCAAATTTGTTAGCTGTTCATACTAAAAAAAGTCGAAAATTTTAAAATCAGACTTGTATCGAATAATTTGATCGTGTTTACTTAATTAGGTATATATTAGGGGGGCCGGAAAATAATGTCGTTTTTTACATTAAATTCAAACAAGTTTTTATTTTTAATCGATGATGTAATCGCCTTCGTTATCAACAATTTTTTGCCATCTAGTGTGCAAATTTTCAATTCCGGATCGATAAAAATCAATTCGTTTTTGAGCAAAATATCTGGAGATGGCATTTTGGATATCATCCAAATTTTCAAATTTTTTACTGGATCTGGACTTAGAAAACCACCTTTGGCATTTACAAACATCTAATGCATTTGGATAAACATCGTAAATGTTTTTGGTAGCAACTGTTACGTTACTACCCTTGTGAAACTTAAAAAGCATACAATTCCAGATATGTTCCTCTTATAGTATTTAGCTGGCCATTTCACCCAAAATTGTAAAAGAAATTGAAGATTTAATTATTTATAAGTAAACAAGTCACATTAACCTTAAAATATCTTTGGTGCGACTTTGAAGTACACAATGAGCTGATAAATGGTAAACAAATATTGATGTGCGCAGAAACGACATTACTTTCCGGTCCCCCTAATATTTTAACGATTATGTAGACGAAGTATGGTATAAATGCGTAAAAAAATATTAAACTTCAATCGATCTAGACAGTTTATTTAAAATACGACCCCACAGCATGATTCTAGAAACATAAAAATATAATTACATATAAATTAAATTGACTCCATTCGGCGAAACAATGAAATTCTGGAATAGTTTTGAGTCGAAAACAAATAACTATAGATAACTAAGAAATAAACGGGCCTATTTAGAAACATTTGTACTTTTTTTAAAGGGAATAAATAAACGAAAAGAGGAGCTCAAGCATACAAATCTATTTCGATGGTAGTTATCACAAATCTATTTCTGCTTATAAGTAATAAAGTTTAAATCTGACCACAACAATAATTAAAACTTGTTTTATGAAGCAAAGTAATAGGTACAAGTTTTTGCAATAAATTTAAAAGCTGAAAAGAAACAAAGAACAACGAAATAATGATTTGAATATGCATCAGATTCAACAAAGGCGCGAATTAAAATTCGCTGTGATCTTGAAAAATTGTCTGCCTACTACACTATACACTACACTACACTATTTATGTACGAAGGCAAATAATTCGTTTTTTTTTTACATAAGCAGGTACATATATTTATTTTGAAACTGAAAAAAGCGATTTATCCCATTAATTCGCATTATCATTAACATTATCATCGACAGAATTATAACTTATTATTATTTTTTTTTAGTTAAGTATAAATACTTAAAGAACTTGGTTTGTTCAAACAGTAAAATGGAATCGTTTTACTATTTAGATTTTTGCTTATCTATAGGTAAATGAGCTATGACGCAATTCCTTTTATAATCATTTTTATGATAAAAATGATCGGTAAATTGAAAATAAAAAATAAAAAATTGAACGAAGAAAACGAAATCGGTAATAATGCCATTTTTTACTTGATGAATCAAAACAGTTACGATGTAAATACATGTGTATGTGACGAGTATTAAACCGTAAGAATAAATTGTTGGCTAGTGATTTCGATATGATTTTTCGCAGTTAATACATTATCCATAATTTGAAAACGACTTCAATTTGTACAATTATCTAGTTAACGACTTTTTAGGTACACGACATAGAACGACAACACATCGACGTTGTACAGGACGAGTCGATAAGAAAGAAAAATTAATCGCTAACTAACGATAAGTATAGATTTTCGAGCAAACCTCGTTTAAGCATACCTACTTATAACTTTATGTTGGACAAACTGTGAACACATTAAACTTGACTTACATAAAACGAAATTGATGAATGTAGCTTTCTTGTCAAGTTAATCACGATAATGCTTCCAACAGGAGAGTCCTATCTTTTTACAGGATACTCAACTGTCTAATTGCACGACTAAATTCTTTATCGCAAGAAGCTCTCGGAAATTTCGTTAATGAGGCTCCGCACGATTACGGTAGTAATTTATGTAATCTAATCCTTTATAGTTTACGATCAACACAACATCAACATAAAAAGTTTACTTACTGTCGGTATCAAACTTCCTGATGATTGTCTCGATTAGCGTCGTCCTCGGAGCCACGTGACCGCGTCGTACTGGCATAATAACAACATAAAACCCCCACAATATTTTAATTACTTTTAGCTGATGATCGTTTTTTCGTCTGTTACATAATGTTAAAATTTTGCTCGAAAAGTATTTGAGTTTTTATTTACAATAACGTTATGTTTATGACCTTCGATGTAGGCGTAATATATGATATTTTAAAAAACTTGTGCTGCTAATTTTGGTATCATTATGTGCCTCGCGCATTTTAAAAAACAAAGTAAATCGAAATATTACCTGTTGTAAAAACTTCCATACATTCGTATATAAGGTAAATTCGCTGTATAATTTCTTACCAAGTTTAATAATGGCTAAAAGCGTTATTATAAGCCACGTAAAATCAATAATTTTCGATATTTTAAGGAATTAGAAGGTACAACCAACTATCGTACGGATATATTTAGGTATAAATATGTACCGCATTTTAAGAACAAATAAAAAATAAGGCAATTTAAGGCATATTAACAGCTTTTCTATGAAGAAACACTTCTGCTTTATCTCTGTTTTAGTGCATATTTGTACATTTAATTTAAAAATAGCTACAGTGTCTGTGGCACTGTAAAATATCAATTTAACACTAACTCAACTAAATCACGCACGTTAAAAAATTTTAGTTTAGGAAGTATCACAGCTATTTTAAAAGTAATACGTTTAAAAACAAATACTGGCATACTATCCATGATCTACTACCGTACCAAACTGCAGTGTTTAAAAATACACCCCTTGTTTTCCACTGCGCATGCAACCAGTAGCACAGTAAGAGAGAAAATCGTCGGTTTTTCGCGATTTTCTCGACTACCAAACATAACGCGCAGGACTACTTATTATTACTTTGTTTATTTTCTACAAAATAGGTTAGTGGGAGGGTAATCAAAAGACATTAACTGTAATAATTAAAAAGTAATTACGTTTCTATCCAAATTTCAATTGTCCCATTTATGCAACCAAAACGACAGAAATATTTGTTTTTGAAAAACCCAGTGGTTGATAGCAGCGGAAACATTAAATAATTAAAACTGTCGAATAAGAATTTACTTTAATTAACGACTCAATTAGGGTGAGAACTGCGCATTTTGTCTTTTAAACTTGCCAATTTAAAATTTGACAGAAATGCCGTCTATAAATTTATTTTAATCAAGTACCAGTGCGGTTCTATCGTTCTCTTTTAGATACAATTCTGGTGTTTCGCTGCAGGTGGCATACATAGTCGTGCTCGAAGCGGCTCGCTCTAAAAATAAAGTGAGTGTTTAGGTCAATAAGCGAAAATTCAGATTAAATTTTTCTAATTTATAGAAACTAACAAATAAAAATGTTCAATGTACAGGACATCGACTTCGATGGATTACCGTTTAAAAAATACACCTCGATGAGTGTTAACACAAATTTCTAAATTTCAGAATAGAAGGAATTCGAAAATGAATAGGAAAGCTGCGATGGTTGTGACGAGTTCAGAATATATTCCTGTTTAGAAGATCACGATTTTACCGGGATATTAAATAAAAACACACTTTCGTGTGAAACTACTTTCCTCGTTTTGCGGACCATGTAAAATAAGCGTTTTAGAGGTCTCGTCGTTGCAGCCGTGTTCGCGGGCTTTCTTAGATGCAGGACATCGACTTCGATAGATTACCTACTGCTTAAAAAACACTCTTCGGTGAGTATTAAAAGCGTTTTTTAATTTCAGGATCGAATGAATTGTAAAAAGATTACTAAGGCCGTTTTTTTCGAAAGCTTCGATGGTGTCCTTGCGTTTAGCACATATTTCTGT
The DNA here is from genome assembly GCA_036326145.1 of Rhagophthalmus giganteus. Taxonomy (NCBI): domain Eukaryota; kingdom Metazoa; phylum Arthropoda; class Insecta; order Coleoptera; family Rhagophthalmidae; genus Rhagophthalmus; species Rhagophthalmus giganteus. The sequence continues at coordinate 14,678,699 of JARFJA010000001.1, forward strand.
TTAGATGACGAGGATTTCACGGAGGTATTACGTAAAACATTTCCTCGGGAACTGAAAACTGCTTTTCTTAATTTAAGGACTGCAAAATGAATGTTGTCGAGATCTCGTCGTTGCAGTCGTGTTCGCGGGCGGAACTTTTCTATATCTAGTCTCTTAATTACATCAACATTTATCATAGTTTTTTTTTTGTAAAATTTACATAAAAAATATATTTTAGTTAATTTGCGATATAAATATTCGCCATTATTTTATCTAGTTCAGTGTTTCAATTTCATAGTTGTTAGATAAGTACGTATCTACCTAATTGTTTTATTATTATAGGATTACAGATAATACAATATTTGTGGAAAATAAAATTCAATAGGTAATACATTTTACCTACTTAGTGTGCTATACGTAGAAATGTCTCTGTTACAAATAAAATTCTAATTATTCATTCGTCGCAAAATCATCAAATATGAGTAAGATGTTCGTGCAATCTGCAAAACATAATGTCAACACTTTCACCGAAAGAAAAACAGTGTGAATATTTTTACCCATAGAAATGTCCCCAACGTTAGCGGTGAAAATTTTCCGACAGTAAACGTAATGGCCCGCTTACTCCTTTCCATCATAATGCACAAGCCCTTCTGCAATCGAAGATCCGATCCGAAGAAATTCACTTCGTAGCACGCATACAAGACGTTTTGACTTTCAAGGGATACTTCATTTCCCCAATATGAAATAAGTATAATTTCGCATAGTATACACATCACTCCCCCAAAATGCAACTAAAAATGTCATACTGGACCAAACAACACCTAATTATTTAAGTAATCATCTAGATTATATTAAATTAGATAATTACTTATTACAGATTTTCCCGCGATTAAAATACGACAATAAAAAGGAAAATAATTATATATTATAGGAATAGTTGAAAATAAAATTCACTACAACGACATCAGCACTAGAACAAAATAAAATGCTTGTTAAATAAAAGCATTTTCTTCGAATAATATACATAAGTAAACCGTAATGAATATTATCTAACATTTACTCGATATAATATATAGCAGCATACGACACTTACGGCATTTAGTTTGTATAAAAGCGAGCCAATTAATATGATACCCGATAATACGATAAGCAATACTAGCAAATTAAACGTTTCTTCGATCTCTTGAGCAATGCCAATAATGCCTAAATGGTATTCAATGGCTTCTTTTAAAGTAGGTTTGACGTACTTCCAGGGCACCTTCGAAGCATCAATTTCAACATTTACTAATTGCAAATTTTCGATTTGCTCATTATTTTCCTATTATATAAAATATTTACATAAAATTAAATCGTTTAAAAGTTTATATTTTTTACCTTCATCATTCGTTTGTAGCTATTCGTCATTATTCGTTATTGAGTTTCGCAGAATCTTCAATTGATATGTTATATGTGCCAAAACTGTTACGGTTAAAAGATCGGACACGGCAAAAGTCCATCCAATCGGAAACCAGGAAACGTTTTGGTATAGAGAAGCAATTTCGTAGTTAGGACTGTATGTGGCGTTGAACATGGTTACCTTGCTGTATTCAAATTTCCAATCGTGATAATCGTTACTTTTTAATCTGGAGTAGGCCGAGTCGAACAATGCAAAGATTACCGTAACTGTTACCACTATCCAATAAATTATTGCCTAAATTAAACAAACAATATTTTTGTGTAGGTAAATACATTTCGTTTTATTAACGTATGATTATACAGTACTGAATAGGTAAGTATGTCTCGTCTCACAATCTCCTCGTAAAAAATTAAAGCATACCTACTTAATGCAAAAGCAGTACTTACATTAGGAGCGAAGAAGACAATAAGACAAACAAAGGTTGGGTAAGTGAAACAAAATGTTATTAGAAAGAATCGGCAAACTTTTTTGACAAACTCCTACATCTTGCAACATGAAACAATTTAAAGTAAAATCAGACATACACGAATATTATTTAAGTACTTACCTACCTATATTAGACATTTTTTTTGTTTTTATTTAATTTCATTCAATTAAATAAAATATTTATTATAATGATATTTATACATATTTAATAATAAAATAGGAGTACATAGTTCAAATTCGCAAGTTTTACGGAATTCTCGTTAAAGTTTACAGCAAAAATAATAACTTTGGAAATTTGATCGTTGCACTATTATATTATTTTAAGTTATAGAATTTGACGTATGCATCGATTTTGTAGAAAAAAAATGTTTATCTTCTTGTAATTTTTCACCATAATCTTCACTATATTCCAAATAAATGTCATTTTTAAACCTGAAATTTAAACAAAAATAAACATTTTTTTTTCTACAAAATTGATGTTACGTCAAATTCTATATAAGTTAAAACAATATAATAGCGCAACGATCAAATTTCCGAAGTTATTATTTTTGCTATTTTAGGGAAAGTTCTGTAAAACTTGTGAATTTGAATCTTAAAGTGAATTCTCCTAAGATACCTTAAGCAAGGAACGAGATAAATAAATATAAGTATCTACCTAATTAAATTAAAATGTTTAAACGTAAAACAAACATCGATTTACTTAAAAGATAAAAAAATTTAAAACTCCCGGACGTCGGGCTTAATTAAAAATATCAAACCTGTCTGTTAGTGAAATTTATACATTCAGTCATCGAATCTTCTTCGAATTTTCCACCTCGTTCGAAATTAGGGAGAAACATTCCACTCTGTAGCTTATTTAAGACATCTTTCATAAATCTTCGCTTATAAACCAGCACGATCGCCTTAATTAAAACTAAAACGTTCTTTAAACTTTATCATCAAATTAATTTGTGAAACTTACTCAAGCTCGTGACGCTTTCGAAAATAAAAAATTCGAACATTTCCGCTCCATTTACTAAATAGCGATGGGCTCCTATAAATTGGAAAATTGGGTACAAATTTAATGTCAATATTACGGCAGAATATATTTTAAAGGGCAATTTTTCTGTTTTGTTTAATGATATTCCACATATTTTCAACATAAGCTTTATGAGCCTAAAATGGTCTTGATAATTTCTTTGTCCGAGCTTCATCGCGTTGTAACGACGACTATGATGTGAGAGTTTTATTGGAAATAATCAAATTATTAAATATTCTAAAGTAATATAGATACGTACCTACCTACTTATAATTAGTTATCTTGAATTATTTAAGAAGAAAGCGAGGGGAAGATGTACTATTTAATTACATATCTATTATCTAAGCGTGATTATATGTTCGATTGAAATTTTAACAAAGAACGCTAATTATTTCGACATCTTATTTGAATTATTAGTGCTTCGGTATTAGGTAGGTGTATAAAATATTTTAAAGTTTGCCTACTATTTTTCATCAACTAATTAACTAAGAAAGTATTAAATTTATTTAATTTATGGTTATTTACGACTTTGAAGCAGAGTAAAATAACTGTACGAGGTTCGCAAAATCTAAAAAATTAAATTGCGTTTATATAAGTAAATTAAAAACATGTTTTCGTAAGTATACGAACCCATATAAAAGTATTTAGAGTTGCGTGAGTAAAACCGGCGGCTGATATCAAAATTGGTCTTTGACTTCTTTGGAGCATTAGCAGCAGTCCTTTTTGAAAACCGACATCCATTTCTACGGAGTATGCCTCATAACAGGCCAATGCCACGGCCTGACTTTCGGTGGCTACCTCGTTTCCCCAATAACATACAATTAACGTCTTTATTATCATAGACATTGCGACGCCGAAGTCTCTTAAGCATTGCGGATCGCTTAAAGGCACCTGCGAAGTAATAAACTCGATTTTTTTCTCGATTTTCTAAAAACTTACGTTAGTTCGGTGAAATTATTGAATCGATTTGTATTAGAGGAATTTCGGGTGTTAGCGAATAATCGGGTAATATGGATTACCGATGTTTCTCCTCCGTGGAATATCATAAACTAGATATTTCTAAATGTTTCCATAATGCTCTACAGTGTCTCTCTAGTGTCGTTTATTTGCCTGTATCAGTATGAAGAATATTTGTTTTCGATTTTCGCGATATTTTTTCAAAAATCTGTATTAACTATTCGAAATGTGCCACCGACACTAAACGTAATATATAATTTATTCAAAAAGTAGCAATTTTTTATGCAATGCTCATTTTTTCGCTGGCGGCCCTTTCCATATAGGTAGGAGGTTATTTTTGTCAAGATGACGTGTCAGGGTTAGGTATATGGAATTCTAAGTACCTATTTCATAACACCCGACATAAAATCATAATATTGTATCGTACCCACCTATATGTAGGCTAACTGAACTACAAAATTGTATTGTTCATAGTCGAAGTCGCATTAAATCTGTTTCTTGTCAAATTTAATTCGTTTTCTTCATTCCATATTACTCTCCAAATTGAACTTTTTTTTTGAAAAGTATTTTTGAGTGTTAAATATGATAAAGTGCGCAAAATATTAATTTAAGTGCAGCATTGTAAAGTTGGAAAATTTAGATTAAAAGAAGACTTTACGTTATGAAAAGTATGGAAAAAGAACATCAATCGACATCAACGCCATGGAAGATAATGGAATAACGAAATACAAAGGGAAAGGTAAATTAATAATGTAGGTAGTTATAGGTACTTAATTTCTGTTATTTTTTTTTTAAAAAGTTGTTTGAAATAAATGCTAAAGTATATAATTTATACCTATAGGCACCTATTAGAAGTATATAATTAATCTGTAAGTTATGTCTACCTAAGTAAATAAATATCTACCTATTTGAAAATACAGTGATTCATTAGGTAGTATTATTATTATTATTAGGCATTATCCACGATTTTGCGTATACGCGATACGTTATCACAAAGAAAGCCTATGAATTATTTACAGATAATAAATTCTAAAAGTAAATATTTTCGAAATTTGTTGTTCTTTGTACCTACCTATCTATACCGATCACCAAATCATAAGCTTTAATATTTGTTGAAGGAGCCAGATACATAGCACGTACTTATACTTATATGTAGGTATGTACATAATATGTATGTAGTACTTATATGCGTGGGTATTATATAGGTATACATATAGTCGGCGTTTTAGCAGAAGGGCCTAACCCACAAAAAGTAAATTTTACAGGAGCGCACATTTTGCGTTGTCGGGTAGCTATAAGCAGATACGTTTGATGGAAATACAAATCGATTTTTCTGGTGAAAAAAATCGGAATATTGTTACCAGAATTCAAAATAATCAGAATAACTTATTTTCCGAAAAAAGTGTGGGATACGTCCTTCGCCAAAACGCTGTCGATATTATGTATACTTATCTAATTCTAGTATAAACTTTTACTTACAAGAATTACTAACGATAACTTTTTAATAGGTGTTACGAAGAATAGAACAAATAAACGTCTTAAACGCATCATTTAGACTTTAGACGAATCATCGATTTTGAATTATTGTCCGTTAAATAAATGTTTATGAAATTGACTTTAATTTTAGACATCAAAAGTTTTTCTATTAAAAATAACGTCAGAAGATATTTGATCATAATCGGTATATCTTCTTATTTAAAAATATAAGTAACTACACTTCGTCCAAACCTATATGCAATCCACGACATCAATAAAAAGTTACTAGATGAAGACGTTTCACACAGCGCTGTCACTTCGTACCTCGTATTTTCACAGTTCTAATCTAATATGTGCGCGCAGGTAAATGATCTATAGAATATGTCACTTTACAAACTTTAAACCGAATTACAAATAAACAATCTAGCAACTTTTTGCTGATGACGTAAATTGCATATAGGTTTGGATAGGCCATACGTGTACATAATATGTATACATATGTACAGTCAAGTTCATATGTTTTGCCCCGGGAAACGTGATCGCAGGCCAACGAGCGACGAGGGATGATCAAAAGAAATGAAGGGTAGCAGTTATTTTTTAATTATAGAAAGTGACATGTCAGATAATGAATAAAAACGGTCTGTAATTTTTTTTATTGAGTCTTTTACGATAAAAACTAACACAGGCGACGGGACAAAATATATGAACTTGACTGAACGTATTCTAAATATTTAAGAAATCTACTACATAATTTAAGTAAGTATTTAATATTTATTAAGTACCTAATAAATAGGTATTATAACCGTCAGTTATACTTACAAGCGATGCGTGAAAAGATGCAAAACCGATAAGAAGAATGTCGCTCACGAAAATAATAAGGAGAATCATCTTAAACGTTTCTTGAACCTCATCAATTAAGTTAAAAATATCCACGTGACGACCGACAATTTGCTTCATTTCATTTCGAAACCATAAATTCTGATTATCGTTGTTTCCTGATGCCTGTCCCTGAAGAGACTTTTTAATTTATATTTAAAGAAAATATAGATGCACTACAAACTCTAACACACCTTTATGGAGATTTCCATTATTCTATGCTTCATAATCTTACAATGTACACAAACACGTGCTAAAATAGCCGTAAGAAAAACTTCAGATGTTAAATAGACAGAGGTTCCCATCGTGAATGCGACGGTTTGATGAAGCCACATAATTTCGTAATTAGGACTTTTTGACACGTCCATCATACTGAGCTGCGTAAATGGTAACTTTTTATTTCCAGTTGCTGTACTTTTTATTATTGTGAAAATCGAAGTACTTAAAAATACAAAATTCAACGGTACGAAGCAGTAGGTTGTCTAAAAAATGTATTATTGTTTTAAAAGCCCAACTAAAAAGTCTATTATCAAGTATTATCAATTAATTTCGATGATTGTGGAATTTTTCGTCATTATTATTCAAACTTCTTTTTAGCCAATCATATTGAAATTAATAGGTAGGTATCTATTTATTAGTTTTATCTATTAAAACTTCTATATTTATTGTTGTCTTTTACTGTTATCTTTAATTATAATTTATTGATTATATGAGGCAAGTTAGTTAATTTTTAAGCTATTCTTATTGGTATTGAATTTCTTGCATAATTTTACAGTCGAAGATGAGCCCGTTATATTAAGGTTGAAACTTATGTAGCTGCTTTTGTTCCTTTACTATTGTATGGTGAAGTTAAAGTTTATGGTGAATCAGACTTTTAGAATTTAATTTGAACCTAATGCTGGATAGCAAGTATTTATGTTCCTAAGTATAGTTTAAATATCAATTACTGATTTTATTTATTATGCAATATTATGTGCTCATATTGCTTGTTTTTTACTAAACGGTAGGTATACGACATTTTGTTTTTTTCTTATTTTTCTGTTATTTAATTTTGTGTTTTCTAACTATTTACTTAAGTAATAAAGTCGAAATCTATTTATAATAGCATAATAAACGATAATCATAACAGCAAATAAAAATCTATCATTTATTTGTAATTTTGTAAAAAGAATTGGGATTTGTGCTACCTAAATGGACGGCACTTATTTTTGCAGAATATCATCAGATATCGAGAGGTAAACATTTCTTTGTAGTAATAACAACAGGTTATGACTGGTTATAACTGGTAATAGGTAGGTATTTAAAAAAAATTAGGTCTGCTATTGAAACATATTATTATTTTGAGGAATATTTGGAAAAAAATTAATAAAGATTCAATTACCTACGTAAATTAAATCAGGTGAACTTATAGAACTTTACGAAATTGATGATATCTGTGGTATCAAGGTACCTACCTAATTTGAATATATATATTTTTTTAATGTTAAACTTGTAACTGTTGAATTTATTTTAATTAACACCTATGTAATAGGTAACACTACTTACTACTTTTGAATACTACTACTACTACTACTTACTAGGTACATACCTAAATACATTTATGTATTTGCATTTAAAGGTAAAACTGCCATCAAAGTGTATGAAAACCTAATAATGTTACTAATAAAGAATCGTTTATAGAGTCGAATTGACGTTACAGAATTATTACAAAATTTAGAGAGTTTCAAAGAAAAAGTAGTTGTGCAGAATAAACTAAAATTAAATAGGTTCCTATACCAGCTGTTCGATTATATTATTCATCAAACATCTAGTTATTTAGTGCGACTGGCACACTGGATACTTTAACGAGAAGCCTTTTCCTAATTTATATACGTACAATATGTAGGTAGGTACCTATTTTGTATTTCTTCCAATACAAAATTTCTATTATGAATAGTTTCAAAACGGAAGTTTTGTACGTAAATATTATAATTTAGATAACATCAGCAACGAACTTTTATAAGCTTACTTGTCTATTCACTTGTGAGTTACATGCAGTGATTAATGATTCTTCGTGGCCTTCTTTAACTTTGGACAAGCTTCCATTATCTAAATGTTCGAATATTTTGCAGAACTTCTCCTGATTGTAATAAAGAATTGACAACTTTAAAATCCCTAAAAATATAAACTTAACATGAAAATATAAAATGCAATCTTCAAATTTAGTAGGTATATATTATGTACCAGTATAAAACCCGATTAAATGCACGTTGATATTCGTAAACACGTCGAAATTGTCGATCTTCCTTAACAACTCCATTAACTCGAAATACGAGTAAGATATTATAATGGAAAGTAACGCGAAACGATGCAATATGTTCATTTTTCTTTTATTCGGGTGTAGTTTTAACCCTACATATTTCAGCAAAATTAATTGTAGAGAAAATTCGCCGTTCAAATTGCAAGGATTGCACTTCATTTTTAAGACGGCGTACAATCGCGTGCTTTATTGTGTCTGAGAAGTATATGTTTAACGTAAGTATACATTTCGACATACATTTCTCAAGATGAACGTAATTTAAAATTCAACATGTCAAAATACTAATTTACTAGTAAGTATTACATAGGTATATAATTTAATCTATCTTTTTAAAGGAATTTTGCCATCTGTTTAACGGTAATGTATCGGATATTTTGATAACTTGTAATTTAGACAGATGCAAAAACTATTGTTAGCGAGATAATTTTTGATTTTTCAATATTTAAGAGGATATTTGATTTAATTCGAACAAATAGATAACTGAAATTGTGTGATTTTTTGATCTTATCGTCGATAAAACGGTAAGTTATTGACGCGACTCTGTTACAAGATTCTCTAACTGTTTAGTTAGTAAAAATATTAATGAAATAACCAATTCGTCGAGCAAGTATGCCATTTCTTTAAAGTTATAAACTAGACATACTTTTACGAAATTTTTAACATACAATTAACGAAGTTAAATAAAATTCGTTTTTTTTTTAGAATTCTATGATGAAAATGAAATCCTGTGATATGGTGAGTAAACTGTTAAAGAGATGATAATACCTATTTCTATTATATCTTCAGGCGTAATAACTTTCGAGGGTTTTATTAATTTATTTTTACAAAACTTTTACAGTTTTGTTTTTTTTTAAACATACAACGCTTAACAATGCAATGAAAATAAATGCACCGATTCGGGTTAACAAATTAATATTTAAACTTTTTAAATTGCATTACTTACTTAAAATTAGTGAACTAATCGTAAGTAGGTATTGCAAAACTCGTAGAATATGTTTATCAGATTTATTATTTTCACTTAACTGACATTATCAACTGTGACTTATTGCCAATCTGCTCATTTTTAGAAACAATTCAACTCGTTGTCTATGAATGTATTTATTTTTAGTACAAGTATTTTTATCGACTAAATTTATTTATCTACCTATTTGTAACATGTTTACCCATTAATTTTTTATTTATTAATTTCATTATTTATTTAATTTGTAAATCAATAAATTTACCATACCTTCGTAACACCTAATTGATCGTTATACAGGGTGTTTCGAAATTCTCACATACGGAAAGCAAGATGAAATTATACAATAAAAACTGAATAAAAAGTTCCTTTAAGATTTTTCGATCAGACCAACTTTATCAGTTATTAGACTTTATTAGTTATAGCTCAGACTTTACTAGTTATGATAATTTAAAAATTTCCAACAAGTGAGCTTCACATGTTCATTGTCAGAACCGAGTTACGTATCATCTCTGGTGTTATTTCCTGCACAGCCTACTAGATTTATACATTTAAAATTCAAAATAAACACTATGGGTCGTATTCATAATGGCCTTGGTAATGACCTACTTTATAAATTTTTAAAATCACGATAACTAGAAAAGTATTGGTCTAATCGAAAAATCGTAAAGGAACTTTTAATTCAATTTTTAGTGTATAATATCATCTTATTTTGCGCATGCGCGAATTTCGAAAAATCCTGAATATGTGCAAGTTATTCGTAGATCAAATTAATCTACCTTACAAAAAGTAATTTTATAAAATAAATTTGGGGCGCGCTTGTTATGTTCTTGCTTATGTTTCTACTAGCTATTACTAGCTATTTAGATTATAAGAGTGTACGTCGATGCAAACATGCAAAATATATTCTCGTGTATCTTTCGAATCATCATAATTAAGTTGTAACTAATTCAGAAAAATTTCTCGTGAGCAAAAAGATAGATAGGTAAAATAAACTGATCATTATAGAATTGCCTAGCTATAACAATTACAACATCAACAAGTAGGAACCTATATTTATTTTTTAAGAGAAGAAGAGAAATTATTTTGTTAAATTTTGCCCAGGTATTTATATAATATATAGGTCTACTTTCGTGTTATATTTATTATTTTTTAATATATATTAGAATCAATTTAATATTGTATAAAAGAGACTATTTTTTTAATAGTCGCAACCTACGGTAATGATATGAACTTGTACCATCTTTAATCAACAATTTATCGAAATTTGTTTATTTATAGGTAATTAGTAACTGCGGAGCTAAATTTATGATTAGCCCTTTCAAATTTTCAATCGTAAATTATCAACCAGCTTGCCAATTGCTTTGTGATAGGTGTGCCAATAAAATATTCCTTATAACTTATACTTTATAAATGTATTTAACCAAATAAAAGTGCTATTTAATTTACAAATAATTATGTAATTTAATTGATAACCTTAATAAAAATTTGGTATCTCTTGAGTCACTGGGACGATCAAAAATATAACGGAACGCTTTGAAAATATATAATAAATACATAAATGATAGCTGGCAAACTTGACTTCGATAGCTACTATATGTTTACAAAAATTTACTTTAATTTTTCACAATTATTTATAAAACGATGTAGGTATACCTATTTTACAACTAGTTATTTAAATAATATTAGTAAAAATTTATTAAAATGAATACAATATTATTATTCTAATATAAATAAACATCGTCGAAAGAAAAATAAAAATCATAGATCATACGAGACATTTTTTGCTACAGAAAATATAACTAAGATCGTATTGTTAATAATAAATTGTTGTTTTAAATATTAATTAATAAAATATTAATTAAAAAATAACATATCTCATATTACTGCAAAATCATTTCATTACAAAACACCAATTTCATACACATACATACGTACATGCTGATGAAATTACAATTACTTTACAATCATTCTTTTAAAACTACCTATCTTTTAAAATATTTAATTAATTAATTAAATTATTTATTTAATTATTATTTTTTAAACTATTATATATATTATATATATATATATATATATATATATATTATATATATATATATATATATATATATATATATATATATATATATATATATATATATATATATATATATATATATATATAATTGTCGAACTTACTATAATTGTCGTAATTTTATTGAAAGCAAAAATAACAAAGAAAATTTTAATTTAGAGCTTTTTAGGTATCCTACTACATAGGTAAATCTGATTTATAGGATTCTTTCTTTTCGTTGTAAAGAAATATTACACTAGAATATTGTTCAATTTTTAATGTTCGTGTTTATTATTTAGAATATTCGTTACATGGAAGTTTATTGAGGAAAATTTTATCGTTATTATTTTTGAATGACAATTGTTCAATTGGACAATTTAAAAATGGTTAAGTCCAAAAATTATGACAAATAAAATAAGACCGGTTTTGACTAGTTTGTTTGAAACAACTAAAAATAAACAAATTTTGGTTCCAAGGCTGCGTTTTTTAATTGTTTGTATATAGGTAGATATATAATATGTGTGTGTATGTGAGCAGCTGGTATAATAACTTATTTAGGTAGAATATCCGAGTGTTCTAAACACATTCAATCCGCGCAGAACGTCATCCGTGAGAGTACATACCTATTCGGAAACCGTCAAACTTCTGATATTTTTACAAGTGACGACACATCTCGATGCGCAGAACCGCCCCGATATCTTACCTTAATAGTTTTTGTACCATGTGTGAGCAGTGTAACCATTAAGATCATAAATACAAAGCAATACAAAATTTGACGATGGCATAATACGTAAATACTTACATACTTATATACGTTGAAAATAAATAGGTCCTACGTACTAATCGATTCTGAACGAATACTGTTGAATGTTTTCTTTTTATAATAGTTTTTGCATCTAGAGTACTCCTTGAAATAAAGTCATTCAGTTTAATTTAGATCTGGCTTGATGCTTGACGTTTCACATTTAACATTATCGATCATGATTTACAATAGTTGTTTATTGTTGAAAATCTATTGTGCGCACCTACGTATCTACTGTTTATAATTTATCATTTATAATCATTCAATTTTTTGTCTTGGGTAATTTATTAACGATTTTAGGGTAGACGTGTTGAGTAAAGGTTTAGAAGAACTATGTACGTAGGTACATATGTAATTCGATAAAGTAAAAGTAAAGTAAAGGTTAGCAGCCGTACACATAGACATCGATTATATTTAGTCGCTTCTAAATTATGTTTATCTCCATATAGAAACGATTGTTGCAATTGCAAAGGTTTATTCATTCATTAATTCATGTTCATGTTAAATAAGTCACCTTGACAAATTTCTCTATATGTATATACACTTACTTATGGTATGGTAGATATATAAAATAATGAGATATCATTTAACTTTTATACTTACTGTTTGTAGGTTATCAGGTTCATTATTTTATATTTGAGCGTGTCAGAGAAACATAATTGGAAAATTCAATTAAGACATGTTGGTATTAAAAATTAATGTAAAAAAATAGATATTTTACACCTAAAACAATCGAAGCGAATATCTCGTTTATGTTTAATTTAAATATATATAAATATTAACTATGAATTTAATACTTTTAAATAATAATAAGAATTTTATGTTATATAGATACCTAAATTATTGTCTAGAATTACGCATCAGTCGTAATAGTTGAAAGATGTAGTCAGGAACTATATAGGACGAATTCTGGAAGCTATTACTTATAGAAATTTATAACACTATCTAACTTCGAAGTGAAATTTAAATGTCTGTATGTCACGTATCTATACTTAATATATTTGAATTCCCCGAACCCATATCAAAAACATTTTCACAACTTGGAAATGTTTTACAGTTTCCAAAGGGCAAGACTTTAATTTTAAATTTAAAAGACATTGTAATAGTTTGATATTTATTTACAACAATATTTGACCGCGATAACTGATTAGTGATACTAAAAACGTCGGATATAGGGTTTGTTACATTTAATATTATTGATTTTTCTGTGCATGATCTCGAAAGAAAATCCATACAAAGTGCGTCTGATTTAGTGTATGTCATATGCTCATTCACAAGACATTAATGTTATTTATATTGAGATTAAGTTTAGTGCTCATGTTTACTACCTTGTAACTGAATTTTTTTTCAATTTTCGATAAATATTTAAAATTAATGGTTTTCTACTACCTACACTTTCTATTTTCGTCTACATTAAAATATAAAAAATAAGAAAGTTTCGTTAGTGAGCTAAACTGTAAACTGCTTTACTGTATGTTATTCTCTGTTTTCTAAAAAAGACGGTAATAAAATTGACATGTTCTGAAGGTTTTTGTAAGTAAATAGGTAGGTACTTATTTAAAATAATTTTATACTTAACCAGTATTTTTAAATAATACAACGAAAAAACGTGCAACAAAATATTTAAGTAAGTAGGTAGATACCATATTTTTCTTAAATTTTAAAGCAATTTGTCAATTTTCCCTAATAGGCACCTATACGTAGTGTAATTTTTGACATAGATACTTTTTTTTACTTATGGAATCAAAAGAGTATTTAAAGTATTTATTGTTCAAAAATCTCAAATATTCATTAAAAATTGAACAATAACCGCAATTTTCATTTAAATTGCCATCAAATACATTGATTCCGTAACGTACAGATCAGGTGCATTATTTATTTATTTAAATCGAAAAATATCTAACAATTAGTACCTATTTACTTACAATTGTCGATTTGTGTAATAACGATAGGTCAATTTATCAACAGAACAGATTCAATGAAATAACCTTAAAAATATACCTTGTGTTTACAGATATATATATATATATATATATATATATATATATATATATATATAATGTTCAAAAATAATCCTGCATGTTACTGCACTGTAAATAGGATAAAATATTTAAAAGACTTTGTCCGCTTATTTCGAGAAACGTTTGTTCAACAATTTAGAAAACTATATCGACCTCTGACATTACGGTGGTCTTATCTGGAATTTAACCTTTCCTAATTGTTGAACGACGATGTGATTTTAAGTCTAGCTCCGACGACGTTAAATTTATCACGTTTAGTTGTGGGGTTTCCTCTGATCATTAAGCTTGCTTGTTTCAAGAAATCGGAGAAAAAGTATTTCTGCTCATCGAGTATGTTAATATCTATAAGTTCAAATTATCATAAACTTTCAAGAGTTATTGTGATATGAAAAGTTAAACCGTTGGTACTGAAGCCGTCTTTTAATTTCCGTATATTCCAAAATATAAGGTAACTTTTTTGTACTTATTTCTTTTTTATTTTAATGATTTTATCTGTAAGTCGTTTTTGGTTTTTATTTTAAATCTATAGGTACTTACCTATACTTACAAGTTAGTGATTTGTAGAGTTAATCGAATTTCCACATTTTGCCTTTTCAATAATTTAACTTTTGACGCTTGTGTTTGTTTTGTGAAATTTTAATTTTCAATTAAAAATTAATTAAGGTAAATTAAATCTTGAAAAATTGGAGAAATTTTATTTAACAGTTACTAAGTGTAAATTTTTGGTACAAACTAGCGATTTCACGATTAAATCAAATCCAACTGATGAGTAACTAAAATATACGATAATTTTCAAACCGCTAAATTCCAAAATTATCTATATTATAAATAAAATTCTTAGAAATCATGAACCTGATAACTGAACAAGTATCGTCGATCAAAGTCCAACTAAAGGGAAATCCATTTATAGAATGCAAGATACAAGGTACACAATTTGTTTACAATTTTGAAATTCGTGTATATATTTTTTCTGGAGTTAATCGAATTTTGTTTGATAAGCTTATCGACGTTTAGCAATAAGTTTATGATGTAATAAAAAACAGTAACTAACTCAGAAATAGAAACTTAAATTAAAAATCTTTTTGCCAATAGTTTATAGTACATACTTAGGAACTTAATCATTTTAAAGAATATTCGTGTAAAAAAATCTACTTATAGATTTGTGTAAGTTGTAAGTAAATTCCCATGTTTAATATTTTACAAGATTTATTTTTTTAATTAGTAGATAAGTACATATTTAAAATGTCATCCGTATTCTTTTAATAAGATGATGATTATTATTATATTAAAAATAATTTCAATTATTAATATGTTACGAATATTTGGGCTATGGAAAGTACCCAGGCTCGGTTGTTTAGCAAAATGTCACCTAGTAGTGACACAAACATTCACAAAGGGGCATTCCGTTGCTAGCCCTTCGAATAATCGGTTGTCATGTACTTGTATTGCCTATTAAATGTTATGCAATTGACAGTTGTTTATAATTCGCTCTTAAATTTAATTATTAACAAAACCTTAACAACTGTATGCATAGACATTTAATAAAATTTAGTCACGGCTAACAATTTATTAGCAGTGATTAAATAGTAGGATCCGATTTAATTTTACGGGTGATCTTCGCAGTCTGCTTGTGAAGATGAGTGCCCACGTGTTCACGAAACCAGTGCCCTGACCAAAATAAATTTCAAATGACATGTAGTTACCAATATTGTACTTGTTTAATTGTTAATACAGTAACCCCTTAACATTTGCCGGGGTTACGTTCTAGGAAACCTCGCAAATGTCAATTTCGTCAAAAACGTTGAGACTATCTTCTTGAGAAAAAAAAGGAGTTGGGGTCTATGAGATTTTAATTATAGTGGATAAAGCAATTGGAATGAAAAACATGTTAAAATATGTTACCTATTACTTAAACATTAATATGTAGGTATATATGCATAGATATTAATTACATATAAATACATATAGTACAGATGAAGTTTATTTGCTAATCGATGGCTGAAGATATTTGAATTTATTTGTGATTGTTTAGCAGAACAGATCTGTTCTTTATAAATTGCATTATAGAAAATGTTCTTGGTCTCGATTCTTTATAATTTAAAATCTTTTTTTTTCCATTATTTAGCACTATTTAAAGATTTGCAGTTACTCCTAATTCACTCGACTACTGCGGATAACCTATAAAGGGTCGGACTTTATCGATTTCTCAATAAATTGTTGTTGAAGCTTTAAAATGTCAATGATCAATTTTAAAATGTTCATGTTATTATGATCTGTATTAATATTCTAATGAATAAACCAATTCAGTGTATTACTACCTATTAATTAATAAAAATTTACGAATACCCAAGCTGCGCCCTCACGAATGTTAAGGGATTACTGAATTCGTAATACACATCACAAACACTCCAAGACTGCGCAAGGTCGTTCCGCAAAATTAGATCGAATCATATTTTAAATTTAATCAATAATGTCTATGCATACGGCTGTAAATCTTTAACAAATATAATTATATTTTCTGGTTCGATTCCATTTTATTTATCGTTGTAAAGTACCTACTATGTACAAATATACATCAAATTTTTAAATTAGAATTAGAATTAGATAATCGAAACTTGAAAGAAAATTTAAAAATCAGTTGTTATTCGTTTCCTTTAATTAAAAATTATCTTTTTTTTTAATTCAATTACTTTTATAAGTATATACAAAAAATAATTGTTTTTATTTACTTATTAATTTTTGATAACAGATATAAATATCCAACAATAAGTTTAAAGTAATAATTACATTTTATTATTATTTGTATCGTTTTTTATTGCTGAAATTACCGTGAGTTTCACTTTGAACAAAAACAATTTAACTTGACGTCTTAAATCATTAAGATATGTATATTAACTTTTGTTACCGAGCTACATTGGTTTATCAATGTTTTAATAAAGATTTCATAGGTTATCGTGGCGCTGTGATAAAAAACAAACAGAACATTAAAAAATGAAACTCATACATAAAAAATACTAAATTACATAAAAAAATAACTTTTTAAGTAGGTACCTACATATGACCTATCCAAGCGTAAAAGCGACACGTCATCAATAAAAGGTTACTAGATGATGACGTTTCACACAGTGCTGTCACCTCGTACCTCGTATTTTTACAGTTCTAATAAATTGTAGTCTTTCTTTGTATCATCTAATATGTGCGCAGGTAAATCATCGATAGAATATGTCACTTTTCAAACTTTAAACTGAATTACAAATAAACAATCTAGCAACTTTTTACTGATGACGTGAATTTCCAGGCCGCTTGGATATGGTATAGGTAGGTACTTATTTATCTATACTTATATTTTAAATTAAATTTGTTTTATAATTATTTTTTTAACATTCTGCAATTAAAACAAACTCTCATTGTCCGTAATTTATTAATCGACACTTATTAAAAACTGATTAAAAAATATAATAATTATTATATAGTAAAACATAGGTGTATCTGTGCAATGTTGTTAGATTAAATAAGAGTTGTGATGCAACAGTTAGTCAAACATACACCACAAATAACACATTATTATATATAAAAAATATTATAAACAAAATATTTATTTATTTATTTTTGTAACAGACGCTTATCATATATAGCATATTATAGCGTCAATAAACGAAATAGGTACAAATAGATAACGAAATAATAACTTACATAATAATAAATATAACAACAGACGAAAGACATTCTCTACCTATAAATTAATTATATAGATACTTATAGTTAAATGCTATCAAATAGGCCTTAAAACCGAAGGTAAATAGAAATAAGAAGCTTTAGTTAATATTCACGATATAGTACGGAAGACACACTTTAATACATTCATTTTCAATTCGATCATTTATACCTATGTATACCGGGTGTCAAGGAGATCACTATCACCTCGATTTTGTAGAACAAAAAAAAACACATTAACTACTTCCGTAATTATATCAAAATGCTCTGAACATTTCTCGTCAAAATTGTGTTAACTTATTCAAAATTCACCCAGGATTCTGAAAATGCAATAATATACAAGAGGTTTTATTTGAAAATCGAAAATTTGTGTCACTTTCGGCCAAACCGGAGATCCGAAGAAATAACTCATCATGTCAAAATATGGCATTTTGCGTCTTTATCAACTGTGCCGAGCTTAATTTCGGTAACTTGAAAAGACAAAGCTAAAACATCACAAAAGTGATCTCGTTGATACCCAGTATGTGCCTGAAAATATTAAAATATTAAAATTAAAAAGAAAAATAGTAAGTACCTAATAATACTAGTACAGTAGTAGCAAGTAAGTGCCCCTTATAAAAAATCACGTTGTTGCACGGCATTTTGAATCAATTACGCGGCGCTTTACCTAATTAAACGAATTTACATTGGATAATATCGACGGCGTTTTGGCAAAACATTTTAACCGACAACAAGCTAATTTTACAGGAGCGTACATTTTGTGTTGCAATCATAAGCAAATATCTCTTACTAATCAATTTTTTTGGTGGAAAAAATCGAAACGATTTTAACAGATGTCTTTGTCTTAACTCATTTCAAAAAAATAGCGCTTAAGATGTTCTGCCAAACCGCCATCGATATGGATTTGTTTTTCATACTATGAGTCATATAGTGAGCGATTCAATTAAGCGGAATCAACTGTAGATACCTATTATTTATCATACATTTTTTACATGTAGCTGGTAACATTAATATGCCATTGAATTAATTCTATAAAATTACACTTTTAAACAACGTTGACCTACGTGAAATTATTCCATTTTTAGATATGTGTATACAGATACGGTATCGGATTAACAAATCGTATGATAACAATATTTTCATATGAAGTAAAAATAACATTTATCGAGATTAGTCAAATATATAATTGTAAATTTAACGTTCCGACCGATATGATATTGCGTTGTTTTCTACAACAATATACTTTATGCCAAGTAAGATCAATGGCACGGTAACCTTGCCTAAATACAAAATAAATTAAACTTTAAATAATTATTTTCAATTTTGTTGTTTCAAACGTCGATGTCGTAAAAGTACGGCGACGCAGAAAGCTCAACTATGCGTATTTGAATTAGGGCGGTTCTAATACGTTCGTCAAAACTCGAAACGCAGCTCGCTGTAAATATCCGTGGCATGCGCTGCCGTAAAAGTACGTAGAAACTTACGTAGAACTACTTGACGTAGAACTACTTGACGTAGAAGTTGTTTATGTTGACCACGTGTTCGCGGCGTGATAGAATTGTAGTATTCGAATAATGTACAATTTCGCAAGATTGTAGAAAATACTCGCATAGGTACATTTTAAACATTATTTAAGTGTTTTACTAATATTTTGCTTACCTTTAATCTTTTCTATAAACGGTTAATAGTTTGACAATTAACATAATCTACAATCTATTTTAGTTCAAACTACGTACGAACTAAAACGCGCCTTGAAGTAAGCTATATTTGCGCACACAAGCAACAACCAACAAGCCGCGTGCTGTATACTAATACGTTTTGCGACATCGACATTCTTCTACGTACGAGCGTGAATCCGCTTTAAGTATACTTACTAACTTTATGCTAGCAACAGACGTAACTATATACTTGACAAGTAGATATATATGAAAATGTTTTTGTTCAAGTTACATGAGCGTTTGCAGTAGAACACTCCACGAGTATTTGACGTGTACAAGTCAATATTCTCCTACTTACGTCTCCTCTCCGCAAGTATACTTAAATAAAAAAAAGTGTTCATGTACAATCTACTTGTCAAGTATATAGTTACCGCCGTAGTTAACATTAGAATAACTTACGAAAAGCTCTTTCGAATCAATTATGACGCAACATAACTTTATTATTCCTTTAGATATTATGATGTTCTTTTTGATGTCGTTGTTATAAATTAACACACCCGCTTAATAATAAGTCAACTTTATTAAATAAAGCGGTTCTCGACCTTTTGGGTTCCGCGCACCACCCAAAAATATCAAAATTTATGCGTAACACCACCCTCAATGAAAAATTTCGGCATCAAAATACAAATGCCAGTTTTACATTTTACATTATTTGAATAAATTTTTTAAATATAAGTTTTCGAAAATAGTTTATCTTTCGCGTACCTATCACCGCCGTCCATAGTCCGTCACGTTCCATCAGTGGCACGCGTACCATAGGTTGAAAATCGCCGAAAAAAAAGTTTTATTAATTTAATAAAGCTTCAATCTTTAGTTTCACCTTCATAACTGCTTTTGGCGTTATAACTAGGTACCGAGAAAATCTTATAATTGTTCATCGGCGCAACATTAACCGACATAATGAGAATCCAATTTATTTAACAAAACAATTTTGTTTCAGGAAGAATATCAAAACACCTATGTCTAATATACCAGTCAAAATGCCCGAACAAACCTATATACAGGATGCAACGATACCAATGCAAGATAACAATTATCTCTTAAAAAAGCGACAAAACTTTACTCGTAGCACATCTATAGATAGGATAATACAATTCAACAGCTACATCTGCACTCAAAACTTCTATATACTACCGTCTTTGATCGCTTGGTTTAAATCGTCGCAAACGGTTGTTCAGTTGCAGCTTGAACGATGCATCGCATTGCTAAAGACAATTTTCATTATATCAATAATTCAAGGAATAATTGTTAATCAGCTTAAGCGTTTCGCTTTATTTATTAAGGACAAAGTTCAAAATTACTTTCGTAAAGCTTGTGATAGTGGGATCGCAGCGATGTTAGAAATATCGTTATTTATATTTTATCAATTTACACGCTCCGTTGTAGAGAGCGTAATGGCTAAACTTTTTGTTTTTTGTATATATTTTACGTTTGTGATGATTTTTGTTCAACTGGGCACTTGCATATTTTTCATGTCCAGTTATTATTTACCTGCGGGTTTAATATTTTTGTTTGTGTGTATGTACGTTATATCTCATGTACACATTCAAGTATCATTGTATTATATAAAAAAGAGGAAAAGCCGATCGAAGCCACTAACTAATAACAGGAAAGTTATTACGGAGAATAAGACTAAAATTATGTTTAATTCGTTTTAAATTAGTTTCGAGTTTTATTTATTTTCTTTATTTTAAACTCTATTAGACTGTAAAACGTGATATTAATATCTAGCAATTCTAGTATTCTTTATAAGAATTAGGTGTAAGTCTTGATTATTCCAAATGTGGAATAATCTTTTAAATGTAGAATAAAAATGTAGAAATGTTTACTCCATTTATAGTTTTTTTATATTTTCTTAATTGTAATAGTACATCTACTTAAAATGATGAAAATTATATAGGTACATACATACTTATCTAACGTTTTATGTGCTGAAATAAAGAATAAATTGATTTTATTTTAATTGACTTTTATCTAATGCGCAATCTAAATAATTTATCTGTAACATTCAAACATAATTTTAATTTTTTCAACTATAGCTAGGTATCTACTTATACATTTTTTGGTTATTCTCGTAACGATAATTAGTTAATATTTTGGAAATTTTACCTTGACACAAATTTACCTAAAAGTATGATAAAAGGATATCGATACATATTGTGTTACAATGTCAATTTAAGTACACATATGTTAGTTTTTGTTTTATAAAAACCAAATTTTAAATACATAAAAGTATCAAGCTGGTAATTATTAGATAGTCTTATTGTCTGAGGAAATTGAAATATACAGTAAGGAGACGTCGAAAAAGACCACGACACGCTGCGTCGCTCCGGCCCTCGAAGAAGAAACGTGAGTAACGGTATGCAGTATTATTAAATAATCCGATTCAAGATAAATACATATAGGTAGCTAAATTATTTTTTAAATAACTAACAATAAGTAATATATATATATATATATATATATATATATATATATATATATATATATATATATATATATTTATTTGCTCGAATTTGTTTGACAACGAAAGCATTTTATGTGGCCTTATTGTTAGATTTAGGACCGGTCTTTTCATCTCTCAGTAAATTTACTTGACAAATTTTTACCATAGAAACAATTGTTTGAACAAACGTTTCTATAGCAAATATGTGTCAATTAAATTAAACGGTAGATGAAAAGATCGGCCCCTAAATTAATAAACGATTATAACCAAAACAGAGCGTTGAACATAAATAAATTTCATTTCATAATGAAACTGTTAGGTAATCATAGTTACTTTCTAATCCTTCTCTCGACTGAACTCTAGAACCAGTTTTTGAAATATCGATGCCGTTTTGTCAAAAGGGAGTAATCCACAAAAAGTAAAATTTACAAGAGAGCACATTTTGTGTCGTCGCGTAGCTATAACAAGATACGTTTCGCGGAAATTCGAATCGATTTTTCCGGTGGAAAAAACCAGATTTTAACAGATGATGTCTTTGCCTTAGAGTTATAAGATAGTTAGAACAACTCATTTTCGCAAAACGTAAGTCATTCTGCCAAAACGTCGTCGATATATACTGACAAAAATTTAGTAATCTACATAAAATAGACTGGCTAATTAACTATAATCTGAAAATGTCTAAACGTTTTATAATTGATGAATAATGACTGGTCTCAAAGTTTCTAAAAAGAATATACCTAAATATCGAAAGATGGAGGTTTTCAAAAATTGAAAAAATGTGTCGGTTTGCTTTTTGATAAAATTATGTTCTTAGGCACATAAAGATATACTTAATTTTATGATAGATTTATCTACACTAATTATTAATACTTATTATTAGAGTAACCTTATGTGTCGTTATTTCAAATAATGTAAGTACCTACCTATAGATATCTACTTGAAAAAACGTGAAGAATAACCATCTGTATCTTTTATTTTAAAGTCTTACCACGCTATCAATTTTCATTTTAAATCACCGCCTATAGGCTCGCGTTAAAGGAATGACGTCTTATAAGTTTTTTAATTAAAAAAAAATTAAGAATTATTTACCAAATTTTGTGTTTTTAAAATCTGTAGCTATCGTTACATTTTTGATATTATCATATTATTTTGTTTAGTTTAAGCTTTTTTTTAGATACCTAATATTTGTTTGGTATTTCATAAAATATATCGGTTTTACCCCGTTTGAGCAATAACTTGTTCAGCGGTCCCCGATTCGGCATTTCTCATTACAGCGGTTATGTACATATTTTAATCTAAAATTACCTCATCTGCACTAACGTTTTCATTGTAGGTACCTACTTTTGTTTTGTATTAAAATATAAAAGTTAATAAGAAAAAGTTCGTTACTTTGTTTTAATTGCCTTTTGACCACAGCAAAATGGCCATTATTCGATATCCAATGTTCATGTATCATTATTATTTCGAATACTGACCAAAAAGCTTGGTCTATATTAATAATGTGTCGTCATGATCGATAATGATCGCATATAATATATTATGTTATATAAAAAATACGTGGGCGCTGAAACGGGGAACGCCAAAAAGGAGTAATATCAAATATATCTACTAATTAATGTTTAACACAGTATAAAATATTTTAAATAGAACCCTGAAGCATTTCATAACATAAATGTTCAATAACATGTCTGGCGTTTAAAAAAAAACATTGCAAAAGCACTGAAAAACAAATTAATGAGTGCATCGTCTATATCCTTCTAATGAAGTTTAAAATTAAATAAATTAATCACGGGGTATTTCCTTCACCACTTTATGTTGTGAACTAGTAACCTCATGTCTAGCTAAGAAGAGAAAGATATACGTGTACCGAACGTGTATTGAAACGTATGTAATTAATTCTAATCATCACACAATAATAAAAAATTTTAAATGTCTGGGTCAGTCGAGTTCATTAAGAATTATTATCTAAAGCAAATAAAACTGAACGTTCTTAATTTGTTGGAAAATCACCCTTCGGTATAAAGGATGTGCATTTCAACACATACAACATTAATTCCGATTAATCATAATAATTATTAAATAATTTAAGATAAGTATTCAGTAACAGCATTCTGTCTATGAATATTTAGCAACAAACATGAATGTTAATTAAATTTATCCACTCTTCGTTTTTTACTAAACAAAATATCCAAAACAATTTCAATTGGATATTAATTTTATGTCATTAAAGTATTGGTACTTAAAGTTTTAATATAAAATTAAAAAGAAAGTGTTCAGCTTCTTTATGAATGATATAGATACTTTATACATTTCCTAATAAAAATGTTTAATTTTTGTTGAAGTAGATACTGAAACGTAAGATAGAAACGCAAGTTAGACATGAATTTATATTTTTGATATTTCTCAAAACAATAAAAAAATTAATAAATAAAAAATTTTGCTTATTCAAAAGCATTATTTATATTAAAGTAACAGCGCATTTTAATGAACGTGAACATTGTACCGAGATTTACCCAAAGCAATGACTTTGGATTTTGTTATCTCAATCGAAATGGTGCAGACACATGCCAGACTGAAACTAAATGATATCAAGAACATTAATTTGAGATAAAAAATATATCCAGTTCAAATTAGATTTTATTAATTCGAAAAATGGAAAATTTAGATATACTGTCATGCAGTAAAAAATGTGATTAAAAAATATTGTAGACATTTTTATCGTTTGTCAAATTTAATTGAAGTCGCCACCAGGGAACCTCCACATGTAATGCCGTAAACAAACCATGTTTGCGGTCAAAGAACAAAAGTCCAAGAAAGTGAAAAAGTTACGTAAATGGAACGCGACTGTTTAATTACATACATATAAACAAACATAATATTTTAGCTTATTATTAATCATAATTATTTTGCCGTTATTTATTTAATTAATTAGCAATTTCGTGAGTAATAACCTAGGAAGAAATATAAGGATAAAATATATTGAACTGAACCTTATTTTTTTCTGCGGTTTAAACTTGTAGTCAAATACAAACTTATAAAATTTATGTAGCATTGCAGCAGCGCCAGCGTCAGCGTCATTGTTATTATATATTCTTTGAATAAAATGGCAAAATCGTTTTCTTTTAAGAATATGTTAGGTGGGTATATATTATCAAATTAATTTATAGATAATAATTAATATCTTATTAATATAAATTTTAATAGCATTGGTAGAAGTATTGGTAATATTTAGAAAAAATAACAGTGAAGTGGACATTCTTATCTTTTATAACCAACGGCAAGCTAAGATTATTTATTTTCATATTAAAGAATGTCCTATGCTCGACTAAAAAATTTCTAATTTTATACTGAATTTTTTAACCTATACTCCTAACAGGTAGATATTAATTTCGAAAACTGCAAAATAAATGTACCTATGCCAGGTGTTTTTTAATAAGTACGTATGTAGGTACTATATTTGAAAGGTTTTTGACAATAACATAGAATAAAAATAATCAAATTTTTAAGCACGTACCTAGGTATGTCTATGTAAGTTATCATTTTGCTATTTTATGGAAAAACCACAGTACCTATTTAATGGAATGTTCCGTTACTTCTTATTCGAAAAAGAATAAAGAATTATCTATTTAAAGTTTAATTAATTTTGATAGTATTTTGATAGTACCTACTTATTTTCGCTTAACAGAAACTTATAAATAATTAAAACAATTACATATTACCTACATATTTACATATTAACCTATATGTGATGTTTGTTGCTTATAATCAGTTATAATATGACTTTTACTGTATAATAAAGTTGACACGATCAGTATATATGTAGGTAAATACCTAATTATGAATTTACAACATCGGGTCGTTTTAAAGCAAAATTCTTTTAGGAGAAGCTTTAACAATTATCAGTGCAGCATTTTTTATCTCGATTTCTTTTTTCTTTTTTTGTCTGTAATTGTATCCCATTCGCAGTGTGAAGTAGTAAATCATTTCAACAAAGCTTAAAATGCTTGCACCGACAAACAATCCAGCACTGCCGCCCATCGATACTGAAATTAAAGATATAAAAGTGTTGAGATGATGAAATGGCAAATAAAGTATATATATATATATATATATATATATATATATATATATAAAAATATAAACAAAATACAAACTAATTTGTTAAGCGTTTCAATGAGCACATTGATCTTTTGCTTTCTCCATTTTTAAATCTGTTTACAGGTAAATAGAGTTGAAAACCAAGTATTAATATGAAAACATTAGATTAATCAGAGATTATATATATATATATATATATATATATATATATATATATATATATATATATATAATCTCTGATTATATTGAAACGCTTAACAAATTAGTTTGTATTTTGTTTATATTTTTTTAATTCCTAATGCTTAGAAAAAATTTAATTAAAAATTTTAATTTTTTTTGACGATCGTTACAAAGATGTAACCCGATATTAGAATTTTGTTGCTCACTGTAATTTTGATCAATGACGAATTTGATGCCTTTCTATTTATTTGTTACCTTATCTTATATTTAAAGCTAATAAATTTATATTTTTATAAAAAGGAATATTTTAAACTCACCTACAAGGTCCAGCTTTCCTCTGACGACGTTTCTCTTAAATCGTTCCGTAGGCAAACGTTCCAAAGATAACTCAACTACAGCGAAATCGTAATGAATTCTGAAAAAAAACGATTAAAAAAAGAAAAATATAAAAAAATGCTCACCCAAGCTTATCATCTCTAATAATTGCCATTTCAATTTCCTTGCAGCTAGGTATACATGAACAAACTAACCCAGCTCTATTTGCCCAGTGCGCTTTTAGTACAGCCAATTCGTTGTAATGTCTGTTCAAACATTCTAAACCGTTTATGTTACATTGCTCGTGGAAAGCTGCAATTGCAAGATAATTTATAATGTTATTTTCAGCTATTACATAACAGATATACATTTTAATACAGTTTAAGTAAACTTAAAAAAGTAAAACTAACAATAAGACAGGAGAGAATATTATGCACTCTGTGTGTAATATTAACTACCAATACTAATATAGATAATTTATTTTGTAACATTTACTTACTATTTAACGAACCATTAGCTTTAATTTTATTGTAAGTAATTTAATATCACGCGATTATTTAATATTACCTGAATTCGGCATATAGTGGTGGGTACAATTGCAAGTTTCCATTTGAGCATTTTTTCTACATTGAACGTTGCAAGAGCTGTAACTGTAAAAGTTGTACACCTGTAGATTTGATTCTTCCGGATAACGACAGTTACGTTGAGATATACTGACGTCTCTAACCTATTTAAAAAATACTTATTTTTTTTAATATACAAGGTGTTTGTGAAATTAGTGTTATAAATTAGTATACCTACGGTTAATTTGCAAGTAAATGTTAATAATAAAAATGTAAGTATGTAGGTATGGGTATTTACAGAAGAGTATAAGTTTCTCGATCTCATATAAACAGTAAGTAGGTAGGTACCTACTATCAAATAATGCATCACTCACACACTATAACTCCATGTGTTTTTAGTGTGTTTTTTTTTTTAAATAGGAACGTCTAGGAATAAAATTTGAGTTATTAAAAACGTAAGTATAGCTATTAGCTATAAAATTAATCGTTTGTCTGTCGTGTACCAAAGCTTGTGATGTGATCGACGCATTAACAATAAGTACCTACAGATATTTATTTGAACTTTTTAATTCCATAAACCTTCTTGAAATTATAATTTGGATACATTTTAATAAATGAACAAACGCAAACATATTCATACCTACCTACTTTATTCAACATAATATGTACCTAATTGTAAGTATCAAAACCGTATTTAATTAACTTTAGAATTCTATAATAATCATTCTTAACCATTGGTTAATTTTTGCATAATTATACCTAACAATATGAAAGTAGGTATGTACTATTATGTTTATTATCATTTCTACTTACCAATTTGCATTATTTTTTATAAGTAGGTACATATACAGGGTAATTTCATAATGAGTGTAACAAACTTCGGCATTTTGTTGGGAGAGATCATTTTGAGTAAAAAATATTATATGAACCTAGGTCCTATTTCAGTTCGTTGCAAAACTACAAGAGAGTAAAGTTTTACGAGTGAAGTAGCAATGTAGTAAATTCACACACCTATAAAAAATATAGTTACCATTAGAAAACAAAATATACTAAATTATAATAATTGACGAAAGTTATTGGTTGATAAACTACAAATTTATTACAATTTCATATGGTTTATCCAAGCGTCCTGACAATTCTCGTTATCAATAAAAAGTTACTAGATGATGACGTTTCACACAGTGCTGTCTCCTAGTACCTCGTATTTTTACAGTTCCAATAAATTGTAATCTTTCTTTATACCATCTAATATCTATGCAGATAAATCATCGGTGAAATATGTCACTTTTCAAACTTTAAACTGAATTACAAACATACAATCTAGTAACTTTTTACTGATAATATGTGTTAGCAGGCCGCTTGGATAAGGTATACCTACATATAAAATTGTTGTTTTTCATAAAAAAGTAAAGTTAATAATTATTAATTATTGTTTGTTGAAAAAAATACTAAATTTCAGTGCAAATTCGCAACGATAATGGTTGTATTTATGATTCAATGATTCGCAGATCGTGCTTGTATTTAGGCTGATGTGGCACATGTTATCAAACGTATGTTCTTTCTTGTGTTTTTAAGTTAAATGTTAATTCCTAGCGTATGTTTTGTTTTTTGAAATATAATTAGTCATTAAACTTAGATGCCCGTTACTATCACTAATAAAACTTTGATCTGTTGTAGTTCTGCAATTAGCCATTTGTTACTCAAAATGACCTCCCCAATAAAATGCCGAAGTTTGTTACACTCATTATGAATCATTCTGTATATTATATTTATTTACATTTAAGTATTACGAATTCTAACATCAATCTTACAAGTTTGTGAGTAGGTAGGTATATCCGATAAACGGTAAAACTATTAATGTATCCTTTTGGTTGTAATCTAAAAGTGCCGTCAAAATAATTAAATGTCTTGTATTTGTTTAAAAAGTTGAATAATTATTATGTGGATAATTTAAAGAAAATTTATATCCATTTTTAGTGTTGAAAATTTATTTAGATACATTACTTTTTAGATAGGTATCTATCTACCTAGTGAAATTAGTTTAAAAGTTAATCTTAAAATTGTAATTTTGACGAAATTTTGGTTACGCGTGGTGCAAGAATCGTTTATTGGTGTAAGTTTACTATTAAAAGAAGTTAAACCTCGGGTTCGTTCTCGACTTCTTTTAGAGAAAGAAAGCGGTGATAGTGAATATGTGGTGAAACTTGTAGGACATCGGACTGGAGAGAAGTAAGCGATGGAACATCTTGCTCGCTAAGTAAATAAACCTAAAACAGCAATATTTTTAGTGACTAAATAAATACATACCTACATAATCGTATGTATCTACTTATATATTATAAAACCAATTACATTCGAATACCCGTTTAATTCCATATAAAATGTTCCTGGTCCGGTGCGTTGATTAGATACCATGCGGAAACGTGGAGTTTTCGTGTTTCTAAAAGTATCGTAATAAATATACGCGAGTATAATATTAAAGCTTTCATAAATAACGAAACAATATCGAAAAATATCGAAAAAATATAGAAAATTAGAGAATTTTGTGATAAAAATAAATCAAGACAACGTTGAAAAAAACATTCGTAAACGATAAGTGTTTTTTCAAATTTATTTTAGCACCTACTTAGCTTGATACGAATTTATAGCGTAACAGGTTCCGAGCTCGGTATCAATTGCGGAAAAGTACTTGCAACAATCAAACTCTTTCTTGTTCCATTTACATGTCTTAAACAGATCTCGACATGAGCTACGCACCTGAAATTAAACTATCATAGAATATAAGGCCAATTATTATTATAGACTAACTATAAGATTAAGAAAAATATATAACTACCTATCTATTTACTAATTATTTTAACGTGTCATTAACTTACATACTTACTAAACTTTCAAACATGCTAAAATTTTGAGTAATACATTCGGGATTATAAGAAGCAGTAGGACCACAGAGTTGTAAAGTATAGTACGAAAGTCCACGAAAAAATACTAATTCCTTGACGAGTTCGTCGAGATTATAATCGTGAGGATCGCCATATAATCTAGAAGTAAGAATAAATTATTATTTATCTAATTTTAGGTTAAATGTAGGTATACATGCAGGAAAACATGTTAGTGAATTAACATCGCGGAAGAAAACTACGGGTAGGCAAGATTAAAACAAACAAAAAACCTAAATAAAATTTTTCCTAAAATCAATAATTTTCGAGTTATAGCTATTATTAATTTGATAATCGTCTTACCCTCGTATATTCCCTTTAAAGATTTTTAAGAACTTAGAAAATGAAACTGACTGTTGGGTCGGCAACTAAAACATCTGTACTCTTTAATTTATGGCCCCCGTTGTAGAAGAGTGCCGATTGTTGTGGATATTTTCATTTATAAATGCAATTCCTATTTTCGGTTTACACGTAAAAATTAGATTACTTTATTTAACATAATTAATAACATGCCTGTTTTTGGAACAGTTACGTTTAATATTGAGAGACTTGAACTAAAAGCGGTGCCGGTACTAGTTTTATGATTTTGAGAAATTGAGAAATTTCGAAGGGCTTTTAAAGTATAATTAAATGCAAATAGGCAAATAGGTACTTTATTTTTTGGTTTCTTACCAAACATAAGGACTTAAAGCAAAATTTAAAAGAAGACTTGAACTAAAAGCGGTGCCGGTACTAGTTTTATGATTTTGAGAAATTGAGAAATTTCGAAGGGCTTTTAAAGTATAATTAAATGCAAATAGGCAAATAGGTACTTTATTTTTTGGTTTCTTACCAAACATAAGGACTTAAAGCAAAATTTAAAAAATAAACATTCCATAATGACGTTAATGAGTGTTAGTAACTTTCAGTGTTATTTAGAATTATTTCACAAAAATTAATTAGAAATTTTATTAGAACAACACATGCAGGTGTAAAAGATTAAAATAAAATGAATAACAAATAGCTACTTAGGTATCTATTTAAGGGCGTACGGTACCTATTGCCGCCAAACGATAATCCGTAGATGGCACTGTTAGAGAATTTTAGAGAAATTTTAAACAGACCATCCTTCTTGGTTGAAATAGCCTGCCTCTGTAAAGTCGTAAAATCTACCTGCTTTGAAGCTAAGGGTATAAATGTTTAGATACGGTGTTTTTACATTAAAACGTATTCGAAGACGATTTTAAAATTCGCAATACAAAAGTTAAGATTTAATGTTAAGTACAGGAAAAATCTGAGATTACTGATCTGAAAAACTGATTTCTTTAAAGTTCGTTAATAAATAATCTACTTTAATTTTAATTGAAATTAGAAAATTAATTAATAATTAATATTATTATTATTATTATAATATATTATATGGTGTATATATTATAGGGTGTTCTCGAGGATATTGAATGCGAACGGATCTCGGTAATTGTATTGTTATTAAAAAATGTTGTTTTTAAAAAAATAATAAATTTCACATGTGAAAAGTATTACATTAGGAAAATTGTAATTTAAGTAGATGTATATTAAAAGAATATGTCTCGTATAAATTGTAATAATGTTTATTTAACTTTATTAAATTTTCTTTTTCGATAACTGCATATAAAAAGTTTATTCTTATTGTTTCTGTTACGCGAAATAAGGTATTCTGCGAACGGAATGCGAAATGATAGTTCGGCACGCGAAATATTATGGATTGTTATTATCATTAACCTCAAATTAATTAATCGTAAATGTCCAACTTTCTAATCACATTTTTACTAATTTTGGGATAGTTATCAAAAAAATATTTGATACACGATTGCGAAATGCTTTCGCATTCTCGAATGATTTATTTGCTCGCTAGCGCTCGCAGAAAAACTTTTATTCTCGAATGCAAATAGTATAGTAATATTGTATAACTAGTGCTAAAATATCCACCTTTCCGCACGTGTTTATATACTATGCTTTTCCGACGACCACAAGTATTTTTATTTAAAAAAAATGATTTTTGACGTTTACGTAAGTTCGTTTGACATTTTAATAAAATGTCAAATTTGATAATAAAACAGTTTGTGCGTAAAGTAATTGCATGACAGTGTAGAAGACTTTGATTGACCGTGTGCAATGATCGCACACGGACTGGAACGTTTTCGATTGGCTAACGAGTTTCTTTACGCACGGTCAGCCTATTTGTTTGTAATGGTCAACTTTCCATAACATTTATTGGTGTGAAATTATGCACTTTTCATAATGGTCTTCTGAAAATGTAACTTTCCGTACTAATAATGTAGGTAATATACCTATTTCTAGTATTTTTATTTGTATTACATCACCAAAGTTTTATAAATATGTACATGTAAATAAAGACCATTTATTAAATAATGACGTCAAAAGTAGAAGGTGCCATATACAAAAAAAGGCAATATCGTAAGAACTTCATTTGCAAAATAGTCGTCAAAAAACTTAGTTACAAAATAGCAAGAAAAAAGAACAAAATTGATGTATTCCAGTGATCTTGCGAATTTCTCATTGTTAATTTTCTCAAATTTAAGACATTTTATTGGTGCAATATACGATGTAATGAGATAGCTAATCGTGATTAATATTTTGTTAATCAGGATTCCGTTTCTAAAATGTATGTAAAATGTCATATACTAACCGTTTATTGATGTTACAATAAATTATGTCTAAATTCACAATATTGACTTAAAGGACTTAAAAGGAGAACGTTTCGCTTGATTTATACTGTTAAGTGACCAATGCTCACGTTAGATTTTTAGGTTGTAAAATTTATGACCTTTTACAATAAAAATAGGGAGGTCTAGTTTAGTCTAGTACCCAGTATTTAACAATAGTTGTGGGACGACCCACAACCATTGTCCGATATTGGGCGTCAACATTTAAACCAAAAATTAAAACTTCCAACAACCTGCTTGTGATTATTTACAAAAAATTGATGTAAAAACGAAAATGATCATCAGAAGTGATTCTTAACGGCAGGACGTGCTTTAATTTCTCCATTTTATTCAAATGATCGTTAAAAACACACATTGAAATTTTAAAAAATTGCGAAGCAATTATTTAATTAAAATAAGTATTTATTAAGCAAAAGAGCACGTTGTGCCGTAGAGGGAATGTTACGTTACCTACTAGTTATTAATTTGCAAACTTTGGTTACCCCAGTTTTGAGTTATGATTGCAGTAAAATTGTACTTTTTACACAATCATTAAGGTTTTTAAAGGTTGTTACGCTATGATTTCATTGTTTGTTTCTTTTCATGCTGGGCGTTTAAATTCCACTCGGCACGCTGCGCATTGGACCCTCTTAAGTTGTTTTCCAGGAATCAGGAGAATTTTGCGTCCAGAGCGTAACATCTTTTCCTCTCGGCGCGCTGGACCAAACAAATAAAATAGTACAAGTAGAGAGTTCAAGGGTACTTCGTACTGTTCCTCCTGATTTGTTTACGATTATTGAGTGACTGCGAGTAAAATGTTTTTGAATCATAAAAATTGACAGATAAGTTTAAATTGGTCAACGGCGTTTAAAGTTGAATATTAAATTGTGCGAACATACAGATTGTTTGCCAAGTTGGGATTTTCGAAAGGCAAGCCCGTCTTATCCACGAGGTTGGAAGTCCGTACCTTTAATGAAGGTTGGCTCGAAATAAGTTGGTACCGACCTTCAGGGCGTACGATACGATATTACTGGTTACTGCTGTTGGTGAGCAACAACTTTTGATTTAGTTTTTCCGTTTAATATGGATACAGAATTAGTTGAACTCAATTAATATCTATATTACTGTGTTAATTAAAATTAAGTTGGAATACCCATAATAATTCTTGAGACTGTTTTTGGACAATTTTTGTGTATGTATTGAAGCAATACTGAATTATGTTATTTTGTTTTCCTACGTGTTTTAGGTTTTGTTTATTAATGTTATTCAATAAATAAAAGAGCGCATACGGATTCACTTTGTTTTTTTGTAATTTTTGTGCTTGGCCAACCCAACTTCCCCTGGGAATTAAATGTAATAAGGTGTTATCGAAATCATAGATTTTTTTGTGAATCAGAACATTGTAATCTATAGAAAACGTAATTTATTTCATAAAAACATCAATCTTTTTATTTGGACCGTACCACCTTAAATGAAGAAACATTTTGAATATTTTTTACATTACAACTTGTCAATGACCGCAGAAGATATTTACGACTTCAACCTCTATACTACAATCGTTTCTGTTTACTATCGTAGTAACCTAATGGAATGCCAGCTGAGATAACGGTACTTTTCAGAACCCACCAATGTCCCTTATTGAAGTTTAAAGAGGAACTACTGGTTTAATTTCTCGGACAAAAACACCCCCCCCCCCCTCAAAAGTAAATTTGCTCAAATCAAAAAATGTTACTAAGATTTTTTGTTTGTATTAGTCTCAGGTATATGTAGCTTTCTTCCGCGACATTAATTCACTAACACCCTGTATAGGTACCGAAAGCTTTTAAAGGACACATAGTAGGCAAGAATGAGACTGCTTGTCACAAGGGTTGATTGAAATCTAATTATTTAATACCTATAGCGATCTGACGATTGTAATTTGTGTCAAATAAATGTACGACGCCACGCAGCAAAAACTACTTCCACAGTTTCGTAATTTTACAGGTGTTTGTATTATTTTTGAACTAGTGAATAATATCTAGTCACTTTACGTTTACATATTAATTTCAACTTTAACCGATGGTATTAATTTTAATGCTATTTTATAACGAAACGAGGAAATTGGTTATTGTTTTACAGTAAGTAACCTATTAAAAGTTTTATTTTATTATTTTAAACGGTAATGTCTGTAAGATTGCTTTTATTTATGTTGGTTTATCA
This sequence comes from Rhagophthalmus giganteus, assembly GCA_036326145.1. Taxonomy (NCBI): domain Eukaryota; kingdom Metazoa; phylum Arthropoda; class Insecta; order Coleoptera; family Rhagophthalmidae; genus Rhagophthalmus; species Rhagophthalmus giganteus. The sequence goes on from JARFJA010000001.1 coordinate 14,713,879, forward strand.
TATGTGTTAAGCAACTTCAGTGATATTTTCTTCTAGTTATAAATAGTTTTTCTTTTCATGCAGAAAAAATGTTTCGTATCTTTCAAAAAAAACATAACATGGAGAATATTAAAAGCGAAAAGTCCAAAAGTAATAAAAAGTAAAAAAGATGCGGAAAAGTTCTTTTTCTGTAACGTAATTTTGTAGTTCTATGTAACACTTTGTAGTAGGTAGGTATAATAAATACATATTGTTTCACGTCATTATTTTTTGTTTCTCCGTTTGAAATACATGTGACATCATTGCCCTGGGCATTGGGGCTGCTCGTCACAAATGCAGGCCTTTATGAACAAATTACTCTCTTGAAATGATATCTTCCGGGTTCTGCCGTGTTTGTCTGGAATTAAAATTAGGATTAAACTTAAAATTAAAATTACTTGAAGTTTCGCCGATCACGCTGCCAACTTCTTTGGCAGTTTTCTAAAGACAACAGTCGATCAACGAAAGTAATTTTAATCTTAAGTTTAATTCTAATTTTATTTTCAGACAAACACGGCAAAACCCGGAAGATTCATTTCAATGGATAACGCCCACGAAAGCTTGCACTCAAATTACTCTGTACTGCAACGTCATATGTTACTACGCCAGAATAATATAATAAATATAAAAAATAATAATAAAATAAATATTGGAATTGTTCCAGATATCGATCGTGGGAAGGTGGGAAGGGGGATCTCGGCCAGTTTTAGCGGTACAGAAAATGGATTTTACCGCTTGCGTACGAAATACGTAGTCATTAGGTTGGTCACATGTTATTCGAGATAATGATAATTATTTTCTATAGATTCTACACGAAACAGTGAATTTTAGAATTTTGATAGACTTTAAAATAAATACCTAATAAAATCTTAATCATCATATGAAAAATAAGATGTAGAGTGTAATGTTCTTGTACTTGCAATAATTAAATAGATACTTAGGTACGCAGCTATGTACCTAAGTTTTACTCGAATCTTTTACTCTTTCGGGTTCGTCGACTACGAAATTGTTGAAATTTCCAGCGATTATAATTGTTTAAATTGCCTATTTCGACAACAGGACGGTTTAACGAACTAATTTAATAATTACAATATTATAACGTATTACCTATATATCTTAATATTTACGGTGTTAAAATAGGTACAACGCCACGCCGCGACATATAACGTGTCTAACTAGCGCCCCTCTAAACTAATAATGACAAAAATTTAAAAATACAATATAAAATAACAGACTATTAGGTATGTTTGTTAATGTGTCTACTTATTTATTTCTAGTTTTTACGTTTTTGCATTCTAAACCTAATTGCCTTCGTGGAGGGCGCCTCTTTGCCACGCGCTCGTTACGGCGTTGAAACTGAAAACCGTATAACTTCATAGAAGACGGATTAAAAAGATAGAGATCAATGAAAGTCGAAGACTATGAAATAAGTAATAATAAAAACGACAAGAAAACAAGATAATGAAATATAATTTGTTTATATTAACTTAAAAGAATTTATATTAGCTATTTTTAGGTAAGTAGGTAAATACGTCCATTTAATCAGTTAGGTAACAATAAGAAATAAGCAAATAAGAAATTGGAAACTTACCTATCAGTTACTTCAGCAATTCGTTCTTGATTGTCTGTTTCGCATACCGCAACTGAAGGAAATTTAGTATCCCAGTCCAAATAATTAGTTTCCACTACGAAAGTGATGGCATGATTTTGAAAATCATACCAACTGGCTTCCATTAATAAGCCCGATGCTACCCAACTGAGAACGCAACATATTAACCAAAATATCCTAAAATCGTAATACATATTTAGATAATCATTTACCATGGCAATCATGTTAAACAAAATCAGATTTCTGTTTTTAGGCGTTCATTTTTCAAAAGTCGTTTTTAACATTATATCTAACAATTTTCAGCTGGTTTATTGCTTTAATTGCTTTTTATAAGTACATACAATTTTGGTAATGGAATCAAATTCTATATTAATTTACAGGTACTTATAGTTTATTAGTTAATCGAAAAGTGATATTTGTTTCTTATTTGTTAATTTACAATAATTAGTTAGAAAAGCGAATATTTAATGGAACTTACGTGGGCTTATAAAATAAGCTCAAAAATTAATGTAGAACTTTGAATTAGCATAAAAATGTTTTTTAAAGAAACTATTTTCTATAAGCTTGGTATTTATCTATTTGTTTTGAAAACGCATTTATCAAAATGAAATTTTAAATTAAGTTACATTAAACTCTCTAATTATCTTAAGATTTCGTCGACATCAGCTATGAAAAATAAAACGTCAAAATAGAAATTATAATCAAATGCGATAAAATCACAACGATAAAGCAATCACCTGTTAAAAAGAATAGGTAGGTAATATATTTAATAAATTAATTTAATGTGTACCTACATACCTTTCGGTCCAATGACGACCTCTTTCAGCCAGGTAACGAATACCGTGAAATGATGTGTTTATCAAGTACTGACGAAAAGGTGATTCCATAACAGCATAGACTTGTTAAACTGCGGAGATGCAAATATTCAATTATTATTATTCAATATTCAAATATTTAATTTACAAATTATTATCAACTGACTTTAATAACTGAATATATACACGCATTATCAACCAAATACGCAATGTAAATGAACTTGAAGCAGCTAACTATATGTACTACCTACATACTAAAATATTTAAGACATTATTGTATAGGGTATTCTATTGTACTACTATATAAAGCTGTTACAATTCCGATGGATAATTATATGCTACTATTATCCATAATATTCAGATTTATATCACTTGCCATTGCTTATTATTTCTTTTCATAAAAACCGTTTACTAATTTTTGTATTTTATTCTCCATTGCCATCTATAAATACAAAGTTATCGATTTATACAATATATACGAAAGTCTATATTTCTATATTTATTATATTTATTTATTATATTTATTAATATATTTATTTATTATATTTATTTCTATATTTTTTCATATGGTACCTGATATTAATGTTAAAGATTGAAAATGAAGACTTAAAAGTTGAATTACACTGAAGAGCAATGGTAACTAGGTAGTTTTTTTTTGTACTCGAAGCACATAAAATCAATAATAATTGTTGACGATTCTTGATATGGCTAAAACTCAACGTCCTATAATAAGTCTTTTTTCTAGTTTACGATCGCCTCTGACCGTCCACGAAGGAGAAATTTACTTTCGAAACCTTCCAACAACGAAATTAATTTTACTATTTAGGAGAGATTTCATTACTTGCCAATGGAAGAGGAATCTAAAATAAACCACAGAAATGTAACTAATAGCCGTAAATTATAATTGGTACCGATATTAGGTACAGCGATATCTCCCAAAGTCCGGGAAAAAACGCCGTAAAATGAACTATTTTCGTGAGTACGCCTATATTCTTAAGTTCAGTTTATTAAGTTGATATATTTTTGGCTTCGAATACAATTTTAAAGAACGTAGGGCCTTAAAAGGTTAAGGCTTATTTTAATCGATAGATTTTAAAAATGTGTTTACAGAATAACAAAAATTGTCGAAATCCAAATTTGTATCGTAATTTTTGTTTTTACGACGTTTTCATAATGAATATAAAATATGCCTACCTACGTACATCATAGCTGTATAAGTTGGAAGAAATATTTTGTTTTCCTTATTTAATAAACTGGTAAGTACCTAACTATTAGAAATCTGACAAAATGCAAGTGATAAAATTTAATACCTCTATTTGCATAAATTCATTCGAAATTTTAACTTTATTTTTATTTATTATACATAAGTACTCATATTACAGTGTTTCATAAACCATATTTACTTAAATACCTACACAATTATACAGGAAAATATTCGACAGTTTTCGACTTCAAAACGGCGCACGCGGCACGGCGCGGTGCCTTTTTGCAATGCCCAAATTTCCTATATTAGGAAATTCAAACGTAAAGTGAAAATGAAAATTTGATTTTTGTTAAGTAGGTACCTGTAAAATTAAAAAGATCCTTTTGATGTTGCATATCATATTCAAAAGGCATGCAGCCGTTTAGACACAACATGTTATTCGGCTTTCTAGAAAATTATTATCAAAAGAGTACCTATTAATTGTTACTTTGTAATAAGTTATAAAATTTGCATAGTAATCAATTAAAACTGATTTACACGAAAATCAGCAGCTATTGATTTGAATTAAGTAATAAAAGGCGTAATAAAATTATTCTCGTATTGATATGCTTCTTTCGCTTGAAACTATCTTATCAAATTTCATGTTATTTTATACCTAAGCATGTGGCGAGTTATGTAATTGATTGCACGAGTGTTTAATAATAGATACAACAATAATTAATATTGTAGATTAATAAATTGTTAAAATTAGTCACCACAAATTAGGATTAGGTAAGTATAATAAATAAATAAAAAATAAAACACTCATAATTATTAGCTCTTCAATTAAAGCCTTAAATTCAGTTTCCACCAACATAAGCACCCGGCGCTTTTTTCAAGTCAACTCACGATTCAAGTCACATCTCCTCGATGTATTTATATGTATATAAGTTAATAGGTACTAAAAGTACCTATTACACAATATATACCTATTATTGTGGTACAAGAAATCCATTGTAGCTGCTTATTAACGACGGATTATGGATTACGGAAATATGTATTATCTCATTTTTTGTATGTGTAATATTTTATCATATAAAAGTTAGATATAACTTCATTTTAGGACGTTTGTTATCGAGATTTAAAATAAAAGAAAAAAATGTATTGATGTGCGTTGTTGTTAAATCTTTAACTTAAAAATGATAAATATTATGAATAAATTTATAATTATTACTTAGGTAAGTACCTACATGTAATAATTTTTTCCGACGACCACTATGAAAAGTGTATAAATTCACGTCAATAAATGTTAATAAATTCGTCAATAATACGTCAATAAATTACAAACAAATAGGCCGACCGTACGTAAAGAAATTCGTTAGCCAATCGAAGACGTCGTAGCCCGTGTACAATCATTGCTCACGCTACTCAGCCAGTTAAGCAAAGCCATCTAGCCTGTCGCGCAATGATTTTACGCAAAAACTGTTTTATTACTAATTGTCAAATTTGACATTTTATTAAAATGTCAAAGGTACCTACGTTAACGTCAAAAATCAAAATTTTCTAATAAAAATACTTGTGGTCGTCGGAAAAGCATAGCTGAAAGGGTATTTCACGCTTGTGTGATTAAGTCACTCGACTTCAAAATAATAGGTGGATATATGTTTTAAATACTCATCTTCTTTAAAATCTTAAGCTGCTGAAAAATATTTAGTAAGTAGTTTGAAATGAAAACACTGAAATAAATTATATATAATATATAGCTACTATTAATTAAAGTCTTGTAATTAAATTGTTTGACTTCATATTAGTATTTAATTTACTTAACATGTAGAATAGAATTCTTTTAAAATTTGGCACTATAATACTTACATTGTTAACATTTTTATCACTAATTTCTATAAGAAATTAAGTGAAATTCATAAGAACTTTCAGGACAGATGTATTTTTTCAATACAACGACTAAATATTCATAGTACTTTTAGGAATCTTAAAGTGAAAAATAAAAAATATGCTATGATTACGACATTTAACCGACATATATAAATAGAATATTTATAAACAGATAAAATAGATTTTATTATCTGAAATTGTAAGAAATATTTATAACAATAAAACTCGACTACAGTATCTGTTTATAGAAATTCTCACTGATATTACAAATTATTTTTAGAATGTAAAATACTGTGTTAAAACGAAAATTCTATAACAATAACAGTATGTAATTTTTCGTTTATTTTCACTTGACATTTAATAGGCACCAACATATCCACTCCATGTCAGTCATATTTATGAGTATCCGCACTTCCACCTCTTAAAATTCGTCTTCTAATTGGTGGTCTTGATGCACTATAATCTAAACTGGCAGATCTTTGCTTCCTCATCTGAGCAGCTAACATTTCGAGTTCCCAATTCGCGTTGTTTTCGTATTCTCCGGATTCGTATCCGGGTTCGGACGAATCTCCTATGTCGGACTCGCATTCAGCGTCTGTATCGGATTCCACATCTACAATTACCGAAGATGCTGCTGATGGCAAACGAAGAGCCGGTGAAATTGATCTAGGAAGCCTTTGAAGTTCTTTCGATTCGTTCGAAGACGGATCTTCCCAAGACGGCTGGCCTTTACTAACGATCGTTTCTACCGAATCCTATAAAAAATAGGTAAATATGTATTTGTTAATACGATTGTTGATTAGATACTAAGTAGGTACCTTGGTATAGAAAAATTTACTGTAAAATTTGCCACGTTTGAGTTACAAATAAATGTTAAGGTGGTACGGTCCAAATAAAAAGATTGATGTTTTTATGAAATAAATTACGTTTTCCATAGATTACAATGTTCTGATTCACAGAAAAATACTTAAAAAAATCTATCATTTCCATAACACCTTTAAAAACCTTAATGATTGTGTAAAAAGTACAATTTTACTGCAATCATAACTCAAAACTGGGGTAACCAAAGTTTGCAAATTAATAACTATATAATAATAATATTAATGTAATATGTAATATGTAATAATGTAAATAATGTAAATATGTAATAATGTAATGTAATGTAATGTAATATATAATAATGTAATGTAAATATGTATAATGTAATATTCCCTCTACGGCACAACGTGCTCTTTTGCTTAATAAATACTTATTTTAATTAAATAATTACTTCGCAATTTTTTAAAATTTCAATGTGTGTTTTTAATGATCATTTGAATAAATTGGAGAAATTTTAGCACGTCTTGCCGTTAAGAATCGCTTCTGATGATCATTTTCGTTTTTACATCAATTTTTTATAAATAATCAAAAGCGGGTTGTTGGAAGTTTTAATTTTTGGTTTAAATGTTGACGCCAAATATCGGACAGTGGTTGTGGGTCGTCCCACAACTATTGTTAAATACTGGCTAATATGACTAGACCTGCCTATTTTTATTGTAAAAGGTCGTAAATTTTACAACCTAAAAATCTAATGCGAGCATTGGTCACATAAATCAAGCGAAACGTTCTCCTTTTAAGTCCTTTAAGTCAATATTGTGAATTTATACATAATTTATTGTAACATCAATAAACTTTTAGTATATGACATTTTACATACATTTTAGAAACGAAATTCTGATTCACAAAATATTAATCACGATTAGCTATCTCATTACATTGTATATTGCACCAATAAAATGTCTTAAATTTGAGAAAATTAACAATGAGGAATTCGCAAGATCACTGGAATACATCAATTTTGTTCTTTTTTCTTGCTATTTTGTAACTAAGTTTTTTGACGACTATTTTGCAATTGAAGTTCTTACAATATTGCCTTTTGTATATGGCACCTTCTACTCTTGACGTCATTATTTAATAAATGGTCTTTATTTACATGTACATATTTATAAAACTTTGGTGGTGTAATACAAATAAAAATACTAGAAATAGGTATATTACCTACATTATTAGTAAGGAAAGTTACATTTTCCGACGACCATTATGAAAAGTGCATAATTTCACACCAATAAATGTTATGGAAAGTTGACCATTACAAACAAATAGGCTGACCGTGCGTAAAGAAACTCTTTAGCCAATCGAAAACGTTGCAGCCCGTGTGCGATCATTGCACACGGTCAATCAAAGTCTTCTACACTATCATGCAATTACTTTACGCACAAACTGTTTTATTATCAAATTTGACATTTTATTAAAATGTCAAACGAACTTATGTAAACGTCAAAAATCATTTTTTTTAATAAAAATACTTGTGGTCGTCGGAAAGGCATAATATATAAGACGTGCGGAAAGGTGGACATTTTAGCACTAGTTATACAATATTACTATACTATTATTCTTTTAATAAACATCTACTTAAATTACAATTTTCCTAATATAATACTTTTCACATGTGAAATCTATTATTTTTTTATAAACAACATTTTTTGATAACCGAGATTCGTTCGCATTCAATATCCTCGAGAACGCCCTATTTATATTGTTATAATAATAATAATATTAATTATTAATTAATTTTCTAATTTCAATTAAAATTAAAGTAGATTATTTATTAACGAACTTTAAATAAATCAGTTTTTCAGATCAGTAATCTCAGATTTTTCCTGTACTTAACATTAAATCTTAACTTTTGTATTGCGAATTTTAAAATCGTCTTCGAATACGTTTTAATGTAAAAACACCGTATCTAAACATTTATACCCTTAGCTTCAAAGCAGGTAGATTTTACGACGTTATAGAGGCAGGCTATTTCAACCAAGAAGGATGGTCTGTTTAAAATTTCTCTAAAATTCACTAACAGTGCCATCTACGGATTATCGTTTGGCGGCAATAGGGACCGTACGCCCTTAACGTAAATTATGCCGGGGCGCAGCGGCCCGCGTCGCATCTCAAAACTCCGCAACCAATCGTTGTCACGCAACAGAGATCCCGACATTAACTCATTTAAAATGCACCCAGCAATTGGTTGCGCTGTAATACGATCTGCTGCGGCCCGTTGCGCCCCGGCATAATGTACGCATACCTCAAAAGTCCTTAGGAAGTAAATCGCCACATTTTTAATTATCCACTTGATACATTTAAAAAATTTAACGTATTTACGGCAATTTAAGACAAAAATTGGTCTGTATTTATTTTTACGGACAAATAATAAGTGTCACTTTTGCTGCTACTTACCAGTACCTATATCATTTATACTTATAAACATAAACATAAACATAAAAAAAAAACAAATAATATATGGAAAAATAAATAGTAAAGTATAGCATCGATATTAGGTATATTAATATTAGTGTGTAATGTAAGTTTTAATTTTAAACAAATGGTAAGCGTACAAAACTAATACCTAATACAAAAATTATTTTAAGACAATTTATTAAGGAGAACGTTGAAGTTTCATATCTCTATTTTATGCGATTTTATGACCGATAATTTATTTTATACATTAAATGGGCGCTGAAAAAATATTATCAAAATAAATAAAGCACCCTTTAAAACAAAATTAATAGACGAACATTGATTTTACATTAAACCCTTACCGTGAAGGAACTGTCGGTTCCTTTTTCGAGATTTAAGATATGTGCTCGCAGTTGGTTGATTATCTGGTCCCTAGTCTTAATTTCGTCTTCGAACTTTTGAAATTTTTGCTGAAATTGTTCCTGCATTTCTTGCATTTGAGTTATCATGATTTGTTTAATCGCTACCAGCATTTCGCCGTAATACTGTTGGTCTTCTTCTATTGTACCTATTAAAATAAAAAAGAAATTATAAAGTAGTCAAACGTGTGGTTTATAGAATAATCGCATGCTTGCATTTTTATACCGATCGATAATAGTAAAAATTAAGCTGCTTTGGACAGTAAAATTATAAATTTCCAAACATATTTTCACAACTAGATATCTACTAAGAATAAGTAAAACAGTTCGCAATCTAAATTCCTATATACATAATATATAGCTTATTTTACATTAGATAAAGAAACTTAAAATGCAAAACGTCAACAGATTACCAACAATATCAAAATATTCACAATTTTTACATACTTGCAAAACTTACCTTTAGATTCTTTTAAAAATATTATACTTATCGCTTGAATATATTTGTATAAAAATCTTAATGAAAATGTGTTCACTGATAAGTGCGGCTTTTACATTTTTCAGCTAGGTACATATAAAATAAACTAAGGTGTTCCTCTATGCAGTTAGTTGAGTAGCTCCATACAACTAAAATGAAGCTAAGTATTCTTGTAACTGTGTATTACCATATTTTCTATTTTACATATCAACAATACCATGACCTTTACAAAAAAGTTAATTGCCATAAGCAGAAGAACGACAAATATTTAATTGATTTGTTTCGTCATTTTCTGGTATTAGTGGTACAGGTATTGGAAATGGCGGTAGAGTTCGGATAAGCATAGGGCAAGATGAAACGGGACTGGGCAATAACAAAGAAACCTTTAATGGAGCCGCAGATGAAGATGGTGGTCATGGTTTAGAATTTGGTTTAGGTTTCTACGATAATAAACACGCAAAATCCCCTATTGCTCGTGGTAAGCATTTTGTTTCATTTTTTTTTTAAATAAGTCGATCAATTCTGAAATAGATGCATTTACGGTTTCTAAGAAAAACAAAGTCGATAAAAATAAATCTATTAACAAACATGGTAAAGAAGGCAAAGTTATTAATAAGCTTACTTCAAAACTATAAAAACATGATGTTAAAACCGACCATAAAAATTAAACTGCTCACAAAGAGAACGTCGCTCTAAAGTAGGTATCTATTAAAAAAGAGTTTTAGCCTGTACGTTAAATTTGTTGATGGTTTAATCGAATTAGCGTTTTTTGTATGATGCGTATATTCCCATATTTGCCTTCGAATGCAATCATAATACAACGAAAAACTCACCTTTTAAAAGCTTCATTTGATTTATTTTGGTAGACAGAAATGGTAATCCATATTTCTCGAGCTCTTGCATTTTAATTTCCTCTTCTTGTTTTCGAGTGTCATCAAAACCATTTCCCGATGGAGGATATGAAGATGGATATACGTTTTGCGTTGTTCCTAAAATATTAATGCTAGCTGGGGGGCTTGGCAACGTATCTCTATTAAATGTGACACTTTTCGCGAGCTTACTGTGTCTTGCGGCGTAACCTTCAATGGTGGGCGCTCTCATAAGTTTCCTAAATTCGGAAGAATCGATTTTCGTAGGCATCGTACTCGGAGTTTGAACCTCTTCTGATAATTTTTTAAGTATCGATTTAAGATTTCTGCGTTCTAAGGTTTCATTCGATTCGGTACTGGAATGAATCGTACTGGGACAAAGAGGAACCGTTAACAGAGGATCGCCTTCTGGTAATTTATCCTCGTGCATTTTACTACCCTCGGAATGCGATCGAGTTAAGGTATCGTCTTTTGAATTTTGCTGACTATCCGGTATATCTAAACTAAAACTTCGTTTTTTAATTTCGGATTCTAATTCCGCTAATTTTTGTCGTTCGTTTAATATTTTTAATTTTTTAACAAAAGGTAGTCCACCATATTCTGGCGAAAGATCGTCTATCGAACAATAATTTTTAGTTTCTCGCGCAAATATTAACAAACTTGGTTTCGTTTTTGACGTTGTTTCTTTTTCACGAGACTTCAGAATACTAGAACTACAGGATGGAACGTTTGTCGGATCACTATTATCACGCACTATTGCCGCTTTTTTAAGCCTGCTCCACGGTGGTTCAGATTTGTCACTGTCACTAACGCTATCACTAATAAACTGGACGGATCCGTCATTTCAATTGGATCTTTTAGGTCCCTGCTTTCTTTTGATTCGTTTATTGTTAATTCTTTGTTTAAGTCTTTGTGTAATTTTAATCTGTCTCTAAACGAAATCTTATGAGCTACGGAAGAAATTGCGGACAATTTAGAGGAGGTTGCTGGAAACGAAATTGAACTGCGCGTGGTGGCGGCGGTGGTGGTTAATACTGTCGTGGTTGTGGGGCTTGTTGGCTGACTACAAGAATGTCCCATCGGCTCTTCTTTATTTTTCAACAGAAGAACTCTCTGAAGAAGCGGAAGACCAGAACCTAGCGGCTCTTCCGATGCCGGGGGCTTTTGGCACTCGACGGACCTGACGTTACCAAGGAGGGACTCGAAGAATTTGTCCTGTCTTCATGATCTTGCTTTTCTTTCAGCAATCTAAAAAATAATTAGAATTAATTTTTCTATATTGATTATTATTATTAATGATAATATTATGTATGTTTCTATTACACGTTTAAAACTTGTACACTTTCAATAACAGTAGGTTGATGTATCTAATTAGTTTCCGGTTTTACGATAGATAGATATTAAAAATAAACAGATCCTCCTCCCTACACAAGTAAGTATCTACCTATAAATTATATTTTTACAATTACCCACCTATACATTTGGGACAAGTTTACAAAATGTTCGTACAAAATCTAGTTCGTGTAGCAGTGCATTTCAATAAAAGAAAAATTTAACTGAAAAACTAAGAAAGAAGAATTTGAGTTCAATAAAACCTTTGTTTTTATTTTTTTAGTTACTTTTCTTCAATAACTAATGTAAGTAGTGAATATATTTCACCTCCACTAAAATACGAATTGCTGTTAAGCGAAATTTTTGCAAGATATAGAAGGAAATTATTATGTTTTATTTATTTATTATTCATCTCACTGATGTTTTTCGTACACATTGTAGTTTATACAACTTCCTCAACATAAGATATACATAGTCTCTTAAAAGTACAAAGAGAATCAATTAGTTTAATTTCAGATAGCAGCTGGGCGTATAATTAATTATAAACCCTTACCTATAATGTAAATTATTTTGCGAATACTTAAGTTTTTTTCAGTAAAGGTCAATTTCAAGTACCTATTGATAATTTTTATTAGAAAATCATAATCGTCCGATTTTGATGATCGCTTACCTTAATCTAGCTAGGAGTGGTAATCCAGCGCCTAAAGGTGACGTAATCGGTTCGTTGCTGGCCGTTTCGTTATTTGCGGCATCTTCCTGACTAAGATCGTGCGATTTTACTCGAGACATTCGTTTCAGGACGCTCTTAGCTCCAGACTCTTCTCTTGCGTGTAAAGGTTGTAATTCCAGACACTCGTCCTCAGATTTTCGATGCGTCCGGGATTTTTTAATAACTTTCCGCAAACCCTTAAAATGTATAACGTTTGTATTCGTACTATATGTATACCTAAACGAGATCGTGACCATACTTTAGCTTCGTGGCGAATTTTTCCTACAAGTCCTTTATCGACAGTAGCCTGATCTGCGCGCGAATCTTTTCGATGACTGCGTGCTGAAGCCTTGACCTCCATTAATCTCTTTCGACCTAAACTTTGTAGGATCTCTTGCGCCTCCGGATAATCTTTCATCGCGGCCAAGACATCTTCTCGAGAAAGCGAGAATAATTCTGAATAGCCGACAGACCTGACGTCCGCAGTTCGTCTAAAATCGCCATTTAAATAAGAAAAATAGCAACGTTCCCGCAACTTACTTGTTAAGGCCGTCTAAATTAAGGATTCCAATTTCGCCGAAAAAATCTCCCGCTTTCATCGTCGTTAATACTTTACCGTTTTCACTGAGCACCTCTAGGATACCGTCTGCGATGATAAACATTTCACGTGCCACTTCGCCCTTTCTACAGATCGAATCCCCAGGAGTAAAAATATAGGCTTTCATTTTTAATACTAGATCGTGCAGAAATTCTGGTTGACATTCTTGAAAAATCGTTACCTGTGGTTAAAATTTATTCGAGAACTATTACAATGATCTGGGTAATAGAATAAGTATTTAAAATTGCAATATCCGAGTAGTCATTTTACGATAACGTACATCCGTTTTAACTAAACATTTAAATAAGAATTTTTAAAATTCATTTAGATACTTTATGACACCATATAAATTTATTTCTTGGAATTATCTATCGAAACTATAAGACACCGTAGATTTTCTCGTTTAATTCCAATACCGCCATAGTGTTG